>OZ034809.1:31996244-32596244 GCA_964028335.1 Altica lythri | reverse complement strand
AATAAAGCAAGAAAATCGGCCTTATCTCAGAAATTTAAACGACAAGACGGATTTTAATGATTCTTTTTGCATTCGATTCCTGATGAGAGCATACGGAAACTTTGTGACCTTATGTACCTAATTATGTAATATTAGAGAACTGCATTTGTGCATACAAGAAATGCATTCTTTAAGTGCATTTCAAATAGAACTCGTTATTTATTGGTGGAAATAAGTTAAATGATGTTTCTTAAGGGTTTTTGGGTTCGCTAAAAACGAATATGAGATTAAAAGTGATCCACGGAGTACTTAGTGCCCAGGATTCGTTATAAATCTCTTGTTTCCTGCTTTCCGATTACCTGTGTTATTGATTGGCTATAGTCGGGTACTATAACCTATTATAAAATGGTAAATGAGCGTTTTATTAAAAGTCTCCGAAGAGACAATAAGTCGAACACATGTGTGTGATGGTTTTCGCGCTAAAAAGGGAGTGCCCAAGTTTTTTTTTACAATAAAATAACGATCTGGCCCTTATTTTTCCTCCAAGATAATTTTAATGTGTTTCCAATGTGAATTGCTACATTAAGCGGCCCCTTATCCTGATTTCTGTCCAAAGATGAGAATCATGGAAACAAATCAGCTGAACAACATAACCACAATCAATTGTGACATATTTTTTTAACTCAGTTAGATACCACTTAAATTTTAACCAAATCTTAACTCTCCAGGTCCTTGCTATAAGTAATGGTTCGTATTTTACACCACACAAGTTACCTCCTGTTTACGTAGAAGATAAAGAAGAAAATCATAAAATATCATTTATTTACCTATTAAATTGCATTTTTTTTTAAATAAATGTATTTTTTTAATAAAAAATAAAAGAATTCGCATTAAAACCAACTGCCCTACATATAGAGTACCTACAAGAGCATTAACATCAAGAAATTTGATTTCATCGGTCCTAAGACCCTTGAGTATAGAGGTTTGACTAATTATATAACAATATTACCGATATTAAAGTAGACGAGGTTAACAGTAGGTATTCTGGGCATCGAATAATAACTCTGGAGTACCTTCCGACCGTCTACCTCATCACCTGGAGTTTTCAGTAATTTTTTTAAACAATTAGTCAAAACTCAATATTAAATGGTTTTTGGGCTAGCTAAATACAAATATGATATCGAATGTCTGAATGTCAACTCCGGAGTACCTGGTGCCTAGGATACCTACTGTTTACCTTATCTCTTGTAGTTTTCGTTACATTTTTTATTTTGCCAGCGCTCACAACTTCCAAAGAGATAGAACAACTCATTAAAACCAAAATTAGTGCCAAAAAGGCTCCAGGCTATGACCTAATCACAGGTGAAATTATCAAACAATTACCGAAGAAGGGAATAGCAATGTTGACACAAATCATCAACGCAATAATGAAAATAGGATATTTTCCAGCGCAGTGGAAACTCACTAACATCATTTTAATAAATAAACCTAACAAATCTCCTAATGAAATAACATCCAATAGGCCTATTAGCCTACTGTCTGTAATGGCCAAAATTGCAGAAAAAATCATTGCAAATAGACTGCAAAAAGAAATTGATGAAAAATCCCTAATACCTAACCATCAATTTGGGTTCAGGATAAAACACTCCACCATTGAGCAAGTGCACAGAGTTGTAGATATCATTCAACAATCCTTTCAAGAAAAAAGTTATTGCAATGCTGTATTTTTAGATGTGAGTCAAGCGTTCGACAAGGTGTGGCATCCTGGACTATTATTCAAACTTAAAAAACAGATTCCACATGCTTTATACGTTGTTCTTAAGTCGTACCTCGAAGAAAGACACTTCCAAGTAACATATGATAACTACACTACTCAAATTCATGGAATAAATGCCGGAGTCCCCCAAGGAAGCGTCCTTGGCCCAATATTATACATGCTCTTCACTGCTGATTTTCCATTAAACGATGGTTCATTAACGGCCACCTTCGCAGATGATACTGCTATACTTGCCAAAGATCAGAAACCAGAACGATCCTCTGAATTACTTCAGCAAAGTCTACAAAAAACACAAGAATGGGCGACCAAATGGAGAATATTAATCAATGAATCAAAATCCTACAACGTTGTCTTCACCAAATGTCGTAGTGAAACGCCTAATGTTTTTATGAACAACAAATTAATACCCAAAGCAGACAGTACTAAATATCTAGGCTTACATCTTGATGCCAAATTAACGTGGAGAACACATATATGGAAAAAAAGGAAACAACTGGGACTAAAGTTTAGCAAACACTATTGGTTGCTTGGTCGTAGATCGCAATTATCCCTCAGAAACAAGCTGCTAGCATACAACGCTATTATTCGACCTATCTGGACCTATGGAATCCAACTGTGGGGCACAGCATCAGACAGCAATATCGCAATTATAGAACGGTTCCAATCCAAGGTACTAAGAGCTATTACAGATGCTCCTTGGTTTATTCCGAACAGAGACATTTTTCGCGACTTAAAGGTGCCTACAGTGAAACAAACTATTACTCAGCTCAGTGAAAATTATCTAAAACGACTAGAAAACCATCCGAATACCCTCGCAGTTAATCTCCTAGATAACAGTGATCTTTCTAACAGGATAGTAGTGCGTACACCACTAGACTTACCATACACGAAATAAATAGCATATATTAAATTTCTACCACTTTATAATGTAACTACAGGGGCATATTCAATGGAATATTACCCCTTACATGTCAGTTA
Source organism: Altica lythri (assembly GCA_964028335.1). Classification (NCBI taxonomy): domain Eukaryota; kingdom Metazoa; phylum Arthropoda; class Insecta; order Coleoptera; family Chrysomelidae; genus Altica; species Altica lythri. Next base: position 32,593,510 of record OZ034809.1, on the reverse strand, counting down.
GACTCCAACAAAAATGTTTAGTGTTTAAGTTTTTAAACAGATGGCATTTAATAAACATAAAAAAAAAATATTAAACAATTACTCAAAAATCAATACTCTGGGTTTTTTGGACTCGCTCGTAACGTATAATATCGAAAGTGATCTACGGAGTATCTAATAATGAGTCTTTGGTAATTTTATAACGATATTATAGAAAACTGCAGAAGACGAGGTAAACAGTAGGTATACTGGGCATCAGCTACTCCCGAGATTACTTCCGATGTCCTATTCGTTTTCAGCGAGTCCAAAAATCGCTAAGTATAGAGTTTTGACTAATTGTTTATCAATATTACCAGCATCTCCAGAAAATCACGTAAACAGTAGCTATTATGAGCAACTGTCACATCTCATCCTAAATATTTCCAAACTATTGCCACAACAAAGTTTAAGGACAAGTTAAGGACAAAAAAAATAAAGACAGCAATGTTAAGGAAAACAAAGTTAAGAGAGCGAAGTTAAAGACAACAGCATTCGAAGCATTGAAGTTAAGGAGGACGAAGTGAATCACAAGTAAGTAAAAGATAATAAAGTTAAGAAGATTGTTTAAGAAAATGATATTAGAGACAAGGAAGTTAATGTTAACAAAGTAAAGAATAACGAAGTTAAAGACAAACGTAGCTATTGACAACCAAGTTTAATCCAATGAATGTAAGGACCAGAAAATTAAGACTAACCAAATGGAGTACAACGATGTTAAGGGCATCGAAATTAAAGACAATAAAATTAAACCTACATGTCAAAGATAATAAAAACCAAAGTCAACTACTAAATTCAGGTTAACAATTTTATCAACAATAAAGTAAGAGGACAAATTTAAAAACAACGAAGTCAATGTCAACGCAAATAAGAATAACAAAGTTAAAAGTAATCAAACTTAAAAAAGGATTTGACAACAAGAGATTGTACAAAGAAGCTAAATCAATCCAAGCTAAATACAATCAAATTAAAAATAACGAAGTTAAAGACCACGAACATACGAATTACGAAATTGAACTAAGTTGAACGAAGAAAATAAAAAAAAAATAATATCAACTAAGCTAAAGACAACAAAGTTAAAGGAAACGAATTTAAAGATCACAAAATAGAAAACAACGAAGTTAAAAAACTACAATTTTAAAGATAATAAATTTAAAAACAAAAAAGTTAAGTACAATCAGGTTCAAGAAGAAGTTAAAGCTAGTAAAGTTGAAAACAACAATTTCAGGCCTACCGAAACTAAGATTCATAAAGTTAAAGACAAAAAAGGTTTGTTAAGACAACAAAATTAAAACCAACTTATTTGAAAACTACACAAAGTTAAGTAGAACGAAGTGAAAGACAACGAAGTTATTGACAACAAAGCTGAAAAATAAAGTTCAAAATAATGAAGTTCCAGATACCGGAATTAAAAATAATAAGAATAAAGACAACGAAGTTAATGACAACCAAGTCAAAGACGACGAAGTCAAAGACAATTAAGTTAAGGATCATGAACTTAACGGATCTATCAGGGTAAAACACAATCTGTTTAATCCCATTTCAGTTTGGTAGAGTCTAGCTACGTTTATTTTCAGACTAATCAGGTAAAACCAGTGCTTAAGCAAAACAAGAATTTTACTCGGGTAAGAACAAATTTTATGGATAAAGAAATTCTGGACCACGAAGATAAGAACAAAGAAGTTTAAGACAGCAAAGTAAACAATAAGTTAAGTAAATCAAAAATGAGAACAACCCAGTTGAGGACAACGGATTTAAGGAGTAGATAACAAAAATAGAGCGAAAGCTATATTTAGCGAGCCTGAATTCTTTAGCACAATCAGCAATAGAACAATGCTAAAACAGAGGATATAAGAAACCAGATAGTAATACAAAGCAAGATTTCAGAAGTTTGCTGATCTAAACTGAATGAAAACAGGAATAGGTGAAGGATAAAGCTGACTATGAAAACATCAAGTACAGTATAGGAAGAAAAAGTATATAAGGTAGAAAAAGTCACATAATATTTTAAACCTCTTATAAATAATAATCCTAAAATAGCTGGTATAAAGGCCAAGAACTTATCATAAAATTTAATAAAAGAAATACACTCAAATAACACATACTTTTCCAATACTGGGCCTATCTATTTCAACGAATTCTAAAGGTCTAAATTCTGCTTCTTCTTCTTCTTCTTCGTTTTCTTCTTGTTCTTAGAGCCTTTAAATATTTTTTTAAACCGTAGATTGCCAACTTTCCCTCCATTTTTACGTGGCCTTTCTAGTGGAATACTTTAAAGGGTTTGTTCTCTTACAATATTGTACCACTATCTCTTGCGCTTCCTTCTAATGTTACAATATATTATATTTCACGTTCTTTCCTGATGTCTGTGTTTCTCATCCTGGCTATTGTTGTTTTTCTTGCTATTGTTTTCAGTTTTTTCATTTCGATCACCCTTGCATATGTTTTCGTGTTATTGGTGTCTTCGCATATGTACTTCTATCCCGGTCCTATAAAAGTTTTGTAGATTTTTGTTGTGCTATCTGTGCGCATATATACGGATTTAATCAGACGATATCTCCTTGAAGCCTAATATTGCATATCCTTGGTTAATCTGTCTTCTCAGTTTTTTTGGTGAGTCATGCATACTTGATGTGTCTATGTCCACATATCTGAATTAAATCTCCTGTTCTATGAGGTTGCTCTAGCTTAACTTAATATTCGGTTTAAACACATTTGTCAATATATTTGTATAAATAAGTAAGAATAAATCAATATTGGGTATTTATAACATTAAATATAGTGCAACATAATAGAGCCAATATAAAATCGTCTTTTTAGGAATACAAATTCTACAAGTTTAAGTGTAAATCTGTTCCCTACAAGAAGTATGCAATATGCAATCCAATATGCTGCATTGGTCAGTCATTATTTAAAAGACAATACACAAAGCTAGTTGTCTAGAGACCGCTTTTCCAAAATTCCAAACACGCTAACCATTCAAATCTGCCAACCAATCACAATGCACCAATGTGTCGTGAGTTCGAGCGTCAAATACTGAATATTAATCGATTCACACTGTATGAAACTCGTCACGCAAAGTTCGATTTTTATTTATTAGGTACCTTGTAACATTGTTTTTTAGAGTATGTCGTTTTTTTACAGACAATGGCGAAAAATATTGTAAATCGGAAATGTTCTATGACTCTTAATAAGCTTGTGTTTTTTATGGTTTGCAAAAAGTTTCACACACTGAAGGAATGTTGATTAGCGGATATTTGTTGCTGGTTTTTAATGTTGTTTTACAAATTTTTGTATGTGATATGCAAGATGAACAAGATTTGTTTTCTACGTCTCACTACAACAGGCAGTTACGGCTCCCATAATAAATTAGAATTCCTGTAATAAACTTTATACTCGTTTTTTTATAATCATACTAAAAGGTTTATTTTCTTTTTTAATTTAAAGAATTCACGCAAAATGGTTACAATTTAAAGAGAGTGAAAAATTAAAAAAAGGGCTGCTTGGACAAAACGTCAAAGGCCCTAAATTGGCAGCAATCTGAAGTTGGCAAGAATACGACGTTGGTCAAAAAATTTGTTATCGTCACCTTCAACGTTGTTTTGTGATATTTACCATCGGAAATGTCAATCCTTTCAGGAATATCTTTTAACATCATTCATGTGAAAATTTTTGTGTCTTTGTATGCAGTTTTCAGTTCAAGATCGTAAATAGTGTATTATTCGTTCCAAGTTTGTGTGAACTGACTAATCTTAACTGCTGCCTAAGCTCAGGGCCGTAATAGGATCTATATTATACCAACAATTATTTTACTGGACCGCGGCATAACAGCAAAGATGTCTATTTTTCAATTTTTTAATTGAAAGGTTTGAATTTACTTATTAATTTATTGATTAACATAATATACATTTATTATTGCATAATTTAAAAAAGATAAACATAATATCTTGTATTTGTCCTAAATGATGCGTTTTTATAACCTTTGAAAAACCCCAATCAACACGCGTTTTTTCCCGGAAGGTCCATTTTTTATTAATTTATATCCGGTGATTCGCGACACTTTTGTATGGGTTACAGTTTTAAATGATACACATTTTTATCGTTCATACCTATTTAACATTTTAAAACAATAAAAACCTATAAGTTTTCTTTCGCCTCTTTCGAGACTCTATTAGATCGTTATCACTTGCATCCAAAAAATTATTGTCCTGATTTCCAGTTTCTGGAATCAATATTGATTGAAAATAATGAATAATTTGAAACAACAGTAATTATAAAATAAAAAACACAACACTAATAAATAAAATAATAATAACATATGAAGAAGAATAAATATCAACACTAAATAACAGAAATTTTTCGAAAGCTCTGGTCTACAATACTCTGAATATATTAGAATTTGTGCAACCAAACCTGTACAGATCAAAATCAGGTAATACAATACTATGAAAGCGTTAACCAGCCATCGTTAAACCCTCATTAAGATAAGAAAACACGAACTTGGAACAAATAAAACTGCAATAATTTACATATTTTTAATAATTTGTTTAAATGCAGTCACTTCTTTAGAATATAAGTTGTTGTTTTTGATTTTACGCAAGACAGAAACCAGTTTCAGTAGAAATTCTTTGTTATATCATTGCATTTATGCTATTTATTATTTCAGAACAGTTTTCCAAAATATCTCTGTATTTTTTAGTCCTGGGAGATGGTTATACCAACCAACGTAATGGAGTCGCCCGCTACCAGTGTCTGATCGTTGATTGTAATGGATGAGTCGCATGTTTGCCACTTGTTGGATAGACAACATGTCTTTGTCTTGGAAGCGTTAAAATTAACAAGATTCTTTCTTCCCCACTCGTCTTCAATTCTCAAATCGTGATTGAGAGAAGCCGTTGTAGATCTTCTATCCTCTTCCAGAATATCTAGAGGTATGGGACGGTTTTGCGCTTTGCTACAGTGTAGGTTGCTATCATCTGCAAAACCATGTATCGGGTTATTAGTGGCTTCTAGTAGATCATTAATGTGTAATAAGAGTAAAGTAGGAGCTAGAGCCGATCCTTGGGGAATTCCAGCGTTGATCTTGTAGAGGTTGGAAGAATGTCCATTTACAGCAACTTGGATGTGCCTGTTGGAGAGAAAGTTGGATATCCATCTGCAAAGGTGTTGCGAGAGTCCGTATGAAGGCAGTTTGTTCAAAAGAGCTGCATGCCACACGTGATCAAATGATTTTGAGGTGTCTAGTGATACTATTTGAGTCTCCCCATAGCGGTGGATGGCATCACTCTAGACATGAGTTACATATGCTAGCAGATCGGCTGTTGATCATTGTTGGCGAAAACCATATTGCCTGTCACTTAAAAGGTTGTGTGTCTCAAGGTAGCTCAGGATCTCATGATTGACGTATTTCTCCATAGTTTTGCTAATAACAGATAGAAGAGCTATGGGTCTGTAGTTACAAGGCTGGGTTTTACAGCCTTTCTTGGGGACTGGTTGCACTTGAGCAGTTTTCCAGGATTCTGGCAAAATACCAGTATCATATGATAACTCAAATAGCTTAGTGTGAAAACTGGCGCTAGTTCAGGAGGACAACATTTTAAGAGTAAAGCAGGTATTTCATCAAGGCCACTTGCTTTGTTGGTAATTAGAGTAGCAAGGAACCTCTGCTCACGCTTGAATCTAAATATGATATTTTTCATTGTGTGGGGAGCCCGTGGAATAGAAGGTTGCTCCATTTTGTCCGGTGGGTTAAGTGTCGAGTTCGAAGAGAATATTTTGGCAAAGAGTTCTGCCTTTTCTGTGGAGGACGTAATGTGTTACGGACAGGTAAACATAGCAGAAGTAGGCGTCGAAGTTGTTTTAGCACTTGCGTTTATTTTAAATATAAACAAAAGCAAAGGCAGCGACAATTTCGACAGAGAAGATGGTGGATGTTAAAAATCCATAAAAACTGTAACAGGTAAAGAACTCGTGTGCAGCACTAAACATGTGCCAACGTGTTCGAAAACCGATACTTGCGTGGATCGGCAACAAGCTCTTCCCATCTCACGCAAGTCAAGCCATACATGCCCTTTACAATCTTGTGTTTGTGGAAGCTTGTCGAGACTTGCCAAGCGTGTAAACCTACCATAACAAAAGCCGCACCAGCCGGACACTGTTTATTTTGACCGGTCTCGCAATCAAAAAGCATTTAGCCTTTCAATACTAGTCCTTTAGGTAACGTATCTTCTAAGACAGGAGAAAGGGTATATCCCATATAAAGTTGTTATTCTGTCGCTCAGCCTAAACGTCCTACAAGAAGCATCGCATTAAAAAGTAAGTTATTGAATTTATTCAACAAATAATTATTTTCCACATTAAGTAAACTTAAATTAATATAATTTATTAGAAAAATTACCGTAATATACCTACACATAATATATTCAACTGGTCGTATATTGTCGTAAATAAATTCGAGAATATTTTGTATAATATATAAATCCCTTTAGTAAAATATTCAACAGGGCGAATTTTGTATCAATTTTCTGTGGTAAATAACGATGTATTAACTGTAAATGTAGTTATGCACCGATAAATATTAATACATCGGTATATAGATTCATAAAATATAATAATATAAACGAAACATTAGCAAAACAGTTATGAAAGTGGTCAATATAACTTTTATATATGCAAACCGCATTGTATTTACTATTCGAATAAATTTGTAGGTGGATATTAAATATTTATAAATTGAATACCTATTTAGTATGTGATTTATAAACAAAAAAAAAATTATAAAATTTTTTTGTTTTTAAAATATGGACTAAAAGCTTAAAAGTAGGATCCTAATTTGATCCTAATTTTCTTTATCCTTTTTTATAGATATACATATATATTAGAAATTTTATCATAGATTGAAACATATCAATAATATGTACATATGTACAATCTTTTCCTTTTTTTATAGTACATATTATTTAGTTTGTTACCATTTTATTATAAATTTATTCATATAGGTATTCTCGAAAAGGTATCTAATGTTAAACAACAATCATCTAATTTTTCATACAATGGAGTTTAAAATTCTTTGACATGTTCGTAGCTAAGCGGTTAAAGGTGCTATCGGATAGATACCTATACGAGAAGGTACCCAAACAAAAAAAAAGGGTGTGGCAGTCAGTGGGACTGCCGGCAGAAGTTATACTTCTACGCACTGTTAACTAATAAAACTTAATAACTACAAACACAGGCAAGTAGAAATATTTTTTTTTAAATTAACTGTATTCAATTAAATAAATACTTAGAAAAATAAGACCAGTTGATGTGTGTCCTTACTTCAAACACGAAAACCAAACAGTAAAACGATCAATGTACAAAAAAAGTGTTTACAAAACCCGATTTGCTTACCGTGGGCTATTACAGATTTTAAAACACTAGAAAACAATGCAAAACATTTTCTAACAACATATAGGTACACACTTTTACAAAATTTTAACGCACTTTGAACTGCACTTTTCAGTAACTTTGCAGGAACACACGCATGTCTTCGACTCAAAAGCATAGTGAAGGATATAATGCAACCATGTGACGGTATTTTAGACTACAATACAATACTCATTACTGAATATTATTATTAATATAAAATACTAAACTTAATATGTATACCTACTTACTGGACAGAATTATAAAATAATATGTCAAACATAATGCGATACGTCAATGTAATACAATAACAATAGCTCAGACTGTATGTTGTATATCTATCTCTTTTCAATGCAATGAATGTTTAAACGGTATTCAAAGGACTTATAGTGATGACTAATAACATGTAGTAAATATTTCGTCTTTGTTTTTATCGAACAATATACCTTATATGTGATCCTGTCTCTCTCTTACACCATTACATATGTAATGATTTTTCCCATTTAGCTACACACTAATTCATTCCACAGAGTGTCAGAATAGAAGTATAACTTCAAAAACGGGAATGTCGGTATAATTGCTTTATTACTTAATATTTTTACATTAAATTTGGATCACCTACCAAGTGTTCACCATTGACCACAATGCACTTGTCCAAATGATGTTTCCGTTGTTCGAAACGTTTCATAAATCCAATTATCGGGATGTCGTTTACGTTTTTCAGTGATTTATGTTTTACCTCCTCCACGATGACAAAACGCTTTCCTTTCATGTCTCTTTTGAGTCTGGGGAACAAAACGAAGTCACACGGTGCTATATCCGGTGAGTACGTTCGATGAACAATCGGTGTCATGCCGTTTTTATTAAAAATGCGACACGTAGAGGCTGGTCTGAGCCGGTTAGTTGTGATAGAAGAACCAGTCGCCAAAGATCTTTTCTTCCGGATAATCTTCCTCAATCGTTTCAAAACCTCTAGATAGAACTTCTAGTTAAACTTACTCCGAGTGTACAATCGAAAAAAAAAAATAGCATTGTCTTGGCTTGAAATGCTTGAATACCATTTACACGATAGCAAGTGCGCTAGTGTGTTACGGAGATGTTATGGCATACGTAGAAGTCGAAGATGTATCAGCACACAATCGTACGGCGCGAACGCGTAAGCGGCACTAAACATGCGCCCACGTGTAAATACGTCACAAGCTTCCTTTGATCTGTGTTTGAGAACCGACACTGGCCTGGATCAGTTATGAGCTGTTCCCATCTCACGCAAGCTAAGCCAAACATCCGCTTTATATACTTGTGTTTGTTGAAGCTTGCCAAGCATGTAAACCCCGGGATATACGAATTCCTAACCGAGGTCATAAAATTTGGGGATTAGTAAGTAATTCGGTAATCCTATGTCCGAATTCCTAACTCAACATCTTCTACCTGATCTTGGCGACTACTTTAGATTTCTTAATGGGATTGTATTTTGACATGTATGTATGTACATATTTTATCAAATTAATGAAAATAAATATATATTTGCAGTTTTGAAATTTTTTTAATTTTATTAATCACACAAAATTATACAGTTTATCTTCACTAAAAACGTTCACTTTAAGATTTTAACGCGCGATACTTTTACGACTCAAATCTAATCGTATAAAAAAAAATAATGTACAATTTTCCAAAACACATTTCGTTTTTAAAATTTTAAAGACTATTTTAGATTTATCAAATTCAGAATGCAATAATATACAATATTGCAGTTAGGAATTCGGACATAGGATTAACGGAGAGGGTCTAAAACCGGTAGCTCAGCTGGGGGTCGATCGTAATGATCTGACCATAGTTAGGAATTCGGTACTACCCGTAAACCCACCATTAGATATTTAATTGTCGGATCCGACCTAAAGACGGAAGACTGTAGATAACACATCGTTGCCACGAACCAGATTTGTGGATACAGTTTTCGTAAATTTTTAAAATTAACGTATATTTATGTTTGTTTTTATTTTAAATCAATTGAAATAAAATAAATAGATGCATACTAGGTAAGAATTTAAGATGCGCAATTTGTACTTGGCACCCTTTCCCTTGAATCAGAAAACTTCGGTAATTTCGAACCACGACCCAGAGCTAGCGTGGTTAAATTATTATTTATTATTTAAACATTAAAAATGTAATTATTGTAAAGTGATTTAACGTTACAAATGTAGGAATTTTATGAAACTTTTTTTCAAATAAGTTAAGTTATGCATTTGTTGAAGATCAAGTAGTAACGTTATATAAATTTAATAAATGTAAATTTTTGTTTGCCTAATTTCTAAACAAAAATTGGTAAATTTCTTACTATAACGTAGATCTTAAAAGTTTTGGCTCAGAATTCATTGGCTTTTATTATAATAAAAACAGTTGTCAAGTTGTTTTGAAAAAAAGTTCCTTTACTTTGTTTACTGTCTGTTGAGATGTATTTACTTTGAAGGTTTTGCTTGCTTGGTTGGGTGGATACCCAACATAGGAAACATTTCACGTAGAACAACAGCTTGGAGTGCAAGCTTTCATGTCTAAATCTCCCAAAAAGTTGAAGACCACGTGCATTTACTGCACAAAGTTTAATGAAATTGGTGAGAAGCACAAAAGACCAGGTTGGAATGTGTAACGTTTGTAACGTTTGTTTTCGAGCATACCATCCGGACCATAAATATTTTTATATTATCTATTGTTATCGCGCTGATACGAGAGGGGATTGCTAGTTGGAAAGGAGAGAATATGTCTCTTCGAGAGTTTTTGATTTAAATTCGTTCATTTTATCGGTGAATTTGATTAAATTCAGAGTTATTTCCGACTACCTTCGCCCTTCTGTTCTGGGTTATTGCCAACTATATGAAGGGCCCTATTAAGGACCAGCTAAAAACATATGAGAAATTACGTAGTCAGTTGACAATCAGTTGAAGCCGACGCCATTTTGCAGTTCCGTTCCTCCATTAACGAAAATTCGACAAGAAGTCCCTTGAAGGAAAATTCATTCCGATTGCAGTTCCGTTCCACGTCGTACGAAAATCCGACAGGAAGTCCCTTGAAGGGTGTTCAAAACCGTTTGCAGTTCCGTTCCTCCATTAACGAAAATTCGACAGGAAGTCCCCTGAAGGGTGTTCAAAACCGTTTGCGGTTCCTTTCCACATCGAACGAAAATCCGACAGGTTGTCCCTTGGAAGGAACTCCATCCATCTTACAATTCCGTTCCACAAGTTATCGAATCTCCGTCAGAAGCCATCGAAAATTCACAAAGATAAGAGAATTAATTAATTCATTTTATTAATTTATTTTACTAAACATAATTAAAATAATAAACCATTTTAAAACTGATTTTTCGAATTTTATTTGTGTGTCTGCACTAGGCGCACTTTAATTAATGTTTGGAGGAAATTAAATAAAACTCAGAAGGAAGCCACGTCCCCCAGGAGCTAGCCTAGGGTAATTTTAAGGTTACAAATGTCAACGAGGAGACAAATACAAATCTTCTAAGAAAATAATATCGTTGAAATTAATAAGGAATGGCATTAAAATAGACGCAAATGCCCCAAATACTCTTAAGCGCCACTCCTTCATAAGCCAAAATTCTGTGGACAACTAAGGCGGGCACAGTTTGCCAATGAAAAAATAATTATTTCAGATGACGAAAAGTATTTCCCTTTGAGTTAATCTGAAATAAAGGGAAACGATGGATTTTATACGGACAACGTAAAGAAATGTTAAATACAAAAGCGAAATTTATAGATAAAATTCTGGTTCTGGTGCGCAATTTCTAACACGGGTGTATCCCAACCTTTTGTGAGAAGATTCAAGGATGTCTTTTCTTTACTGTATAGTAAGGAAGCTGGGGTGCCCAAGATGAAGAACAGTTAAATTTTTAAAAAAGTCGACATATACAAATTTTAACATAGTAATTTGGTAAGAATCTGTGAAAGCAGATGTTTTATTAAAAACTTTTTTTTGTTTAAATTTTTTACCTATAATTATTTAAAATTCCATTTTCTGTTGTATTGCAGTTTGTAATGATTTTTATAATTTTTAATCTCAAAATTCAACATTAACAAATTTCAATATCGTAATTTGTTAGAGAATTTCAAAAATTAGTCACTTTTTCTAAACTTCTTTATTAATAATCTCTTTAAAATTGATTGAATTTTTATGTTTTTAACTCGTCCTTTGAAACAAGTTATAATGGTGTCGTGGGACACCAGGTAGGAACTAAGTTCCTTCGGCTAATGTAGAATCGACACTACTCGCTTGTGTATACGACTGTAGCGCCTGCGCACGTCTCATTTAACGGTTTTATTCCATAGACTTTTTGTTACGGTTTTACTATCACATTTTTTTCAGTTCGGTCGCGCAGCAAAATCCCTTTCTTCTCCAAGCCTTGGATTATACTACGTTATAGATTAATAATTACATTTCTTTTGGTTGTACATATTTTCATAATTTGTACTTTTCGTCTGGGCAGCTTATATATCAATAAATTCTCTAAAGATATAATTTTTATAATGATTATGATCGGAATAAGATAATTGAATTAATTTTATTTAAAGTTAAAGTAATATTTATAGTTTTTTGTTTAACACTGGAAAAAACTAAAAAAAGAATTACCATCCCGCGTATTCGATCCTCCAACGATATCCAATCGTGAAGAGTATTCATATGCTAGTCAAATCATTTTTATGTATTTACTGCATAAATTTTGATCATATTAATAATAATAATTTATTATAAATTTTGAGATTAACATTAGTAATAGGTGTAGATAATCCAATTAAATAAAATATCACAACATAATTTACACATTTTACAATTAAAAACCAATGATTTTCATTAATTTATAGGACATCACAAAAGTTGACATCGTTGGATATTTCTATATTGTTTACAATGTTTATATTATATTATTAAACTTACCTTTCGTTAGGAGATTCTGTAATGAGAAGATCATCTTTTGCTTGATTAATTATAACTATTATATTTTTTGTAAACACTTTCAAGAAAGTTTCGGTGACAGTTAAAAATTATATCATCATAACTGTCAACATTATGTTTATCGTATACTGAACACTGATTAGAGGCGAGCGTTGTGTGGAGGCTAGCGGAAACCTGCCTACTAGATATAGTGGCACTATTACAAGCGTTACGGTTTTATTGTTACAGTTTTTACTATTACATTTTTTTCAGTTCGGTCACGCAGCATAATCCCTATCTTATCTAAGCCTGCTGTAAGGAACTTAGTTCCAATATTTAAATTTCAAATCTTGGTCCTTTAAAAAAATGCTATTATACTTTTCTCTTAAGAACCAACTTAACTAGCAGTTTTATTCGAAAAAATTCGATATTGAAGATTTCCAATATTGCGATTTGGAAAATAGTAACTTTTTTAAAAATGCTGCATTGATAGTCTTTTTAAAATCGAATAATGTTTTATGTTTTTAACTTATTTCAAATTTGTTGTTTAATTGGTTTTTAGAACTGGTATTTCTCTCTGTTGGTCATTGCTTTTTCAGTTGAATTTGTCAGCGGAAGACTCAGGTTTAATGTAAATTTTCGCATGTGTTACACTACTATCCTACATTTTTTATTTTTTTATAGTTCAAGTAACGTGCTTTCAATATTTGTCTTTCGTCAAATAAATACCTAAGTGAGTTTTGTGGAAAACCCTACTCGATATAAAGTAAGCCTTTTTTAGTATTAAAAATATAAATAAGGTTGCGAGTTCCAAAAAGGTTGATATCATATTAGAATCTAACATTTTAATACGAATTTACTACGTAGATTTTAAAACAATCTTTTTTATTTCACTATAGTGTTAAATAGCTGATTTTTAATAAAAATAATTAAAATTTAATTCCACCACAGTATATAAATGCTGGTTATTCGGCTGACGGTAACTATTTTTATAAACAATTATCCTGTACCTACTATTGCGAGGCACTAGATCGCAGAGAACAGTTAATTTCTATAGACTTTAGAGGACCTTTAGAAACATATGGCATTATTTAGATCTGTTCAAACGAGGGTACCAAGCATGGGCGAAGTTAGGCCATTAGATCTGGGGGGGCTCCTGCCTTATTATGAAAATGATAAGACGTGTGTGTATAGGTGAAAAAAATCCCACTTGCTCCCCTTAAAAATATATAACAATACTTGGTATATTGTATATGGGGATAGAAATACGTGTGCTGAAGTACAAAAATACTTCGGACAATTCAGTAATAAATTAAAAAGTATAAAAACCTATATTTTTAATGCAATCTAGAAATATTAAAAATAAAAGAAAAAATGCAATTAAAAAAGGTGTATTTATTTAAGTTTAATAAAAATTTTAAAACAAACAAAACATTTTTTTAATAAAGTATCAGTTTTCTATTTCCTGAATTAATAAATGCTTGCAAAATATCATCTATTTCCAGAGATTTGCTAATTTCGTTTTCAATGTTTGTGAGAGCTAAAACACTGAATCGGTCTTGACCCATAGTCGATCTCAACTAGTTTTTGATTCTTCTCATTGCAGAAAAGGACCTTTCACATGAAGCAGATGAAATTGGCAACGTTAAATCTGAACGAATTTGGAAATGTTTCCTTTCTGACAACAGAAGTAATATCGGATATGCTAATATCTTCGCCTTCTTTTCCGATGCAGTTTTTTATTACCGTCATTTCAGCCTTCAAAACCTCTTTATCAATCGCAAAAATGTCTTCGTAGAGCTGAATAAAGTCCAAACTTAGATCAAAATTCATTTGTAAAAAATTCTGCACAGCTTTAGATAGTTTTTGACTTTCAGGTGAAAACCTTATTTTCATGTGTTTAATGATATTATCTAATGATCGATAATACACTGTAATTAGCCAAAACCTTTGAGCAGAACTTTCCACTGTTGATTGTGCTTTTTCTTGAAAATCGTCAACTGCGGAAGTTGATACGTCTACGGCGTATTCCTTAAGACGTACGTTTTCAGTTTTTTTACGTTTTGAAGAACGTATATCAAGGCCTATGTTATTTTTCTTGGCTAAGTCTTCAATTTCTAACCACAACTTCCCAAGAACATTTTCGTCACGTTTTTTCTCCAATGACTGAATGGTTCCATTAGTGATATTTGTTGTTTCAGCTAACGTTCCACTTTCAGACTGCAAATGTTTACTTAAAATATTTATCATTGTCAGAATGTCATCCATGCTTACCAAACTTATCAAAAATTTCAAAGATTTCATACTTGATAGCAAGCCAATCGCTTCCACAGCATTTTGTTTGAGTTTTGTTCAATTTCGAATTGGAGGGCCTCTATTATTGCGGAATATTTTTTTTTACTGCTTGGCAGTTAGCACTTCGACAGCTCCATCTAGTATCTGATAAACGATTCAGCTCAACTTTTGGAAGACCCAGATTTTTCTGGATTTTAATTAGGACATTGTGATTACCGGGGGACGAAAAATGTACATAAAGTGCTTCTAGAGTATTAAAGAAGTATTTTACACTATCTATTTCGCTACATAAATCAGTTACTACTAAGTTTAATCTATGTGCCATACAATGTATATAAATCGTATTTGTCTTCTTTCAACTTAACATCTGGTGTATAAAGCTTTCTCCCCTCACACCTTTAACGGGTGAGGGAAGCAATTTTTATAGAAAAATCAACACGCCACGCAAACGACGTCGCGGGTACATCGAAATAGAACCCAAAAATGTGGTAAGATTTTTTTTTGTCTGTCTGTCTGTATGTGTGTGCGCGCATCACATGATCCGATTCGAATGCGGTTTTCACAGATGTATTTGTCTTCTTTCAACTTAACATTTGGTGTATAAAAATTTCTCTCCCATTCCTAAGAAATTTTTATACAACAATCACACGCCACGCGAACGACTTTGCGAGTACAACTAGTTCTAAATAAATTTTGTGGATGTTTTGAATAATTGCAATAATATTATGAAATATATTAAAATATTTATTTTAAATGTAAATAAAAAAATAATGGGAATTATGTAATAACTATTTTTGGGAGGGCTAATTCGCACTTTGGGGGGGCTTATCTCCCCCAAGCCCCCACCTAACTTCGCCCATGGTACCAAGATTCTAGAGTGGGTGACATGAACTAATAAAAGATGTACAATAAGCCTAACTAGGCTGCAGTAGGACCAGTGCCTATATGTCAAAACGGCTCCCATCTTAAAAACACTCCTACACATTATTAAGGAATTATGCCATGTGTTATTAGAATGATCAGTTCCCGGAGCAGGCTTTAGACAGCAGTCCCAAGACAACCCTTAGTATACCGAGTAATCGGAAATTGAAACTTAAGAGATATTATAAGTTTTGAGTATTAACAATACCTATATTAAATAAAAGTTAAATCTGTAATTGTATGAATTGACAGCTTGTCAACCAAAATACATTGGTGGTAAATAGTTTAAATTTGTGTATAAAGTGTTTGATTTAAATATGAATAAACAAAGTGGATTTATTAATGAAGAAAGTGATGAAAAAATATTGAATGAAAATGAGTGAGTACCTACTCTACATGCATACATTTTATTTTTGGTGTGTAATTACACTATTTATACCTAATTATTTATACCTATTATTTATACCTAGCTATTTTCGTTTTATAGACTTAAAAAGCTAAAAAGAAAAAGAAATTGTAAAGGTCAAAGGGCATATTATCAGCGCCAGAAAGATTTTAAAAAAAATGAAAATGAAAAAAAGACGAGACAGCAACATTCCTTATGATTTGATTAAGTAAGTTTATATAACATACATACATATTATGATAGTAAATAATTGTTTATAGGGAAGCTTTACGTTAAGTAAAGAAAAATGTTGCACGTTTTTGTTCATAAAATAATAATATTCGAAATGTTTTAACACTTGCTTATACTTATTTTAGGTTTGGTTAGGTAGCCATAAAGGCCATAAAACCACTAGTCAGGATGGCTGATCTTATACCAGCAATAACAGATCCTTCGTAGAACTGAAGAGAACAAACTCAACTCAGGATTTTAAATTTTATGGAATATGCTATAAAATGCTACAAAATGAAATGGTTATCTAACTATCGAAGGCTCTTTTGTTGTGTTGTATTACAATAAGGTAGATACAGCTACAAAATCACACATTCTAAACGTAATGTGTGTATATTTTTAATATTGTTTACCTATTATTGAAGCAAAACTTCTGTAGGCGCGACTAGGGGTAACTCTAACGTTAGATTCTAACGGAAGATTCTGATGGAAGTAACGGTGTGATTTCAGCTATTTTCAAAATTTATTTATGAAATTTTCAAAATTTTCAAACGGTTTTAAATACATTAATGGTATTTAGAGAGTAAAATCTATGTTTCACATTTTAGTTATCATTATTTCATATATAAAAAGTAATGATAACTTTCAAATTCCTATTTCTAATGAATAATATAAATATAACATCTCATTTTTTGTAAAGTATATAGACAATAAATATAATTGAATTGTAATTAGATATTTATTTTCCGATACGTACGTCAAAAAGTTTTACTTCAATCGCGCGTAAAGGTTACACGCACACTCTTTTTTTTACCTAAATCTTGGTTTAACTTGATTAATCTGAAAACTAACGTTAGTAGGCTCTACAATCTACAACCGTGAAACAGGGATTGGTTTATGATGAATTCCCATCTGTTTAAACCCATTTCGTTTTCAACCTAATCAGGTTGAAACGGAATTTGAGCAAAAAAAATGCAGAAAAACTGTTTATAGTGCTAATTGGAGTAGATTTTTTTTTGCTTAACCATAGTTTTAACTTGATTATTCTGGAAACGAACGTAGGTATGTAGGCTCTATAAGGGTAAAACAGTAATTAGTTTCAATGATTCCTCATCTGTTTATACCCATTATATAGAGCCAGGTAGAGCCTACGTGCGTTCGTTTTCAACCTAATCAGGTTGAAACGGGGTTTAAGAAAAAAAAAAAGATCGACTTATAAAATGTTGTTATTAAAAAAGTTATGATATACCCATTTGTTAAAAAATTTATCACGTATTAAAATAAATAAGTTTTATTTCTGTTTTTTCTTTACTAACATTTTTAGATTTGTTATAATTAGGGCTTCACACGAGACGAGAGTAGGCGAGAGTAACAAAAATCTCGTCTCGGACTTATCAATCCCTAAAAAATTGAGTCTCGTTCAAGTCTCGGTCTCGTCTCGTTACTAGTTGTCTCGTTTTGTCTCGCTTAATTGTAAATAATGACTATAAATAATAAATAATTTTTTAATGCTATATTTATTACGCTATTATACATATACTCAACCAAGAGAAAGTTAACCCATCGATCTTTAAAAAAAAATCATTCAAACTTGAAATATAAAAATCTGCGTGGATAAATATTCTTGATAAGAAATGAGTTACTATAAGAAGTGTGAACAAGTTGAGGTAAAAATGTGAAAAAATCATACTCGGTTAATGATTTCTGTTTAAATTTACAATAAAATATATCACAGATGGTCACCAGATTTTATATTTTCTAAAATATATTATTTTCTATACTTATTTTCTGATTTTTCGAATAAAAAAAATTTAACGAGACTAAAAACGAGAC
Source organism: Altica lythri (assembly GCA_964028335.1). Lineage (NCBI taxonomy): Eukaryota > Metazoa > Arthropoda > Insecta > Coleoptera > Chrysomelidae > Altica > Altica lythri. The sequence continues at coordinate 32,575,491 of OZ034809.1, read as the reverse complement.
TCTCGGGTTGCCCTGTATGTGGTCTCGGTATCGCCCATAGTATTTTCCAAAACGTCTTGTCTCGTCTCGTTTCGGAAAAGCAAGACGAGAACGAGACGAGAAAAATCTCGCTCTCGTGTGAAGCACTAGTTTTAATATTGTTAATAATGAAGTACCTTTGTTATTTATTTATGGACTGACAAAAACTTAAAATTTATCAAATGTTTTAACATAATTTAATGCATAACTAACATTCCTCTAGTGTTTTACAATTTAGAGATGTTTACCGGTAAATTCCTGGACCGATTAATTAGCTTAAAACTGTCAAAATGCTACAAAATTATATAATAATAATAATTAGTTACATTGTAAATTTTAATAAAAAAATAATAATTGTTATAACCAATTTTTTTACTAGTAAACGATTATTGAGATATCTCTCATTGGATTTTTAACTATTGAAACATTGAAATATATACAACTTTACAAAAAGCGACATCTTTTGTAAAAACGGTTCAACAAACACGAAAGTTAAATTTTTTACGATCTTAATTATAATAATAAATTATTTCTACCTTTCCACACTTTTGCGAGATTAGTAAATTTGTAGACTAATTGAAGAGGACGAATTTCATCAAAGTACATTAAGTAGCTTACTATCTATTGGAGTTACAAAAAAATATAAAAGCACTAATAGTACCTAACTAAATTTTTTTAGAGTACTAAATGCTTAACTTTTTTTCCTTTTATAATAAAAATTTAATAATTTATTGGAAAATCTAAAACTCTTTAAAAATTATAACTCCCGCATAATTTATCTAAAGAAAAGATAGTTTCCCACGACTTTAAACTTATTAACAATTTTTTTACAGTTTCCCATTTTTGCGATGTAATTAAATGTTTAGACTAATAAAAAGTATGAAGTTCCTTAAAATCCAGAATTAGGTTACTATTGGAGTTCTAAAGTTATAACAGCGCAACTGTAAGTAAATTTACCCACGACTCATAAGTAAATTGCCTATTTTTTAACCTATATCTCTGTCAGTAAGTGTCAAATTATTGAGGAGTTGTGTTATAGTTTTATTTACTGCACTAGTGGAGTAAGTAGATAGAAACCTGTATTATTATGTTGGTTGCCTACTGTATACATTAAATTAAACTAACATTTTATATTTCTCAGACAGAACTGTCTGCGAAATCGAATATTTTTGACAACTTATGCCAAAATTTTAATTTTATGTTTGTTATTTTTAGTTTTATACAAAACCATTTGGTAAGTCGTGGGTAAAGCATAGTACTTTACTCGAGGAACAAATTGCATATTTAGCTCGCTGTAATATGCAATTTACTCCACTCGTAAAGTAATATACTATTTTACAGGTAGCTAAACATATGCCTGCTAATCATGAATCCTAAACTTAAAACTTCCCTAATCTCCAAATATTGGGAAATGTATACCAAGCTATGGAAATTTGTCATAAACGTGAATAAACTTTGGTGATTTTAAAAAGTAATTTATAGAGTGCGTGAAAATGGACCAAAAAATATAGTAGAAAATACCCTTATTATTTTTCTATATTTTAAAATATTTCTTAATGTGTAGAAATATCAACAATACATCTTGCAGATATTAATAGACTTTTGTAACAATATTAAGCCTGTATAAAAATGTCATGCACTGTTTTAAGATTTATCCTACCTGATGTGAAAAATAATCCCCATTATCATTATGATGATTTCTCATATTATGATGTCTCAGATCTTGTTCTATATCTTGATGTATATCCTGACTAATGTCAGTATGCGCGCTCATCTCGTGATGATGCTGTAAAGCTATGTCTCCAGACATCTCCTGGCCATGTGCTTGCATATCTCCCATTGGCATTTCACCCATCCCCACGCCCATCATCAAAGGGGAAACGTGGGATTCCCAACCGTCCTCCATATTGAAAACCACCCACGAACAATTAGTTCTCTATACAAAGCATTATTTACATCTACAAAAGTTAATTTGGTAACGAGCACTGTTAAGTTCGTATCGGTCACTTTAGGGTTGTAAGATTTTTAGCACTATAAAAAAAATAGAGCACTATCACAAGTACGGCACTGGGAAACAGTGAGTAACCGGCGTAGAGGTCGGAAGTTAGGTGTATCGTGTCCAGAGCGTATGGGCTCAGTGTAACAATGTGTGTGGAGGACAGCGGTTCCGTAGGCAACGTGAGAGACTGCGTGAGGCCGGTGGTGGACGCCCCCCTCTATCCCCACCGTGGATGCACCGTGCCAACCCCCCCGAAACACTATTATAATTAGCTGCACGATGTACATGAGCGACCCCGCGGGTATTTCGCCTACTATGTATGCTCTGTACTCTCTATTCACCGTTTCTCTTGCAATTGCAAAACAACTCACTGGTTACCTATCTCTTCTCTTATTGGTCGAACTGACGAAGAGGTTAATTATGCAAAAAACGTTTGCTTTTTTGTGCTACGACGATAGTCTCAAAAGTTAAATACTAAGTGGCCGTAACTAATTTTATATTATAGATAAGCAGGTTAAACCATTTCTATAGATAAATGGTCTACTTTCATATAAATTCACCAAATAATTGATAAACTCGTTATGGATGCTCTTATCGAATAGTTTTTTAGTAAATAAATTAAAAATTTAATTAATTATTATCCAACATTTCAATTTTAGGGACTGTCACTCAATGGATATATTAGATAACTACAACAAAAATTGACTCCTGACACTCCTTAAATATTTTGTTACGTAGTACGTACCTACTAAAATAAATATTGGGTGAAACAGCATAATAACAACAAAACTTTTCCTGAAAGAAGAATTGACAATTGACGTGTCGGTTACAGTTGACTCAAAATGACGACTGTATTCAATGTTTCAACCGCATAACTGGCTTGAACCTTCATTTTCTCCTAACTTCAAGACAGATTATTATTATTTTTCCTACTAACATTTACTCATTAATAGAGGCTTTATAACACTTGTACTGTCACAGTCCAAATCTATTTTATTACCTACTTGATTTACAGTTTCCTGCTAATCAATTGTCATTTTAGTAAAGCGTTTATCAAATAAATGTCAAAGGTAATAGTTTAATACTATTATAACGTTTTACAGAGTCTTTGAAAATCAAAGAACATAGACCGTTTACTAAGAACCAACAACTATTTCCCTGGCTATATGCCCCGACAGACATTGAATTGCAGTTCAAAGTTTAACGGGGTTAGTATATCTGCGACTGCGTTGGGGCCCTGACACATGCCGCTAGTCAAAATTCTCTGACACTGGCATGGATACCAGGACACTCAGGGTTTCGGGGCAATGAGAAGGCTGATGAATTGGCCCGTGCGGGAGCTAACACTCCAATGATTGGCCCGGAACCATTCGGCGGAGTTGCTAATACATTCAGAAAGGCAGCCATTGAGAAATGGAGGCTAGAAAAGGCCCAGGAGTGGTGGGAAACATCACCGGGCAAGCGACAAGCCAAACTCTTCATAAAGGGTTACTCGGCGAAGTTTACTGCAGAGCTGCTATCACAAAGGCGAAATGATGTCAGAATGATTGTCAGTCTCTTGACAGGACATTGTAGGCTCAGAAAACACATGAGTCAGCTAAACTTAGCAGATGAAGACATTTGTCGATACTGCCAAGAGGAAGAGGAAACTGCATTTCATGTCCTATGCCAATGTGAAGGCCTTGCAAGGACGCGGTATCTAGTACTGGGAGAGGAGAAACCGGCTGCTCCAAGTTATGCGGAGTGGCCACTGTCAAGGCTATTAAGTCTCATTAAGAGGGCAGAGCTGGACAAGGTGCTCTAATCCTATTCCACAGATAATGGGTGTTCACAATAGATCTGCAAAGGTCGCAGTGATATAGGCTAACAGCCAACCCAAAAATATCTATCTATCTATCTATATCTGCAAGATAGAACTAACCATTTAAGTTTGCAATTCGAAAGGATATCACTTGTAGACCGGTTTCGGCGTATTGCGCCTCATCAGTACAAGGAAGATATCCGTCCAGATGCTCAATGTCCGTCGGGGCATATAGCCAGGGAAGTAGTGGTTGGTTCTTAGTAAACGGTCTATGATCTTTAATTTTCAAAGACCCTGTAAAACGTTATAATAGTATTAAACTATTACCTTTGACATCTATTTGATTATATTATCCGTAATGAATGTTATTAAAATTTATCTAGTTAGAGCACTAGAAGAAAAGTTAATAACATCCGCCATTTTAATTTGAGTTTTCACTGTAAAACCGGAAGTAGCTGTCACTTAATTGGCATATTGAGAAATGTCTTTAACATTAAACAAATTTGATATTTCATCAAATGTTAAGTTATCTATAAAATAAAATAGCGTATTAACGACACAAAACTTTTCTTACAAGTAATGACAAAAAATTGACAATTGACAGTCGACAGTTGAGTCAAAATGGCGAACATATTTCATAACTTTATCTCATATTTTGCTTAGATTTCGATTTCTCTTAACTTTAAGTCAGAGTTTACCATTAGGAGCTTTAGAACACTTACCAAGTCCAGATATATTTCACGTTAATATCCGTTATAAATATTATTGATAAATCATCCTGTTAAAATTGAGTCAAAATGGCGAATGAATCTTGTGATTAATCCATAGACATATTTACAAATGGACCGGCTGTGCAGCGAAATAAGTGATTCCAGAGTGAGACGGATAAGAAGGATAGCGCTAGGTCTGGCAGAAAGCTCCTAATTTACATTTGATTTACGTTGATTTTTAATGTTTTTGGTGTTTATTTTATAAATTAAATATATTTGACTGTGTTTTTAGTACCTAATATTTATAAACTATGTAATATATCGCACACACTCTATAATATTTTATAGTTATTAACCTATTAAGTTGTATTAGTTTATAATTTATACTAAGTTGTTAAAATAGTATTAGTTATAAAATAGTTATAATAAATATATACTTTTTGATAGAATTGATTGTGTTCTTATTATCGTTATCCTATATATATCATTTAGGTGTAGAATTTTCAAATTTAATGTATCAGTCTCCTTATATATAGTGAACCATGATATAAAAAATTACGATATGATCTTCAGTTGTATTGACGTATTTTTCGATAGAAATATTAATGCATTTTTAAATTATCTGTTTGAATTCAATAAGTTTTTGTCACATTCACTGTTTAAAAAAAATAGGTAATTATTGTATATAAAATAATACAGTTTTTGAGCCTGCAATAATTGTTTTGTGAGTAATATATATTATTTTTGCTAAATAAGTACACCTAAATATAAAACCAGAGTCTTTTCTCACTTATTTTGACTTAGAAATTTTAACAAACTTAAGTTTCATCAAAGACTTTAAACAACCACAAATGAAAAAGCTTTTTTCACTACTAACCTGAGAAATTGCTATTATTTACTCCATTCTCCTAACGAGAATTAATATTTACAGTTCTATAATTTTTAAGATATTGACATAATAATAGCTCACTTCTCACCCTGAGTATATAATATAGTATTTTTTACATAAAACGTAATAAAAAGATGTATTTCCCTTAAGCTCTCATTTAAATAATGTGCGTTTTGCCAGGCCTACCTCCGTCTCTCTCTCGGATCTCTCTTTCTAATGTTGGCCGCAGGAGCAGTTGTTGCGGATATGGGAAGCGGCCGGTCCATTTGTATTAATATGTCAATGGATTAATCTCATATCTTGCTTAAAATTATAATTTAAGTCAGAGTTTACTGTAAAAAGCTGTAACATATTAGATTTATAGTCTAGGCGAGATCGGTATTGGATTGGACATTTTCCATTACATGGAAACTATTTTTTTGTTGGAATCCCTTCAGGATGTGACCAATTTCGATAATTACGATATGCGCCAGTTGCAAACCCTGTGTGTGCTAAATTTTTTATTTAACAAAATCTCAAAAAAAATTTTGCTACCATTTTCGTATATAATTCGGAATATATTGCTTCTAGAGAAAAAAGGTTTACTAATAGAAAAACTTTTTAATATGTTTAAAAGATGTGCAAAATATCGTTAAAATTGGTTGAATAGTTTTTGCAATACAGCCTACTGGAAAATAATCGCAAAATATCAAACTCATACTAGGCCCCGAATAAGGCTAGCAGATAGTCGCCAATTTTTTAACTTAAAAAAGAAGGCTCAAACTTTCAATTTTCTTCTGATATTATATTAATACTAGTTGTACCCGCAACGTCGTTCGCGGGTCGTGTGATTGTTGTATAAAAATTTCTCACCCCACCCCATTTAAGGAATGGGAGAGACATTTTTATACAGCAGATGTTAAGTAGTTGTATGAAGACAAATACATTTGTGAAAACCGCATTCAAATCGGATCAGTAGTTTTCTTGTGATGCGCGGACAAACATATACATTCCTACAGTTTTATTATATGTATAGATATAGATAAGTTTTCATTGTTTTCCATTCACATAATTTGTTCTAAGATAATTAAATTTTGTAATAAATATTTTAAAACTGGTGTCGGTGTCTGTTAGTTGCGCGACGAGTCAATCATGTAGCTGAGTTGGAAATAATCTTTCCTTACTTCAATGTGATACTAGATATGGTGTTGGTACTTTTGATTATTGTACCAACATTTATAACGTTTTCACTCTATTTAAGGATAAATACTTACTGAAACATATTCGGCAGCTTTCAGACATTTTCAGCTATTATGTAGTAGTTAATGTACATTTATGCCCCAAAACTGTTGTATCTAATTTTAAAATGTCCCTACATACATCTCTCAAAAAAGTTTGGACAAATAATTACATTGTTGGGTGTCGATTTCAGTTGGGAAATGATACAGGAAAATAAAGGAATTGGACTTAAGTGCTGTTTATAAAGACAAAAATTCCGAGAGAAGGGAAATGATTGACGCATTTATTCGGATTTTCTTTTTTTCGGCCGAAAGCTGTCAGTGATGTTTTTTTTTATATGATTGAAAATAGAAGCGACAATAGAAAAATAAGCAAATGTTGTGATTATTTAGTCAAAACCTACATAAACGAATAAACGATGGAGCAAAGTTAAGTTAACTGATTATTATCTGTTAAGGAATATACAAATGGATATTCAGACTCACAGTTTAATAGTACCTACGTTTTATACTGCTCATCCGTCCAAATTTCCGTTTGTAAATACTTTGCGCGATTTTCAAATGAACACTCATATCAAAACAGCAAATTGTACCCCGACAACTTATAAAAAATAAAAGAGGAACAGTCATTTGTTGACGAGAAGTAGACCACTTTCTACAACGAAGTTAATAAGGAACCCAAAAAGTTTAAATTTTATTTAATCGGTTTCAAACCACAATAGACCTAAATATTAAATATACATTATTTTTGTAAATATTTAGAATATAGTAATAACTGTGACAATAAAATAATATTAAATTAGTTTTACGAGTTGTTACATGTTGAGAAAGAGGCTTTCAGTCGATCGTAAAATGAAAATAATTTTTGAAGTTATACTTCTTATTATGGACTTGATTTGTGTGGGGTTAAATGAGAAAAATCATTACATATGTAATGGTGTGAGTAAGAGAGAGACAGAAACACATATAAGGTATCAGTACATTGAAAAGAGATAGATATACAAAAAACAGTCTGAGCTAATGTTTTGGAATATCATAGTGACGTATTACCTACATTGTGTTTGACAGATTATTTTATAATTCTGTCACGTAAGTAAGCATATAAAGTTTAGTTTTTTATATTAATAATATTAATAATAATATTCACTAATGAGTATTGGATTGTAGTCCATACTACCGTCACATGGTTGCATATTTTGCACTATGGGGTTTTGTAAACACTTTTTTTGTACATTGATCGTTTTACTGTTTAGTTTTCGTGTTTGAAGTAAGGACACACATCAACTGGTCTTATTTTTCTAAGTATTTATTTAATAATTTAATTGAATACAGTTAATTTTTTTAAAAAAATTATTTCTACTTGCCTGTGTTTGTAGTTATTAAGTTTTATTAGTTAACAGTGCATAACTTCTGCCGGCAGTCCCACTGACTGCCACACCTTTTTTTTTTGCAGTATATATATTTTTTTAATATTTGGATACTACGTTTTGTGGCTAAGGCATTGCAGTGAACTCCATTTTAGAATTATCCCAATTTTATATAATTATTATTTAATAAAGGCACGTACTTGCTTTATTAATTACCAAAAATATACCTTATTATTTATTCTGTCGCGCAACTAACCTGTACCTTTCAAAACCTTAATTAGCATTTTCTTAGCTGGCCTTATTAGATGTACCTACCATCGCACAAATAACATACACCCGTTTGAGTACCTATAGTTTGTGGAGTTTGTACTTTGGCACACTTTAATTTTATGTTTGAGGAAGACTGGTAATACTCTTAAAAGGTAACCCACGACTTCGTTGAGCTGGCTAGGGAAATAACGCATTTTAAGACCATTTGACTTTAGAAATTCTGGCGGGGTTCTTAGCTCTTCTTTTTTTGAGTATGCCTATCCGACACCAATGTTAACGAACATCATGGCAATTTTTATCCTGTCTTCAGATATGCGAAAGATTGCGGGGAAGTTTTGTTAAATCCTTTTGATGTTCTTGAGCCAAGATGTTGTTTTGTAATCCTGGCTTCCCAAATATGTTTTCGAATAGGGTTAGGTACTAGTAGGAGGGTATACATAGTTTTATTAAGCATATTATCTTTAAAATACTGTAGGTTTTGACACTTAACCGTAATCAGCAATTCTCGGGTTTTCTTCCTTCTTCTAAGAAATTCTTCATTTGTGACTCTGTCAGTCCACAGGAACTTGAGTAATTTGCAATACCAACACATCTCTAAAGCCTCCATTATCACCATTAAACAGGATCTAGCTGTTCCGACGCGCGCTCTTATTTCCTGATCGTCGGCGTCGGTTTGTTCTTTGTTTATTATTTAGTTGTAATGCTTCACTTTTTTACTGAGCTTAACTGATACAAAGTTTGCCTTATCCTTTTATTTTTAACTATCTTTAACTTTAGTATCTTTATATTAAGTTACGTTATTTTGTTGATGAGGGCTTGTAAATCTTTAGATTGTTCATTAATACTGTAAGTCATCAATACCTATCTTTAGTTTTATTTAACCGATACCCGTTTCCATTTCGTGTAAGGCTTCGCTAAAAATTCTTTTAAAATATTTGTTTCCGCACTTAACACATGATTTTTGCGTGTTCGGTGTATTCACCCTTAGTTATAAAATTTTTAGTCTGGTTTCAGTAGAGATTTCAAAATGTTTTTATTTTTATTTCCTTTTTCTTTTAATATTTAACGTGGTGTTCTTGATCAAACGCTTTCTCGTAACCAATGGAACATGTCTCTACGTCGTAATTGACGTTCCTGCATCTTTGTAATAATTCGTGGTAATAATACTGAAAACGTAGACTCTGATATCAATGGCATTTATAAATTTGAACTAGTATTAAGATATTTGACTCGTGAGGCTTAAGGCCAATTCTCACAAAGCAGCGACGCAGCAGCGCGGCGCAGCGCCGCAAATGCGGCTCCATAAAATATTCATTATTTTAAATGGAACGGTTCTCACATAAGCAGAGCAGTGCGGCGGCAGCGCAGCATGTCAACATCCAACGCCTTCGAGAGCGTTGTATGTTGCTCTGTGCGGCGTCGCGCTGCCAAGTGGGTATTAGGAAGCAGCAAACACTGCTGAGCTGAGGTTGATGTAATTTGGTTAATATTTGCCATAAACTACAGAAAGCTAAATAAATAAAAAATAATTTTTATGAATGATCCCTAAGAAAACAACTAGATGGATTTGGAACAAATAACGACACCTTTTATAGATTTCTGTAGAATAGGGACAGATTCTATATTTGTTTATTGTTACTATTCTTAAGTAGATGTCGTTAATTTATTAGAATATTCGTTCGGTATTTCACATAGTCAGCATTTATTAAATATTTCATTTTTTATGCAAGGGTGCGGTTTTATTTTTTATTGTTAGATATTGAGTAGTTCATTTTAGTTTTTATTGAAAAATAAACCTAGTACATTTATATACGTACAAAGGGTACATACAGGTACGTGATCTAACAACATCAAATCGAATGTTGATATTTTGATTTTGTCCTATGTTTAGTTAGATATTGTTGGTAAAAACAGAAGATGGAAGGCAAAATCGAGTCGTGAACCCAATAGCTTCTTTTTTTTCTTTTTTCCTCTTCTGATAACAATACGGCTACAGCAAATATATCATCATCACTAGACGAGAAGCTCGACATTTTAAAAATCGTTTGTTCTTTTAAATAGTCTGAACAGTACTGGGACAATAACAAATGTTTCGCAACCGCTACGCTCGTGATTCTGCTGCTGCTGCACTGCTTATGTGGAAATGCCTTCATGGTTTTTGCATCGCGGCGGAGCTGTGAAGCGCTGCTGCCGCGCTGCTGCGGCGCTGCTATGTGAGAATCGGCCTTTATGGTGTCATATTTTTGGCATTTCTTTTTCCTGAAGGACATAAAATAAAAATTCAGCCATTTTGTTGGTGTTTCTGAATTGTAGTATATGTTGTTAAACATTTTTGTGATTATTTCTATTAATTCGTTGTCCATTATTTTTGCTATTATATTATAGCAAATCAAAGAAAAAAGCTAACGCCAACAAATGTGAACAGTTCCGTCTCATAAGTCTGATGAGCCAAACTTTTAAAATATATTTGAAAAATGTATAATCGCAGAATATAATAATTAATAATAATAACGTGAAACCGTTATAGGCATAGAACAATTTGGATTTCTAACAGGACTTACGATTAGAGAGGCGTTCTTCAGCTTATAGGTACTCCTGCAAACATGCAGAGATCAGCCTATGTGTTTGCTTTATTGATTATGCACAAGATTTTGATTGTGAGATAATGACAATTTTAAATGCAACGGAATTGGATGACAACAACATACAAACTTTTTTTCATCTATATAGACAACACGTAGCATCCGTTAGACTGGAAAGCCGACTAATTGACCGCGGAGTTAGACAAGAATGTGTACTATCGGCCACTTTATTCAATGTTTACCCATGATCTAACTTTCAGAAAGCGAATGAGCGTGCAAAGGAAGGCATAAAATGAATGGGAAACATTTCTGCAATATAAGATACGCTGATGACACAGCGATATTAGCTGACAGTGCAGAAGACCTACAAATGCTACTAAACAGGCTAATTACAAAAGGCGACGAGCTTGTCTTAAATATAAATACTCAGAGTAAGGTTAGGGTCATAAGCTGAAACCCGAATGTAGAAACAATCATAACCATTTACGGAAAACCAACTGAACAAGTATCAAAATTCCAATATGTGGGCTGTTGGATAACGGACAATTTAGATGTTGAATGGAAGTGGCTTTTACTTGATAGATATCCATGGTACACGAGTACTTTTCGATATTCACTTTTATTTCACAAAATTACATATTTTCGATAAAGATACAATATCTTCGTCAGATGTAAAATCACTACTTAATTCTAGAACTTGATTATATTAGTTTAGTACTGATTTTACATCTGACGAAGAAACATATGTTATGTAAGTTTGTAAAATAAAAGTGAATATAAAAAAAAACAAATTAGTCCTAAACCAAAAACTAAGAACAATAACAGAAATGGCAAGAGCATCTTTCCTCAGGATGAGGAACTTTCTAATCGATCGTAGCCTCGCAACTCCCAAAACTCATCATAGAAGGAAAAATAGAGGCTCCCAGAGAAACTTGTGGAAGAATATCTGTGACTGGACAAGACTTGATTCTCATATACTCCTGAGAGCAGCGCAGAATCGCACAGGATTCGCCAAAATTTTTGCAAACCCCACTATGGTGACGGCACATAAAGAAGAAGGTTATATTATCGGAGCTTGGTGCTTTACCTTTTATATAAGCTGTATTATTGGAGATTGAACTTTATCCTGTATTACTTCTAACTAAAAGATGCTATCTGTTTGATTTTTAAACAGTTTCAATTGGTAGTTTTTCCATGGTTTTATTTGACTTTATTTGTCCAAGATGATGTGTATTAGAGTCAGTTAGATTTCCTTTCTGTATTCGCTTTAGTCCACCGATTAGATTTTTAAGTTTTTTATTTACCTACAGCTATCGTGCTTTAACTGTAGAAGCCTTATCAATTTCTTTTTAAACCATTCAAATACAGTTACTTTAGCTCGATACTTCAATTGTTTAATTTTTTTAATTCCGATTTGTTTTAATGCGCAACTCTGGCTTACCTGTTCGAAAATAAACTTTACACTGACACTTTTAATAAGAGTAATAAGTTTGTGTTTGTTACAATGTTAATCACTAGATGTCAATACTTCTTCGTAAGGCAAGTGGAGTAAAATCGTGACGCTAAGGAAAATATTAAATAAAAAGTCTCTGCTTAACATTATTAATCAAGTTTATTAGATATTTTTAATTACACATATTTGGTCATTGAAATCACAATTTTTATTATATAAGTTAACAATCTAACCGGGTATTATAGGTACACTCATCTTATACCTGATATTATAGGTACACTCATCTTATACCTGATATTGTCCATTAACTACGAAAGCAGTGGATCCAACACTTAAGATATTGCATTCAATTATCACTTGATCGAGATTTCCCGCATATTTCTGTGCAATAACATTTATAAAACATTTTTATTTTTATTTTTTGAATTTGCCATGTTAAAACTAAGTTTCGGGATAGATTTTTTGGTACTGTTTTCTTGGAGTTCTAATTTAAATGGTGATGAAGTAATCACAGCACTTTTACCTTGACTTTATTGTTCGATCTTGCTTAATTTGAAATACCAATTTTCGAATACAAAAAGAATTATCTAAATCGGTACACCTAGAAGAAAGTTATGTGTGAATACAGACGAATTAAGAATTTTGGAATTCAGTTTAAAATAACACTTAAAGAATACGATCTGCTTAGTTGTAGAAAACCGGGAACTACCCGGTGTTACCCCTTACGGTTTTACCCCAAGCACCCTATAAGAAACAAAATAATCAAACAACTTTAAAAAAGCCGCAGTAAAAATTTAACCAATGCCCTTTTAAAATACACACGGAATTAAAATACGCCTTTGAAATTCGTTCAATCATACCACCGTAAAAACTAACTCCCTTTAATATTTACTGAGAGCACACACTCACGTCTTCGTTTATGTATCAATATTTATTTAAAGTCACATTATCTAAATACTTTCTCGACTGTAAATAAAGTGTAGGCATTTTGCGTACAGTGCTCAATGCGACACGATGTCTGATTCGTTCAAACGCTACTTCGCCTCCTCGCGTGAGTCCTGCGACAGTGGTTAAGTTGTAAAATTTATTAGAGCACACTGGCATTGTGAACTCAGTGATTTGTCGTCGGAGTAGAAGTACAGTCGTTCATCGTTTTGGTTTTATTCACGCGTATGTCACAATTAGGTTATAATTTTTGCAAAAAAAAATTAAAATAAAAAGTGAGGGTTACCCAAAGGCGAGTAAAGGAAAAAATCGGGATAAAAAATGATCATTTAAAATAGATATTTATGAAAAACTCAGCAATCCGCAAATCAGCAAGTCAGAATTGGAAATAATATACCAACGATCAAATTTTAAAGAAATGTCCAGAGGAGTCCATTTGCTTAAATTTTTAATTGAAAATAATTTACACACAAAATCAGGGAACTTTGCTTCTCTATATCAAGATGAATAAAAACATTTCTTGGAAGTACAATTTGTCAGGATAGGCTAACTGCTCTGCTATATATTGAGCAACAGATGATTCAAGAAATTCCAAGTTTTAACGAAGTGGTTGTTGAAGAATTTATCAAAAAGAAGGATAATAAGACCTCGTGTTGCGGTGCCACCCAAAAAATGTTTGCCTATGGCGTTTTATCTGTGACCCTATTTTTTCATTTTTTTTTTAATTGTGCACCCCTAAGACATACCACTACGCGCCCCAACTGTTAGTTAGTTAGTTTTAGTCTAATTCTCTAATTTTGACTTAAGCATTTGATATGCAAAAAGATATAAGTAGAGCTTTTGATTGCGTACACCATAATAAATTACTACATATATTTTACAATTACAGTGTAAGAGGAACATCTTTAAAATGGGCTCAGTCATTTTAGGACCAAGAAAACAGTATGTGCCTTAGGGTTCTATTCTCGCCTTAATTTTCTTTATGACCTATATTAATCAAGTGGTCAAAATTGAAAAAGAAGATGGCGTAAACTGTGCTTTTTTGCAGATGATAACTTTTCAATTTCACATGAAAATACACTAATAAATCGATTGTACGAGTGTTTTGGTTTTCATAATGTCTATCTCAATCCTGACAAAACTCAGGCGGTATTGTTTCACCTACCCCAAAAAATTGTTAATAACATTCCACAAATAAACATTAACGGTTCAACAGAGACAGTCAATGCCAGAATGCTGAGAGTCACTCTGAATATTTGCCTTTCATGGAAACCTCATTGCGAGGCTTTATGCTCTAAATTAGGCCATATATCTTAGCAAATTATTATGCTGCGTTCTATTCTGACTGACCATCAGTTGGTAGTTTTATACCACACTGAGGCTGGAAGCAGACTTGCGTACGGTATAAATTTTTGGAGCAGCTCTTTGCTAGCGAGTGAGGTTTTTATTAAGCAAAAAAACATAGCCAATGATAAGCTACGTCCACACCGAGTCGACACTGTCGACCGACTTTGTCTATCGACGTTGTCGACTTGGTGTGTACGTTGCAATCGACGGTGTCGATCGACAAAATTAATAGATCGACATGTCGATTTGTTTTCCATCGCTTGTCGGTAAACATCAAAGAGCAGTCGATCGACTTTTGTGTGTGGACGTGTTTTCGACGTTCGACATTCGACAAGTAGTAGTACTCAGTGATCCATTGCCTTATTGACATCGTAGCCGTGTGTTTTCGTTGGAGAAATGGAATGGGAACAAGCTAAAGTCATAGCCTTTATTGAGGCATATAAACTAAAAACAAATCTATGGGATTGTAAAACCAAAAACTATAAGAACAGAAACTTGAGGCACGATGCCCTTATGGAAATTGGTAAAGAATTTAACATCGAAAAGCAAGCAACGATAACGTCATCTTCGTCGGACATGTTGATTTCCACTGATCGACAAACTTTTGTGTCGACTCTGGTGTGGACAGATGCAGATTTTGTCGCTTGTTGATCGACAATGTCGATAGACAAAGTCGATCGACAGTGTCGACTCGGTGTGGACGCAGCTTTAGTATGAGTAGTATGACAACTTCATGTAGGCCGCTGTTTCAAAAATATAGAATTATGACAGTTGCTTGTCTGTTTATTTACCATATTTGTATTTATATTTTCTGTAATCAAAATAAATTTATTACAAACACTATCATATCAACACTAGATCAAAAAGAGATTTTCATGTGCCAAAATGTAACCTTAGTTTGACACAGAAATCAGCTATCTGGGTTTACGAATATTTAACAAGTTACCAAAAAATATAAAGGAAAGCAAAAGTAGGAACAGCTTTAAACAAAACCTCAAAAAATTTTGATTGAAAAATGCTTTTATAAGATTGACGACTTTTTTTTGCAATATTAATAATTTTTCACTCTCAAGCTTGCAGATGTCAAAGGTAATAATAGTTTAATACTATTATAACGTTTTACAGAGTCTTTGAAAATCAAAGAACATAGACCGTTTACTAAGAACCAACAACTACTTCCCTGGCTATATGCCCCGACGGACATTGAATTACAGTTCAAAGTTAAACGGAATTAGTATATCTGCAAGATAGAACTAACCATTTTAGTTTGCAATTCAAAAGGATATCACTTGTAGACCGGTTTCGGCGTATTGCGCCTCATCAGTACAAGGACGATATCCGTCCAGAAGCTCTGAGAGCATCTAGACTGGAGATATAGTTGATTCAAATAGAAGTGTCATCAAGTAGTCTCTGGAAAATTCAAATTTGTAGTGGCAGCACCCACGTTTAGTCAAATTTGAATCACAATATTAGCCAGCTTGTGATCAGATTGCTACATATGCTTAATCTTCTTATATATATATAAAAGGATGTGTTTTTATGTAAGAAATCAATGAACTCAAAAACTACTGGACCGATTATTATGAAAATTGGTATATATATGTATTTTTCCACGGAAAAGGTTTATATGACATGCTCATTGACGCTACTCGCCACCAGGTGGCGCTGCAAAGTGGCAACTTCTGTCCCGTTCAACCGATTGTCATGAAAATTGGTATGTATATGTATTTTTTCACGGAGAAAACGAATATGCTATGCCCATTGATGCCACTCGCCACCAGGTGGCGCTGCAAAGTAGCAACTTCTGCCCCGTTTAACCGATTGTCATGAAAATTGGTATGTATATGTATTTATTCATGGAGAAAACGAATATGCTATGCTCATTGATGCCACTTGCCACCAGGTGGCGCTGCAGAGTAGCACCTTTTGCCCTGTTCAACCGATTGTCATGAAAATTGGTATGTATATGTATTTTTTTACGGAAAAAACGAATATACTATGCACATTGATGCCACTGCCCACCAGGTGGCGCCGCAAAGTAGTAACTTCTGCCCTGTTTAACCGATTGTCATGAAAATTGGTATGTATATGTATTTTTTCACGGAAAAAACGAATATACTATGCACATTAATGCTACTGCCCACCAGGTGGCGCCGCAAAGTAGTAACTTCTGCCCCGTTCAACCGATTGTCATAAAAATTGGTTTGTATATGTATTTTTTGACGGAGAAAACGAATATGCTATTCACATTGATGCCACTTGCCACCAGGTGGCGCTGCAGAGTAGGAACTTCTGCCCCGTTCAACCGATTGTCATGAAAATTGGTATGTATATGTATTTTTCGACGGAAAAGGTTTGTATGATATGCTCATTGATGCCATTCGCCACCAGGTGGCGCTGCAGAGTAGCAACTTCTGCCCTGTTCAACCGATTGTCATAAAAGTCAGTATGATGCTGTATTTTTAATGGTTAATATAAATATGATATTCGTATTAATGGCAGTTACTACCAGATGGCGCTTCCATTAAACGAGCAACCACAACTTATTTGATTACTTTATATCACGCCACCGTAAGGTGGCGCAATTGATATCACATATATTTAAACGAGCAATCCTTATCTACCTATATCTATAAAAATGGATGTTTGTATATATGAAATCGATAGACTATTTGACCGATCGTTATGAAAATTGGTATGTACATGTATTTTTCCACGCAGAAGGTTTATATGCTATTCCCATTGATGTAACTCGCTACCAGGCGGCGCAGTAAAATATCGACTTCCGCCCCGTTCAAACGATTGTCATGAAAATCAGTATGATAATGTATTTTTAATGGGTAAGATGAATATGATATTCGTATTAATGAAAGCTACCACCAGATGGCGCTTCCATTAAACGAGCAACCACTACTTATTTGATTACTTTATATCACGCCACCGTAAGGTGGCGCAGTTAATATCACATATATATTTAAACGAGCAATCCTCACTTAAGTATTGTGACGCCACCGGAAGGTGGCGCAGTAAATATCATTTATATTTAAACGAGAAATTCTTACTAATTTAAGTATTGTGATGCATCTAATATATTTTATCGATAAACTACAAAATATAACGAAAAAAAAAAATAGTATAAACTATAAACCTGATAACTAATGAGAAAATATGACGATGATTTGCGGTACGAAGTCCGCCGGGTCAGCTAGTATAACTATAAACATTTTGACACATCGCGATGACATATAATTCCCTAACTAAAGTTCTGTTTCCATTGAATCTAGTAATAAAGTTAAAGATGATCTCACACGTACCCAGCCCACTTGATGACACTTCTATCCGAATCGACTATAATATGTCTGAAATCACACAAATACATTATCTTCTAAAGAAAATGTTAAAAGTGCGATAAGCTTGCAATTTAAAAAAGGTGCCAACTGTTAATATTTTTGAGTTTGTTCTAAAACACAGATTTTGTTACATCTGTTTTTTTTAATTGTATTTTTTTTATTTTGATGTGTTATTTTGTAGTTGCCACTACTTTAAATTAGTAGTTTAACCTAGACGAGATCTATACATATTGTACTTAATGTCTTTTGATGAATTAAAATCTATTCTATTCTATTCTATCAAATATCTGTGTTAAATAAATACGTTTTAGGAAAAAATTTACTTGAACACATTTGTTAATAACTCTACAAAAAACTAGTTTACAAATTATGAATAAATGTTAAATGTTACTATAAGAGACTTAATAAATACCTACTAAAAACAAACAAAAAGGGTGAAACCCGCATACATGTATAACGACATAAATACCCTCCAATCCTTTATTGACCTTTAGAAACAGTAAACTGAGTAAGTGACCTGTTAAATGCAGTGTATGGATATACCATACACGTTAAATTTTTAAATTAGTCTTAGTAACGTATTGTGAAATATCCTTTGATTATTTATTACCACACTTGACATAAGAAAAGTATCTAAGAGATCTTAATTGTACAATAAATTGTTTGTGTTCAGACTTCGGTCTTTTCTTTTTTACATACAACAATCCTCACTCAGTGTACCATCACCCACTCATACTTGTAGCTTTGGTCTCGATGTTCCTTTTCTTCTTTTTTCTTCATTATATTGGAGGGACATGAATTTAAATGATATAACGTTATATATAGGTACTTTTGAATGTGTTGAATTTAAACTTTTATTAAAAAACAGTTTTATCAGTATGAATTATATACTATATTTTTTAAATTGTTTTAGGATTTTAGAAAACCAAATTTTAGCATAAAAAAAATATTAAAATTATTTTGAATTTTGTGTTTTTTATTAATATGATTATTATTTCTTTTTAAAATTTTGGTACGCTTTTTTCAATATTTTTTAATATTTAATAATGCTTTTTAAAAAAATTTTTAAACTGTTTGGAATTATTGTAAAAATCCATAATAATATTAAACATCAATTTAAAATAACTGTATCAATTATAAAAAAATATTTAAAAAAAATACTTAAAATAATAAAAGCAAAAAAAAATGAGAAAAAAATTAAAATTAGTCAAAAATTGTAGGAATTTTAAAATATCCTAAATAAATTGCAAATTAATTATAAAAAAACAAATAAACAGTAGAATTTTTAAATTATTGAAAAATCGTATTCGAGAATTAAGGGACCGGGCCTCTTCATCTAACAAAATTCCTACTTCTCCAGAGAACTTAAACAACTTCTTTGTTTATGTAGCAAAGAACTTAGTGAGCTCCATAACTCCTTCCCACGATCCTCTTTCTTATCTCAGAAAGGAAAATTTACACATTTCACCTGTATCATTGGCCGAGCTTCGTAACACAATTAATGAGATTAAAAACAAATCATCTGCTGGAACGCATGGGCTTACTCTGAAAATGTTTTCAAATCTACCGGTAAACACCCTAAGCCAACTGACTAACTTGATTAACAAGTCACTTCAACTTGGAGTCTTTCCAAGCTGCCTTGAGACTGCGATAATTATTCCCTTGCACAAAGGAGGTGATAAAGGTCAAGATTCGAACTATCGCCCAATAGCACTTCTCCCCACGTTGTCGAAGATTATTGAAAGATTGGTTAAAAAAAATTGCTATCTTTTCTTTGCAAATATACCTAAAATACTAACTCCCCAACAGTTTGGTTTCTTGAGCAATAAATCTACCAATGATGCTATGTTCTCGCTCTTTGACAATGTTTACTCCAGTCTTAACAATCAGAACTCTACAGCAACAATCTTCTGCGACTTCTCTAAGGGCTTTGATTGTGTAAACCACAACATCTTAATTCACAAATTACAACACTATGGGATTAGAGGAATACCACTCGAGTGGTTTAAATCTTATCTTACCTACAGAAGTCAGATGGTAAGGGTTGATGAGAGAACATCCTCCTGTAAGCCAATTGACTGTGGGGTGCCTCAAGGTTCAGTTCTAGGTCCTATCTTATTACTGCTTTTTATTAATATTAGTGGTAAACTCTGCCTCTTTGCTGATGATACTAGTTTTACCTGGAGCAACCCGGATAGTACATCCCTTTATAGTACCGTATCTCGTGACTTAGTCACTATTAAATCGTGGTGCGATTCTTCTGTGCCTCAATCTCTCTAAAACTAAAATCTTATCATATAAAGGTACATTACAAACTTTTAAACTTAATAACAATAGTGTGGAAATCGTTGATTCTGTAAAGTTCCTGGGTCTCATTGTTGACAACTCGTTAAAATGGGATTTGCACATCAATGCATTTTCAAAAAAATTAAGTTCTGCGTGTTTTGCGCTAAGATCAGTTTCCAAGGAATTAAACTTGTCAACAGCTCGAACAGTCTATTACGCTCTTTTTGAGTCGCATCTCCGTTACGCCATTCCATTCTGGGGTACGTGTTGTGCGACTCAATTTGACCGTATTTTCAAACTTCAAAAGAGAGCTATCCGTTACATGTTAAGATTCAACAATAGAACTCATTGTGGGGAATACTTTAAAAAATACCAAATTTTAACTCTTCCTTCTTTATTCATTTTTGAATCCGTTTGCTTAGTCCGCAAGCACTCGTCAGCGAATCCTGAAACGCCTTCCCACAACTATGCACTTAGAAACAGGGAGCTTGATCTTTGTTCACCAATCCCACGATCAGAGTTAATCAAAAACTCTATATTGTATAATGCAAAAAAGATGCACAATCGTCTGCCTTTCAATATCAAATCTATTACACTCTTTCCTGCATTCCGTAGAGCTTTGAATGCACACTTATTGGAGAGACCTTTTTACACAGTAAATGAATTTTTCATATTATGATTTTATACTTCTAAATACACACTAATTTACTACTTCAAGGAACTTTTTCTTTTTTCCTTTTCTTCTTCTTTCTCTTTTTTTTAATAACTTTCAATTTCTTTAATTGTATAAATATTTTTTTTGTATTTTGTTTATGTGATATGTTATATTATAAGGTTTTTGTACTTTTTTGTATGATAAACCTCATAGACGCGACACTACGAAGAATCCTCCGAAAGTAAAAAATATCTAGATTTTCAGCACTTCTGTATGCACGTATACAAATAATACACCCTTTAATAGACGATTTACAAACCCCCTGAAAAACTGGCCACAGAGCCATCCAGAGGAGGTCTCGAAGCAAGTCCCGCATCCCTAGTTGAAGTTAATCCAAGCAACAGGACAGTATCCTCCAGAAGAGCTCCAGGGTATACTCGAAGAGGCAAAATTTGGAACAGAAAGTAGGCCCAGGTTTTCTTGACCCAAGTTCTCTAACTAAGAACAGCTAATTTCAAAAGAAAAACTTGCCAAATGGTATTTCTTAAACAGGATTACGTTGCCTCAGACCAATCCTAATTACATAGCAGAAAAAGATATAATTTTAGCACTATCCTGAAAAGAATAATTTGTCCTTCAGCAGGGTACAGGAAAATAAATAAAACTGCTCGAGTACAACCAGTCCCCAGCCTTCTAACTACAGACCTATAGCTCTTCTATCTGTTATTAGCAAAACTATGAAGAAATACGTCAATCACGAGATCCTCAGATACCTTGAGACACACAACCTTTTAAGTGACAGGCAATATGGTTTTCGCCAACAAAGGTCAACAGCCGATCTACTAGCATATGTAACTCATGTCTGAAGTGATGCCATCCACAGCTATCGGGAGAATCAAATAGTATCACTAGACATCTCAAAAGCATTTGATCAAGCGTGGCATGCGGCTTTTTTGAACAAACTGCCTTCATACGGACTCTCGCAAAACCTTTGCAGATGGATATCCAGCTTTCTCTCCAACAGGCGCATCCAAGTTGCTGTAGATGGACATTCTTCCAACCTCTACAAGATCAACGCTGGCGTTCACCAAGGATCGGCTCTAGCTCCTACTCTATTCTTATTACACATTAATGATCTACTAGAAGCCACTAATAACCCGATACATGGTTTTGCAGATGATAGCAACCTACACTGTAGCAAAGCGCACAACCGTCCCATACCTCTAGATATTCTGGAAGAAGACAGAAGATCCACAATGGCTTCTCTCAATCAAGATTTATTTGAGAATTGTAGACAAGTGGGGAAGAAAGAATCTTGTTAATTTCAAGGCTTCCAAGACAAAGACATGTTGCCTGTGCAACAAGACTCCTTACCTTCCCACGTCTTCCCCACTCGTCCTAATTTGCAGGCCTTTAAATCCCAAATTAATAAATTGTCTCTTCTGCCCCAATAGATGTTCTCGGTACATTTGTATTTTGTATACCTACGAGTACATCCTTAATAAAAAAACAATAAACTTTTTAAAAACAAACTAAAATCAAAAACCATAAAAAAGTAAAAATTAAAGAAAAACACACTTAACAAAATAAAAAATATAATAAAATGGAAAAACCTGAAAACCATAAAACCATAAAAGCGAAAAAAAAAATAGAAACAAAATACCACAAATCTGAAGAAATTTAAAAACAAAAGATATATTTAAAATATTTTAACAAACAAGATTTTTATTATATCTATTATTGCAATCATATACCGGATCTACTGAAAGTTGGTTAAAATATAAAATTCTCACGGTACCATAACCTCCTCCTAAACATTGCAGCAGGTTAGTACTTGTGACTGACTAA
Source organism: Altica lythri (assembly GCA_964028335.1). Classification (NCBI taxonomy): domain Eukaryota; kingdom Metazoa; phylum Arthropoda; class Insecta; order Coleoptera; family Chrysomelidae; genus Altica; species Altica lythri. Next base: position 32,552,754 of record OZ034809.1, on the reverse strand, counting down.
GCATAAGTAAAATACCTAACTCATAGAAAAGTCCAAGTGAAATAAATTATAGCCATTTCCTTTAAGTACACGACAATTACATTAAAAGTCAAGTAGTTTTTCTAGTTTTTTCTTAGTTCGGGATGCATTTCCGTAAGTACCACTCATTGTTACGCTTACAAACAATAGTTAATGTCACTGATTATAATGCTATCTTAATGATTCAACTTGTAAATGGATAGGTAATTGCTTCAAGAGAATTAGATTTTCTAAGTGATTTATATTTTCATTAGTTTTTGTTGTGGTCAATAATTGCACTTTGTTTTTATGCATTTTTTATGCAAAAAAGGTCTTTTCCTTTAACGTCACCACTAACTACATAAATTCTACCACAGAAAGGAACAAACTTAGTAAATCAGTATTAATTACTTATTGTTAATATAAATTGTGCTAATCAAAATATACAACACTCATTTAGTATTCTATCTCTTCTTCTCCTATTTAGACGGTCTCTTTTTTTATAATTTAGTTATCCCAGTCTACTCTTAGCCAGTTGTTAATGTTCCACAGTGTACATATCGTTCGTATGTCTGTACTTTAAGAATCTGAAGATGAAACCTACTAGGCAAAATTTACTTTTCTTCTCTGCTTTCATCATCAATAAACAAGCCCAAAAACTTCGTCATTTTTACTGAGTTAATTTGATCTTCACCTATGAAAAATTTATTTACATAACAGTTGAAACCAAGCAGATGTGTCTTTGACATATTGAGACAAAGTCGGTTTGCACCATAGCTTGATCTTTTTGAGATCAGATGAAATGTCATGAAGAATTTTTTAAGGTCCTTGTTACGCCACAGTATAGCAGTGTCGTCTGGAAACAAAGTGAAGAAGCCTAAAATATCTAGTTGAGTGACGTCATTAATAAACAAAAGGAATAAAATAGGACCTAATACAGAGCCCTGAGGGACGCCACAGGAAACCCGGCCTTTATTTGATGACACACCATTTAAATGAACAGATTGCAGTCGGTCAGCCAAATAACTTTCAAACAATTTGAGAACAGACCCACGAAAGCCATATGTGTAGAGCTTTCGCAGTAGTATTACATGACTCACACAGTCAAAAGCCTTTGACAAGTCACAAAATACTGCAGTGGAAGCCTCGCGTTCATTAATGGCAGAGAAGAATTAAGATAGGAAGTATAGGAAGTGAAACATGGCGTCTGAAGTGTTTTTGTTAGCCAGAAAGCCAAATTGATTTTCAGTGAGGATGTTAGGCTCATTTAAGAAAGATAGAATGCGATCCTTGACTATTGTTTTCAAGATTTCTTCATGAGTTGTAGGTGTAAACAAGGAAAAAGAGTGAGAAATGTTAATATTGGAAAGATAAGATAAGGGATCTATTGAAGAGTTAAGGCCTTTAGTTAAATTGTCGCCTACAGAATTATAATAGTTCTTGAGAAAATTGCTATCAATGCTAATATCATTAGTTTTTTATTCTACGATTTATCTCGTTGCCTATTAGTGGAATTTAGTAAGCGTTTAGAGTAATATTGCTTTTTAGCATTGCGGATGATAGATTTGTATTCAATTTGTATTTGTATTCAAGATCTGTCATGATCTCTCAACCTACATCTGCATTCTGAAATCATCATTCCTCACAATAATAAGGCAAATGTTGGATTACCTACAAAAGAACCACCACCTTCAGAATTTATAACTGCAAGATTAATGTTAGTGATTATGGGTATAAAATTAAAATTGAAACTCTTTTTTTTTTCAATAAGCAACCTTTAAAAAAATATGAATTTTGATATTGACTATAAAGGACTCAAACTTCATAAAGGGACACTCGGCGAAGTTTACTGCAGAGCTGCTATCACAAAGGCGAAACGATGTCAGAATGATTGTCAGTCTCTTGACAGGACATTGTAGGCTCAAGAAACACATGAGTCAGTTGAACTTATCAGATGAAGACATCTGTCGATATAGCCAAGAGGAGGAGGAAACCGCATTTCATGTCCTATGCCAATGCGAAGGACTTGCAAGGACGCGGTATCTAGTACTGGGAGAGGAGAAACCAACTGCTCCAAGTTATGCGGAGTGGCCACTGTCAAGGCTATTAAGTCTCATTAAGAGGGCAGGGCTGGACAAGGTTCTCTAATCCTATTCTTGAGATAATGGGTGGTCACAATAGATCTGCAAAGGTCGCAGTGATACAGGCTAACAGCCAACCCAATAAACGTATAATCTAATCTATGGGACTCAAAATAATATTCAAATAATTTATGAATTCAAATTTATTGGACAAAAAAAAACTATACAAAAAGAAGAAGATAAAAAGATACAGAAGGAGAAAAGATATATCTGAAGAGATGTGTTGGGTACATACCTGAGTGATTGGTTTTTGAACCGTTTTAGGATAACTTTCTTCACAAACGGTAAAATCAAGTTATTGTTTTGGTGTCTGTGTAATGTCTTGTGTAGTTCAACATATTATGGCTATTTAAGATTGGGAAAATAACATTCCACATGTGAGCTCCTATTTGGCTAGGACGAAACAAACCATAGAAACTTTTCCGACGGCTTAGTTTCAGAAAGAAGGTACCTAATTTTATCAAAAGGACTCCCAACAACCTTCTTCAACTACAGTCAATTTTCCAGGTGTTTATGTATTTAAGTTTTCGTTATATAAGAATATCTTTTTTTGTAAAGGATTCTTAGAATCCTGGTGATGTAATTTTAAAAATATACATAATATTAAAATTAATCATTTTCTAACTGACAAACTGTTTATGTATTTAATATTATGAGAACTTGACATAATATTTTTTCGAATAAATATCCAAATATGTAGCAAAGTAAAGGTAAACCGGTTAACAAAAATTATCGTTACTGTTTATTGTTGTTACATTTTTTTATTGTGTGACCAAAATGTTGTAATAATAAATAAATATAATTGTGTTTCTGTGTCATGAAACTTGAAATTTATTAGAAAAAGAAGGCAATGACTATAAAAAAATATTTCAGAAAAAGTTGAACCCAATTCCTTAACGAAGCAAAGGTTATTTAAACTGTATAAATAGAATATAAAAATCAGAGAACCATTAATTTTAGTCTGTAAACCAATTAAAATTAAATTAAAATTTTTAAACTTCTTGCAAATAAATAAATTATAGCATCGTCTAATTTTTATTTGCTTTAGCTATGTTAGTAAATAATTAACGCAGAGGAAGATGTGTGGGTGTATCATTTTAGAATTTAACCTCTACAACAGCTTTTCTGATGTTTGGGTTCTGATACACGATAGGTTAGTTTTCAAAAATGTTAGTAAAATTTCTATATCAGCTCTAGTTCACACACATGGGTATTTTTTTAATAAAACCTTTATATATTTAGTTTATAAAATAAAAAATCTTTTGTTCGATTTTCCTGCTGATGAAGATACAAAGATATTCTGAAGCTCCAACAAAAGTCACCCACCATGTGTGCGCTCCAGTAGCCTTCCTAGCGTTCCTCCGAAATATGAAGGTTACTCGTACTATTCTTGACTTAGATCCTCGAGATAGGAAAGAAAATAGTCCATATGTGAAGAAAGTTACATCCAAACCTTTAAAATGTGTTGAGAGTAGTCTTAACTTTTCTTGTTTCCCAAAAATTTTGGCCAATCCAAACAAACTCATTCCATGCATTCTCATGTCTCAAGGAAAGTGAGCAGCAGTATTTCAGAAAAAAGTACAAAATAATGAACTTTAATCCTTTTCGACCCTCTAAACTTGATTTTCAAACTCCATATTTCGCCTAAAAAAAGTTTTTAATATGTTCAAAACGTGTGCTAAATTTCTTTAAGATCGGTTGAATAGGTTTTACATAATAATTTTGCAATCCAGCTTACTGGAAAAAAACGCAAATTGTCTAATTCATACTAAGCCCTGTCAGATAATCCCCAGTTATTTACATATATAAGAAGGCTTAACCTTTCAAACGCTATTGGTAAAATTAAATTCGGTCCACTAGGAGAGCTTAGAAATTCTTTAAAACTTTTAGCAATTTGAATAACTTAAATATATTAATTTCAAAATTTATACAATTCAACAACATGAAAAGAAGCTTGTATTAAAAATAGATACATTCGGCTAACTGGTTGCCGAGATATTGAAGATCAAAGTACTTTTTATATAAAAAGTTTTACTTAATGCCCTTCATGGCAACATCCAAAGACAAATAAACTGTTTTCTCGTAAAATGTCGCTTGGAGTACATGGGAGGTGGTGGTGGCTGAAGTTCACTCGAAATATGAATCGACATGTTCAAAGTCATAGCGAGCACTAAAAATTGAATTATCTCTGCTTCCTAAATTTCGAAATCGCTGAAAAATATTTTTAAAATCAATTATTACTATAATAATCCTCATATTTCTTACATAAAATTGTTAACTTTATTACACTTTCTTTAAATCTGAAAAGATGCTCCTAAGTTGCTCACAAGTAAGATTTCTAATAACTTAATGTTGTCTTTAGGATTATTATTTAAAACTCTTGCAACTGGCGGAATATTTCCTGCCCTACTACAACAAGGACAGGAGGCAATTATTTCTCACTTGATCCAAATTAGTAGGAGTACTTTTAAACTGGAATATATACCAGAAGTGTAAAGGGCTAGAATCACCTTCATCCCAAAGGCAGGAAAACGGGACACTACACACGCCACATCCCTTAGACCAATTATCATTATTTGTTCTTAAGACGATGGAAAAAACTGAAGACAATTATATTAGAACAGAAGTTCTGGAACAGGTGGGACTGTACCCTCGTCAACATGCGTATCAACCGGGCAAATCTACGAAGACCGTGTTAATACAATTTACTCATGAAATCCATAACGCTGCAGCCAAAAAAGAAACCGTATGTGCCTTTCTGGACATAGAGGGGGTTTTTTACAATACTCCACACGAGGCTGTCAAAAGAGCACTCAATGATAGAGGAGCAGATAAAACGACTTCCACCTGGTTGTCGTAATTACTGTCTACAAGAATTGCAGAAATAAAGGTAGGCCAAGACACTATCTCCATTTATACAACCAGTGGTTGCCCACAGGGGATAGTTGCATCCCCACTTATGTGGAGTCTTACCGTAGACAGCTTACTCCGGCAATTGACTTAACTAGGCATACCATGCCAAAGTTATTCCGGTGACGTAGTTATCCTCGCAAGAGGGAAATATGAAAACGTCCTCTGTGACGTAGTACCACGAGAACTGAACAAATCACAGCAATGATGTGATTCAGTGGAACTTAATATCGACCCCACCCAGACCACGTTAGTAGCCTTTAAAAAGAAAAAGAAACCTAACTTATAAACCGTCAAAATAGGTAAAAATATCGTTGAGTGAAAACAGAGTTTAATATATATATATGGCTAACCATAGATAACAGGTTACTCTGGGACAAACTCGAAAACAAAATAATACACAAAGCTACAAAAGTCATTATTGTGTGCAGGAACATTGCTGGAAAGAATTGGGACTGTAACCCAAAGACATTGCAATGGATATACACCGCAATAGTGAAACCAATCATCATTATGGCAGTAGCTTAGGACACGAGAGCTAATCTGCTTACTACGAGGACAAACCTGTCGAAGATTCAGAGACTAGCCTGTGCATGCATCGCTGAATCAATGAAAACATGCCCCACTGCTGCAATGGCAGTAATCCGAAATCTCTAGCCACTACATATTCAAGTAGAAAATGTAAGGAAGAAAACCATAAATAGGATGGTCAAAGAAGGAATAATCAAGGAAAGACCTTGATCACTTTAACTTAACTATCAAACTTGGGGAATGCCCCAAGACGACAATGCAAAGAGATTTAACTTGGGAAGTACATCTGAATGGGACAAAGACACCATATTGGGGCTTAACCAAAACGCCATAAAATGGTATACAGATGGCTTCAAGACTGATAAAGAAACAGGAGCAGGGGTTTTTGAACCTAAAACCAAGTATTCAGAAAGCCTGTGTGCGTACCCAAAGTCCAATATTGTTTTGCGCGCGTGCAATGGTTAGTTAGATATCTAACTAATAAAAAGTAAAAAATCTGCATTAAAGCCGTAAATTATATATAAAATTGATCTATAAGAAAATATTTAGCACAAAAATTAAATCTAAAAAATATTCCCATTCAATTAGTAATTTCCCTTCTAGTTTACTTAATTACCCCATACAAATGTGAAAACTAATCTAAATCTAGGTACAGTTAAAAACAAGTGTGATTATAAATTCAAAATATCGTGATTTTACATCATTAACAGAAATAATCCTATTAGTAACAGACAATCTTAATTAGTCTGAAGTCTAAACAATATACGATTGTTTTCAACTAGAAGATGAAATCAATTCTATATTATAACAAAATGATAATATAGAAAATTGAAGATTTAAATCATCAAATAAATTATTATAATTATTTTTTATTTCATCTAATTGTTGTCAAGTAATTATTTAGATTGGAGTGGGTTTAATTAACACAGAGATACAATTTTTTATAATTATTTTTGTATACTGCAATTCTCTGCAATCTTTACAAAATTATATCTGTCATGAACATATTATATCCTGTCTGTACAAAATAATAAGTACAATTTAAATAAGCAATAAAACTTTTTTGTTTATTCAATATTCTATAATACAGCCACGTTAAAATATTTACGTCAAATATTGTTTTATTTGTTAATCTTACAATTGTTTATTAAAAACGTTTAAAATTCACTGAACTCCAAAAGAAGCAAAGCTTTTAATGATAATGATATATTCAGGCCAGAAGGGTGAATTGAAAATAAACTCTAAAGCAGACCAAGTCGCCGGTATCTGTCAAAATGCTGACCATAATGGACATTTTCCATAGGAAGCTAATTTTTTTGCTGTAATTCCTTCAGGATATGTCCAATAGTAATAATCACGATATGCGCCAATCGCAAACCCTGTGCAAATATTTTGTTTAACAAAATCTAAAAAAAAAATATTTTTCTGTATAATTCACAAAATTTCACATTGCACATAAAAAACAAAGCAACCGTATCAGCAGAACTACTATTCTGGAGATTGCTACCAAATCTGTTTTTGGTGGGTCTTCCTTCAGCTATCCATTTCCTGCAGTCCTTAACCCGATGACCTTTTTCTTTGCAATAATTACATAAATCATTCTTCTTAAATTTTGACTTTCTGTTGTTCCTTTTTCTGGAGATTGCTACCAACTCTGTTTTTGGTGGGTCTTCCATCAGCTATCCATTTTCTGCAGTCCTTAACCCAATGACCTTTTTCTTTGCAATAATTACATAAATCATTCTTCTTAAATTTTGACTTTCTGTTGTTCCTTTTTCTGGAGATTGCTACCAACTCTGTTTTTGGTGGGTCTTCCATCAGCTATCCATTTTCTGCAGTCCTTAACCCAATGACCTTTTTCTTTGCAATAATTACATAAATCATTCTTCTTAAATTTTGACTTTCTGTTGTTCCTTTTTCTGGAGATTGCTACCAACTCTGTTTTTGGTGGGTCTTCCATCAGCTATCCATTTTCTGCAGTCCTTAACCCAATGACCTTTTTCTTTGCAATAATTACATAAATCATTCTTCTTAAATTTTGACTTTCTGTTGTTCCTTTTATTGTCTACTGATTTAACTGTTAATGCTTCCTGTATAGATTTATCTGGATTTGTAGTTCTCATAAAATTTCTTTCATGCATACAAAGCTGCATTGTTAATTCGTAAAATGTTTTATCTACATCTTTAGTTAATAACATCCAACCTGACTTAAAATTTTCGAAATTGCTTGGTAAAATTTGAAGAACCTTACAAATGAACATTAAATCTGAAAGCTTATTAAGATTCTTAGCCTTAAGACCATTGTTTAACTCACTCCATAAACTTCTTAGCTTTGCAATGTGAGTAGAAACAGCATCACTTAAATTCCAACAACTTGCCTCAAAATGAAGTTTTAATGCTTCCCAAACTTCATGAGCTGTCTCTTTGTCCATTATTTTTTCATATACTACATCGGTCATCGCTGTTGTCATCATTGTCTTGGCGTAACTATTTGCCTTACGATACAAATCAGTTTTTTCTCGATGCTGACGAATTTGCTCTGCCGTAGGGTCTATACCTAATGCTTCAGGTTTCTTTAGTTTACCATCAATGACGTCTATATCCCCTTAAACAATTTGAATGTAAGCTTTAACCTTATTAATTTTATTTTTGATATTGTTAAAGGACATTAAAACACACTTGTATTAACAAAAAGATACATTCAGGTTACTGGTTGCCGAGGTCAAAGATGGCATCAATTTGCTGCGTAACCATGCAGGCTAAAAAAATGCATGAAGAAAAAGTGCCAATTTCCCAATTTGCAATTAAAAATGGTATTTGAAATCCTTGTCGTCCAAAACATCGATTAAAAAAAGAGCAAAATTGGTTATTAGGAGATAATGCAATTTTTAGCACGCGCTATGATTTTGAACTTGCCGATATACATTTCGAGTAAATTCCCCCCAACACCACTCAGAGCGACATTTTACCCGGAAAGATTTTTTTTGTCTTTTTTATGGATTTTGCCATGAAACGCATTGGGTAGAACTTTTTATCTCAAAAGTACTTGACAGGAAGAGGGTATTCAATTAAAAATGAGACCTCTATATATTACTTATAGTTACGCGGAAAATTTCCGCCACCTTTGACCTTTAATATCTCGCCAACCAGTACGCCGAATGTATCTTTTTTTTAGTAGAAGCGTCTTTTAATGTTCTTTATGTGTATAAATTTTTGAAATCAACATGTTTAAAACTCGTAAAGTTATTCAAATTTTTTATAAGCCAAAAAAATGTTTAAACATTTTTAAAAGATTCTAGGCTCTCATAGTTGACCGATATGGAATATGGAGGTTGTAAGTCATGTTTAGGGAGATACAATAGGAAAGACCGGGAAGAAGTAAATGGAAGAAAGAATCTTAAAAGACAATTAGGCATTCGGTATGAACAGAAACCTTCTGAGAAGTAAAGTATTGACTAAAAAAACGAAAATGAATCTGTATAAGACCCTAATACGACCAGTAGTTACATAAGCATTGGAGAGAACAACACTAAATAAAAATGGAGAAGACAGTCTACTAAAATTCAAAAGAAAAATAATGAGACCAATACTAGGCCCTGACACAACAAGCGAAGGAGAAAGAAGACTTAAAACAAACATTACAATAGACAAAGAACAAAATGGTGAAAACATAGTTAGATATACTAAATCACGCCGTCTAGAATGGATTGGGCATATACTCAGAAGGCCACACAAAGAAATGCTTTTAAGAATAACGAACTGGACACCGTTATGGCCCAGATTCAGAAAAAGATCAAGACAAAGATGGTTAGATGACGTGGAATAGGACGTAAAAGCCATGAACGTTACAGAATGGAAAGCTCAATGCAGGGACCGGAAACAATTGAAGAAAATCAAAACAGCAGCAAAAACACACAACAGATTATGAGAAATTAAAACGAAGACAGAGGAATAATCCACCTCTAAAAAAAGAATTGTTGAACACCCAGGCGTTAGCCATAATATTGGAGATTGTAAGGCTATGATGATGATCTTGAAGTCAAGTTTAGAGGGTCCAAAACAATTAAAGGACAAACTTTATTTTTTTTTTTTTTACTTTTTTCCCAATTAATGCTATTTTTCCAACAATAAAAATTAAACTTTCAATTTCTAACTAATGAAATATTGTGTAAAATTAAATATCGCAACTTTTAACTGCTTATAAATTTTTCTCTAGGAGCAATATTTTCCGAATTATACACGAAAATAGGTTGCAAAAAATGAGAAATTTTCAATGTTTTTCAGATTTTGTTAATTAAAAAATTTGGCACAAGGTTTGCGATGGGTGCAAGTCGTGATTATCGATATTGGGCATATTCTGAAGAGATTCCAGCAAATAAATGGCTTCCTATGAAAAATATCCAATCCGAAACAGATCCCTTCTAAAAGTGTCTCGATTCTTCAGTCGCAACACCTCATCTTAACTCTTCGATTTAAAAATAATTACAGAGGATAAAATATTTTTCAATATAAGATTAAACCTTGTTCAATTACTTTTTCATTTTTATAAATATTCACTAAAATCAACTTACTTCAAAATATTTCACCTATAACTCCTGTTATCGTATGTATTGTTTTCGGTTAACACAATTTGCAACGTTGTTTTTTTGTAATCATAAGTCATAAAATACGTTAAATTAAATGACCAAAACAAAATTACTTTTTGCTTTAACATAGAGAGGGACGTACCGGGGATCGTTTAGCGGTGTCTTGGCCCGTCACTAATTGCAGGTGTCATGGATATCCCAAGATGCGTCTGTCGATTACACGAAGGCACCCAAAATGTTTAATTAAACGAATTTCCCCTTCGCCGGTTGTAGAATTATATTTTTGATCAGATAACTGTTTCACTGTTAGCCTTGGTTCAAATTTAATCCACATTTATCTAGCCTTATTGTATAGAAATATAACTAAAACGTGAATATTATTGTTATATTTTTCCTTCGTGGATTCGGGATAAGGGATAAACAGCAGATAAACTTAACAATTTATTGATAAACACAAATAAATAACAATTTCTAAAATAATCTACACATCTTTAATACAGACGCAATTACTGAATAACTTATTTCATATTCGCATTACCATTACAACTACTCAATTCCTTCTAAAAGTATCTCCACATTTACATCCAGAACATCCAACATTCTCGAATGGTCCGAACGTACCAAAAGCTACTAGAATATTTCCAGATTCTTAGAACTGGCGTCTGTCTCGCACTACTTCCTAGGCGTAAGATTATGTTATTAAAAAACGTGAAATTATCGATATGTAACTGGATACTTTTTGGGAATTATGTATATGTACACAATCACATGTTGTGGAGACCCGCTACTAATAAATCCAGTAAATCATGATTTAAAATAAGAAATTCAGCCTATCGAAGAGGAGTTAAAAAGTGTTAAAATTGCTTATATTACTATAACCTGTTAATAGACGCAGGAGCCCCTTGTAATGTAGCTAACGGACAAGATTGGAAAATATTTTGTAAAAACAACGCTTCATTAGTTAGTGTCGAGGAGGATGTGACGAGAAATATAAAAGCTTATGCTTCAGATAAACCAATGAAAATCAAATGATAATTTACAGCACCCATATGTGTTGAAAATAATAGAGTATTCATTCAGTCTTTTTTTGTAGTAGAAGACGTTACAATTTCTCTTTTGGGCAAAACAGCATCGATTTCTTTAGGAGTTTTGAAGCTGGGTTTAACCTGAAAAATAAATAACTTAAAAACAACCAAAAATTCGAGACCTGAAAGTTAAACTTCCAAAATACCAAATCATAAACATAGTGCAACAACCACTGCGAAGAATCCCAGTTGCTGCAGAATCCAAAGTTGAAAAAAATTACAGGAAGCACTGGACAAGGATATTATTGAAGAAGCAAAATGTTTTAGCGCTTGGATATCACCTATGGTAATAGTATTTGAACCAGATGGAGATATAAGGATCTACATCGTTCTGCGCGGAGCCAATGAAAAGAAATTTTTTTTCTATCAACTTTTGAAAATTTCATGACCAAATTAAGTGAAGCCAGATATCATTAGTTAGAATTGGAGAAAGAAAGTCACCCGATAACTACTTTCATGTCTCATAAGAGGTTGTTTCAATACAAACGACATTTTAAAATATCCTTGCTGAATGTAAGAACTGCCTTAACTATTTGGATGTTGTAATATTGGGAGACTGCGGAGGAACATAATAAAAATTTACTAAGAGTACCTACTAAAAAATCATAACCTGCAGCTAAATTAAAAGAAATGTCAATTTAATTGAAATTCCAGGGACTCATACTATCATCATCAGAAATTCAGTCAGACCCACAGAAAATTGAGATTTTTTATACCTTCAAAGTTTCAACAACAAAGAAGAAGTAAGAAGTTTTATGTAAGATTATATTCAATTTGGGCGATCTTACGGAACCTCTAAGATAGTTTTTAAAAAAGTTAACAAAATCTTAATAGAGACAACAACAGCAATCCAACTTTAAGAAGCTTAAGAAAGAACTAGCAAAGTTACCTTCTTTGGCATGCTTCAGTCCACAGAGATTTAGATAATAAGTGGCGGATGCAAGTCCTATCACGCTGGGTGCATTATTATTTTAATTTGACGAAAACATTGAGCCCCACGTAATTTTTTTGCAAGTAGAAGCCTTTCGCTAATAGAACGCAGAAAGATTTCACTTTTATTTTGCGGGAAAAGAGTTCGAATTAATAACTGATCGCAAGCCATTAGAAGTCATATTATAACCTCTACATCTAAAACTCCAGCTAGAATTGAAAGATGGCTATTAAGACTCCAATCTTTTAAATTTAGAGTTATATAAAAGTCTTGAAAATCAAAGATTGCCGATCCTCTCTTTAGACTCTGCAAGCTAGGTCAGAAGTTGTCTCCAAGGCACTTTAAATTTCAAAAGTAATAGCCAAAAGCAATAATTATCCAGAAAATTGTAGATGCTATAAGACAAATTGCAGGAAATACTTGGGAAACAAATGAATCCTTACTGTCCATTTCGCCTGGAACTAAATTTTATGTGACCAATACGTCTAAGAGACAACAAACTAATAATACCCAAATACCCCACCAAGATATGATGGCCACCAATAGATCGTGAATGGGAAAAACATGTCAAATGTTGTCGGGAATGTTTATTAGTTGGACAAACAAATAAACCAGCACCAAGATTAGATTATATTAGACGTTTATTGGGTTGGTTATTAGCCTGTATCATTGCGACCTTTGCAGATCTATTGTGAACACCCATATCTAGAATAGGTTTAGAGCACCTTGTCCAGCCCTGCCCTCTTAATAAGACTTAATGGCCTTGACAGTGGACTCTCCGCATAACTTTGAGCAGGCGGTTTCTCTTCTCCCAGTACTAGATACAGCGTACTTGCAAGGCCTTCACATTGGCATAGGACATGAAATGCGGTGTCCTCCTCCTCTTGGCAGTGTCGACAAATGTCTTCATCTGCTAAGTTCAGCTGACTCATGTGTTTTTTAAGCCTACAATGTCCTGTCAAGAGATTGACAATCATTCTGACATCGTTTCGCCTTTGTGATAGCAGCTCTGCAGTAAACTTTGCCGTGTGACCCTTCATGAAGACTTGGGCTTATCGTTTGTTCGGTGATTTTTCCCACCACTCTAGCCTTCATTTCTGAATATGTCAGCAACTCCGCCGAATGGTTTCTGGTTAATCATTGGGACAACCAGCACCAATGTCAAGACAACAATTGCCCGCAGGTCCATGGCAACACATGGTTTTTGACTATATGTCAGGAAAACAATATCAAGAACATTTACTAGTGCTAAACGACTATTATACTCTCGTTATGTTTAGGCATTTCTGGAAGCAGCAGTTACAAGAAGTATTTGTAAATGTAAGTGTAAATAATAAAGTTAATAACGCCACTAAATTTAACAGAAAAGATATGAACATTTTCTGCAACACCAATAACATTGGCCACAAGCAAATTGTGAAGTCGAAAATATAAACAAGTCCCTAAAAAAATGCTAACTGATTAGCTACGTTAAGAGGATCAAGAATATAAAAAAAATGATGGCTTTCCCTATGATGTATAATAGGTAAGAAACCGCATGGTACTACCGGCAAATCGTCAACAGAACTTTTGTTTAATAGGAGACAAGTTACCATGCATTGACGACATAAAAGTAGAAAATTTTGATGATGAACTTTATAATCTAATTAATAAAGAGATAGGGAGAGAGAAGGAAGATAGTAGCAGGAGAGCTACTATCAGTGATATTAAGCAGGGTGATCGAGTTTTCCTAAAGAATACAAATTTTCCGAACAAGCTTACCTCAAATTTTAATAAATTAGAAGATGAATTTCTGAAGGGAAATAGAACTGAGCTTATTTATACTTTTCGGAAATGGAAAAGTTACTAAAAGTTCAGTGGTTGAAGCGGGACCCCACATGCATTTATGTCACAATGACGTTACTCCCAGACAATTTGTCCTCGAGGTATAGTGAAATCATAATTCAATCTAATCAAATCATAATTTAAATTTCTTGGTCAGTTTTTCTAACAATTTGTAAATTATATAAATTTGTATTAATTGATTATTGTAAACATGCTTTGGTATAATAGATTTAAAAGAATTTCATTGAAAGTTTGGATTTAAAAAAAGTCACTAAATAAAAATTTGTTTATCTTCCTTAACAGGAATCATAAATTAAAAAAATCAATAAAATAAATATGTTTATTATTCACATTACTTACTTTATTTATAACTAAGTAACTAACTTCGATTAAACCTATCAAATTAAATAAAATTATTGTATCTCCTTATAGAAATTAAACATTTGGTAAATTGTCTTCGCAATAGTAAACAATACAATTAGATTTTTTAGTAGAAGGAACAACCCTGTATGTTTTATTATATTTATATTCTATTAAATTTAAAATCAAATAAAATAAAGTTACGCTACTGGAAAATAGTAAAAGTCTACGCTACTGAGTGTATAAACAGCTGGCCTCATATTAAACACAACAACCAGTCACCTTATAATATAAATTTTTATTAACTGATAAACAGTTATCAACGTAACGGATATAAAATTTTTGCACATAATCCTAAAGATACCATTTAAAATATTCGAAAATTGTTTAAATGTTTACAAATAAGTTTAAAATCGTATTTTTTTCATTGCCTGCTATCATATGTTTGTGGTAAATTCAAGCCTTCTAAGTTGTCGTCCTGCGTGTAATAGTAACTAAATAAACGTAATCATGGATGAAAATTTATTATCTCTGGAACAAATTCATCTTTATTTACTTCAAAACGGTGGTAAAGTTAAAAATCGGGATGTAGTGAGGTATTTTAAAACTTATTTAACTGATCCTAAAGACCGAGGTAAGTGTTGTTTGTTTCTAACTCTCTATGTTAACCTTAAAATGTGT
Organism: Altica lythri; assembly: GCA_964028335.1. Lineage (NCBI taxonomy): Eukaryota > Metazoa > Arthropoda > Insecta > Coleoptera > Chrysomelidae > Altica > Altica lythri. Next base: position 32,537,708 of record OZ034809.1, on the reverse strand, counting down.
TTGTTTACATTTGATTAACAGCTACCTGTGGAATGTTGTTTAAATATTGTTTGATTTTGATTGAATTTTATTATATCGATGTTGTTTTATTACTAATTACTTACCTTTAAACATTGTTTGGTGGTTGGTGGCTTGTACACTAGTGATCAAACGTATTTATCGGGTAATTTCTAATCAACCAAGAATGTCTTAAAAACTACCTTCTGACTAATTCATTATTCAAATTATCGGCCACCTCATTAAAGTATTTTAATAAATCTGTTTAGTCAGTTCTCTAGTACTTATTGTTATTAGTTGTGCTTTATTTTTTCAACCGAAAATGTTTTATAAAGAACCTTCAAACTGCAATTGCAGTCTTTGTCAAATTATTAATAAATACAGGGAACAACACAACAATTTGAATACAAATAACGGTAGTAGTACCAGCAGAAAATCTGAGAATGGTTTGTATTCTATTTAAATATTAACTTTCTTCTTGGGCTTTAATTATTTCTTATATGATATTTATAATGGTATTATGTTATCATGGGATTGTAAAAAAGTATCTTGCAACTTATATTGATTTATGAACAGATTTGATTTGATATTGTCCCTAATTTTATAACCTTACACTAGTTCGAAGTGTGATTTCCTCATTAGGTGTCTGATTATATTTACATCTGTGCGTTTCAACAATTATCTATTCTATGACTGTAAATCCTATGCTTTATATGTTTTTTGTATGTGTATTATTTTTTAATTTTTTGATAGCCGAATAGAATTAAAAAGTTACATGTAATCTTCTGTATTATGGGTGCGTTTTTTGCTTAGTAATTATTGTAAGTTCACAGAGACGAATTCTTAAATAATTTAGATATAGCGATCAGATTATTTAGTTAATAAATTAAAAAATGCAGATACTTTTCAGTGCATACAGTGGTTTTAATTTTCGAAACACTTCTGACTTGATCTTGTCTAAATAAATTAAAAGACGTCTATCTATAGTATCCATTCTTGCTTACAGACGAAAATAGATCAAGATTCAAATCATACATCAATACTCTCGCTCAAACAAAATTAGAAGGAGATGAAAAAATAATCCAACTAAAATCAAAATACAGTAGTTTTGACCCAATTCCCAGTTCCACCAATCTTACTGCCACTTACTCTCCTACCTATGATCCTAGAAATTCCATAGGCATACCTGTATCTCCTGGTGAACTAAGTTTGGTTGGAAATTCTTCTCCTTCGAGGGTTCCTCCACCCTATCGGCCTCCTCCACCTCCTGTCTACTCTTCTACAACATCGTTGGATAATATGTCTTATGGATCTACTACTTCTTTGAATGATTTGCAACGTACACCACAGGTAAATTTTATTTTTTTGTTGTTTCTCATTTCTACCTATTTTGTTAATAGTTTTGATTACGTCGTAGATCTATTAGTGTTTTTTGCGCTGATTAAATATTTCAATACATATTTACAACATTTCTTGATAAAATCTTTTTTAAATCGTAGAATTTTCTATTTAGAGTGGATAAACAGTTTTTGTTTGAAAATATAATTGGTATTTGTAATAGTCACGGAAAGTTACGAGTCAGTACAATAAATATTTTACTACTAACATTTTTATTTTTCATCATTCACATAAAACGATAAAATATTTTTTAAAACATGTATTATTACGGTCCCAGACTACTGTCTGGTTTATTGGTAATTATAATTTATTTAATACTGAAAAAATATATAGTATTTATAAGCAGACACTTACAGGCTCCTCCTAGAGATAGGCGAAGAGATTCTTCCGAGAAGTTACGATCTGGTGGTGAAGAAATGTTAAGGAAAGCTGAAGATTTGAGTTCTGAAGATAAAACTATTAGTGTGAAAGAAAGAACGCAAAAATTTAATCGATTGGCTTCGGTGGAAGATGAGTTAAGTCCTCGATTGCCCAAATCTGCTGAGAAAGAAAATAGGAAACCTAATTGGGTGAGTGTTTGTTTTTGTTTGTTGTAACAAATAATAAATGACGCATTTTTCAACAAGAAGATTTTGATAAATTGTCTCATATTAACAGGATGACCACAGGTAACTAATTTAAATTAATCTTCTTAGTATGATTGGTTGGTAAAGATATCAATCAAATTTATTTATTTTGTTGAGAAAATATGTTAATAATGTCCAATTTTTGCCAATCTAAAACCTTAGCTACCGTTTATTGTGTTTCATAAAATGTAAGGCGAACATATACTAACTGGCACGTGTAAATTTATACCAGGTAATACGGAAGCAATTTATTTTATGTCAATTAATTCTTCACTACAGAAATAACTTCTTATTTTCTTGCTCAAGTTCATGACAGCTCAATATTTTCGCTCAATTTGTCACTGGATCCACTGGTACATACTGAGATTTTTCTACAAAAGCATTAGAGTCAGGACTTTGGCATTTAATAAAAAAAAATAAAGACTGTGACCGCCGGTTATCCATAACATAAATCGTTTAAAATATGCTTGTTTGCCGATTAATTTGTGAACTTTCAGTTACCAATAACTGCAAAAGTATTGACTTTTCGAAAAAACTCTAACGAACATTTCTGTCTTAAAATTCACTATTCTAGCGATTACCATGTTGTTTTTAATAAGTATTTTCCACCCCCGAGTTGGGGTGGTAAATAGCACGTATTGGCATAGGGTAGATTCTGATTTTTAAGCTATTTTCTACCTACTGTCAAAATTTTAAAGAAATCCATCGATATAAAGAATTTCTAGCAGAAAACCATCATATACCTACTGGACTAACTGGACCTAATCAAGACTTTAAAAATTGCAACTTTTCCTTTGTTACACACACAAACTGTTTCTAAGACATGATTGATGATATTATAAATATTAAACGCTGAAAATCATTGCATCGTCATCGAAAATCATTCGGAATGCCTAATTGAATCTGGTACGGTACGATGGCGAATGTGTTGTTCGTTAGCATGTAATCATCGCTAAGAGTACACCTCGACGTCACGATAACGCATCTTCGAATGACTAATGATCCGAATATAAGAATGTGGCCTGTCATTCAGTCATTTAGTTCTTTTTCTATGTTTATTTAACCCTGCTGCGACCACAAATTAGTTTACGGAGACCCACGTGCCCCGGTTCGAAACGGCCATCTTGCTATTGATGGTGACTTGCGATTTTTCTGAACGAGAACATTGTGTTTCTATTATTTATTTTCGTACGCTTCGTGACAGTTTTCTTGTATACTGCCACTCATTTCGATGTTTACAACTTACGAATTGCCATTTTTATCGTCACTATACTCTAATTTCACAATATCATTATATAATATTATATTAACCAAATACAATCTCAATGATAAATAACTGTACAAACGATGGGAAAAAAGAAGTATAAATGTTTCCACGTTTGTTATACAGAATATTTTTTATTTGTTTGTAAATATTTTTAAAGTTGTCAGTCCAAATGTGGAATTATTGAAAAATTATTTCATTGAAACTGGAAAAGCTAATCGGTAAGAATTTTCAGAGTTTGGTAGCAGTTTTTAAAAAAATATCTTAAATTTATTCGATTATCCCACTCGAGGTGCTACAGGCTTTAATATTTTGTAACACTAGCATGGATTCGGATTTAACATTTACAATTATTATTTTTTGAACTGATTTGTGTTTATTTATGTTCTGTGAAAACAATCATCAGATTTGAGGTAAAAAATTGGTTAAAACAAGGTTTCTTTTGCTGTTTTTTGTAGTAATAAAAACTGTGTTTAAGTATGTTTTTTTGGCCAAAGAAAAAGCAACACAAGATTTGTACATACATAGACCACCAGATCTTTATTAAATTCCTCCCTCAAGTCCGAGTCTAATTCGGTATAGACAGCGCTTTGATTCTACAAAATTCAGTCATTTTTAGGTAACCTCTTGATTATATATTAGCTATTGTATCACAATCTTGCTGTATCAACATGATATAAAAGTGTGTCAAAAAATTTCTGTGGATATTCAATCATATCACTTGATAATGCAGTTGTTTGCCGTTGTATTTACAGTAAATACTGGCTGTTTTATATTGGTAAAATTCTTGATCAAGTGCCGCCTAAAGATGGGATCCATATGCGCGTGGTCTATAAAAATTCGCCACACATTCAACACGCTTGTTATATGCCGCTAATATTCGCCCACTTGAATTAAACAATAGTAAATCATAAAGTTTTCAAGCGCATACACGAAATGAATTAAAATTTTACAGCAGTTATTCAAAACCGTGTCAGTTTCTAGCTCAGCCGTTTATTGTTTTTGTCGTTTACATTTGGGAAATTAATTTTCGCTGGCGGGATTCGGAGGATGAGAAAAGAGGAGGATTTCAAGGGTGGTGTTGCTGTTGGTGTGCGATAGTATGATATGATGGTTTTTAAAAATATATACATACAGGGTTTAATATTTTCGGTTTAAGACCATTTTGATAGTTTTTTCGATTTTTAGAATTTTATCCCTGTTTTTCGTTGCTTTCTTATTTGTTTATTGGTTCAAATTTATTTCAGGTTCCTCGTCAATTTTGCAATTTTTTAGGTTATTTCAAGCATATTTGTTTTTGCCATTTTCTTGACTTTTCTTTTGATTTTTTTAATGTTTTCCAATTTTCGATTTTTTCCTATATATTTTTTTAAATTTAACGATTAATTCGCTTTTTTTAGATTTGTTCAGATTTAAAAAAAAAATCTATTACTTACTTTTAATTTTTTTTCCATTTTCACTGTTTTTTCAAATGTTTGCAAATTTTGTGATTTTTCTTTGCCTCCTGATTTTTTAAATGTTGTTACAGATTTTTCCCGTTTTTTTTTTCAGTTTTTTCGCTTTTTTTAAAGATTTTCCAGTTTTTTTGCGTGCTTCCCAACATATTTTTTTCTTTTTTAGATTTTTGTTTCTTTTGTTTTTTTTTGTCATTTTAATTTTTTAGTTGAAGTTTCTATGATTATTTGCCATTTTTATTTACCTATAGACCGGTCAAAATCTACATAAAATAAAAAAAACATTGCAAATGCGCATGTAACTACGATTTTTTTATATGTTGTTAGGTCCCTTGAGAGTAGTTAATACCCAAGTTTGCAACCCTGAAAACCTTGTGCCGCCCCCACGGTGCTCGAAAAACTGCGAAATTTTGGCACATATTTCAGTTGTTTAGAAAAATGTACCTTAACGAAGAGTTTTTCAAGTACGTGTTCTAGTACTTTAATAAAGATAACTAAATTTGCTACAATTTCAGCGAAACCTGATCACAATATGTCTTTTGGTTGCGAAAATACAGCAAGTCAAAGATGGACAATTTTTCCGCAGTGCAAGGAAAACTCAATCTGCTAGGTCAATGTCAAATCCAAATCTGTTCAGTAGTTTTTGCGTGAAAGATTAACAAACATCCATGCGTCCATTTCATACTTATAAACTTTCGCGTTTATAATATTAAAGGATGATTAGGTTTTCGCTAAATAATAAAAACATTGTGCTCAATAATATATGTATTATTCTTAAAGAACAAAAAGTACACAGCGGGTGTGACACAACCTCTGCCCTTTTCTGCAAAAAAAACCGACTGGATAGATCTCACCAACATTTTGCTTGACCCAAACTCCAACAAGGAAGATGTAGGAAATGCTGGCGAGAAGATGTTGATAAACCTCAACGGAGGAGATGCGGGGACACTGAATACTTTGCGATACTCAGCATTTGTCAAATCGGCAGTAACGGTCAAAGTGAACCTCGCTCGCCTCCCCCAACTACAGATGCTGCATAATATCATTCGTAGGGAACTTACCACCAAGTACAAAAATGGTTAGGGGTTGAAAAGAACCCGTGTGACTGGGGATGGGAGACCAGCGGACAAGTTCTAATGCCTGTCACAATGTGCGCAGAGCCCGCTCCTCAGACCCTGCTTAAAATGATGGCTTGCAAATGCAAGAAAGGTTGCTTAGGTTCGTGCACTTGCAGAAAGGCCGGGCTCAAGTGCTCTATCTTATGTTCCGTTTGCCACGGTCGAAATTGCAATAACGCCATCTCTATAGTTATGGATGAGGATGACGAGGATGAGGACAATCCAACACCATATGCCGACCCGCCTTAACCTCCAGAAAACAGTATCCCTCCACTCCCCACCCCACTGATCTTGAGTGGTTGAGACCTGGTCCTTCCAAAAGGGTGAGAGTCTAAGGCTCTTAATTTGTGTAAATTTAAAGTTTTAATTTGTTACTGTTTTTTGTATTTACATGCATCTTAAATGCCAATTTTGTACTTTTTGTTCTTTATGAATAATACATAGATTATTGAGCAGAATGTTTTTGATGTGAAACATCTATAGCCGCACGTGAATCAGATTTCTCGCGTGGCGACGGTGACGTATGATTCGTATGACGTAAAAAACCTAACGCATCGATAATATATAATAAAGAGATGTACTGATACCTAATATGAAATTGGTCTCATGTTTTGAGCGACGCCGACGGTGGCGCGCCAACAATAGGGGGAAGAAGCTCATCGATTCAAAAATTTGGCGGGACAGGGTATGAATTGTTTCATAAAAACCTAACTTGATTCCGCCTACTATCTATTCTATATATATAAAAATGTTTGTTTGTATAGGCAACATAATATACCTACATATTTTGCTGACCTGTAAAATTGACAGCTTGTTAATCAAAATAGATTGTTGGTGAATAGTCCCTGTAAAATTTGTGTATAAAGTGTTTGTTTTAAATATGAATAAACAAAGTGTTAATAAAGAAAGTGATGAAAAAATATTGAATAAAAATGAGTGAGTACCTACCTTCTCTATATACATTAGGGTGTCCGTTATTTCCCAAATTTGGTTTTGTTCTCCAAACACCCATCAAATTTTTAGATTATGACCTAACAAAAATTATCAGACCCAAACCAGCCCTTAATATTCACATTAACCCGTGCCTAAATCATAATACATTTCCCATTTAAATACCGTTTAAAAGTTATTCAACGATAAAGTTGTATTCATAGTTAAATTCATCATTTTCCTATTTTTTATTTACTATCGCTTTTTGTTTGTACTAAAATTATGAAGTAACTACAATTATATTAATATAGTAACGTACTTCTATATAAATTTGTGTTTTAATAATTTCCTTTTTTAAGATTATTGAATTTAAGGCAATTAAATAAAAAGCTAAACGAAATCACGTTTTAAATTTATTTTCGTTCTGTAATCTAACGACAAATGTGAGCAATCTGAGAAAACGTACAATAAATATTGTGATACCATTGTGATACTATTATTTATAAGCGATAATATACTTTATTTTGTATCCAAATTTTGTATTTGTTAATTTTATTACCTATATATATGTATTTAGTTTGATATAAATAAAAATTATGGTGAAAATTACAAAAAAAAATCGTGAATTTAACTCTGATGACAAATTTATTGCAAATTTCCTACAAGAAATAAATATTTAATTATTTTTAGCTACATTTGTTTCAGTAAAAAAAATTAACGACAAAATGTGCAAAAATACCATGTTATTTAAATTGGAAATGTCTTATGATTTAGGCACGGGTTAATGTCGATGTTTCACATCTGCCAGGCGTCCCGTGACGGCTCACATTTTTTTATTATTTAGCGAAAACCTAATCATCCTTGAATATTATAAACGCGAAAGCTTATAAGTATGAAATGGACGCATGGATGTTTGTTAATCTTTCACGCAAAAACTACTGAACAGATTTGGATTTGACATTGACCTAGCAGATTGAGTTTTCCTAGCACTGCGGGAAAATTGCCCATCTTTGAGTTGCTGTATTTTCGCAATCAAAAGACATAGAGTGCTCAGGTTTCGCTGAAATTGTAGCAAATTTAGTTATCTTTATTAAAGTACTAGAACATGTACTTGAAACACTCTTTGTTAAGGTACATTTTTCTAAACAAATGAACTATGTGCCAAAATTTCGCAGTTTTTCGAGCACCGTGGGGGCAGCACAAGGTTTTCAGGGTTGCAAACTTGGGTGTTAACTACTCTCAAGGGACCTAACAACATATAAAAAAATCGTAGTTACATGCGCGTTTGCAATGTTTGATGTCGATATTGACCGAGCTACTAGATTATTTCGGTTTTGTGAGTTTTCCGGTATTCCCATATTTGCACCCATTTTTCAATTTTTTCGATTTTTTATTTTTTTGCACATTTTTTAATTCATTTAATTTTTTCTAGATTTTACCATTTTGTGAATTTTTTCAATTATTTCCAGTTTTATTTTCAATTATTTTCTATTTTGCTAAAATTTTGTTTTTATTTTAAGAACTCTTACTATTTTACTTTTCCTGTTTTTCTCGTTTTTCGGGATGTTCTCATTTTTTTCCCTGTTTTTCCATCCTTTCGGTTTTTTTTCTAGTCTTTTCGATCTTTTGGAATATTTTTTTGTTCTTGTCCCATTTTTATATTGTTTCTATTTTTTTTTTCGGTTTTTCCTATCTTTTCGATCGTTTTTCATTTTAAAGTTCTGCCCGGTTTTGCTATTTTTTGAGTTTTGATCGAGTCAATTATAAAATTAGAATTATTCACTTTGTTGGTAATAGATTTAACGTATATGATTCTATAATTTAAAATTTCGGCAAATTCTTTTTCCACTATCCCAATAAGACGAAAATTACGATAACAAACCGCTAAATGTTGGTAAAAACCAGATAAAAATATACATGAAAAATTTTGCAAAAAAGTTATCGATACCACATGTGCATATAAAGTAAGATACTTGCAAAACTTGAATAACATTATACGAGCAGAAAACTGTTCATATAAACTTTTTTTGTTTATTTTTTATAGTACTATCAAATTTTATTTTTATATCCATACTTATTGAGAAAAATCAACTGGCACAAATCAGTTATACTAAAAAAAATATGAGTGATCATGGACCTGCTGGTGGTGCGGTGGTGGTAAAATGGTGGCGGGAAAACTTGGTCGTAAATTACACGAATCGCAAATACAGACAACGATTTATAATTAGGCCGTAAATTTCGTAGAAAACAAATGACGACAGGAATGCATGTAGACCAATAGGGAAGGCAATTTGTGACAAACAAATTCACATGCTAAATAACCTCGAAGCAAGGTTTGTATACGTGACAACTACACGAGCGATGAGAGAGAAGTATTAAATTGGGAATAAAACAATTAGCCTCTCTCTACCGATCTGTTTTATCCGATGAAAAATTGCAATTTATACATCGTATATACGACGAATTTTTATGTTTAGAGTTCTATATGTTCCAGTTATTCAGTTGCGGCAAATTATATTGTTGATATAAAATTCTATCAAAATTAGAATTCCTCTGTAATATAATATTATAAAGACAAAAAATATACAGACTTATTTGGATACATTCAAACCAGTTGTGATACAATTATTCCAGTCTTCAGTTGACACCTGCAAAATCTCTGTTTTAATGGCTTCTTCTGGCGGCTCAAATTACGCATTGAATTTTGGATCTTTGGGAACGTGAAGAAGTCTTTGGGACTTGATTCGGAAGTATACGGTGGATGGTCTAATTCGGTGTTTTGAAGCTTCAACAACTCGATTGTCTTTTGGGCAGTGTGAGCACTTGCGTTGTCCTGATTTAGGATGATTCGCCCTTGTGTATTGCTTTGTCGGAAATTCGTGATAACTTCTGGTAAACAAACGTTTATATACCAATCGGAAGTAATTGTTCGATATTATAAAACAATTGTTGCCACATGACCAGATTTTAACACAAAAGTTGCTACCATTTTCTTCTGTTAGTTTTTCCTCATCACGAAACGGCCATACAGCGGATTGGCATTTATTTTTTGGTTCTTAGGAGTAAATTCAAGATTCTAAATACTCTAAACATTTTTTGAACCTCCTTTGTTGGACCGTTCCAATGTTTGTCGATACCAATTGATGCAAACCGCTTTTTTCTCTTCTGTGAGCAAATGAGGGATACAACGGAAAACCAGTTCTTCATGTAGGATTTTTTGGATCGAGGTCATTGGAATGCTCAAAGATGCCTCTATCTTTATGTATGTTTTAGGGTGATCATCCTTAATTAGCGGACTAACCGCATCTTTGGCGCAAAAGTGTCATCTAAAAAAAATACATTATGAATATTTTTTTCTCCCGCCTTGGAGAGACTCAAATAGTGTCACTAGACATCTCAAAAGCATTTGATCATGTGTGGCATGCAGCTCTGTAGAACAAACTGTCTTCATACGGACTCTCGCCAAACCTTGGCATATGGATATCCACCTTTCTCTCCAACAGGCATATCCAAGTTGCCGTAGATGAACATTCCTTAAAACCTCTACAAGATCAACGCTGGAGTTCCCCAAAGATCGGCTCTAGCTCCTACTCTATTCCTTTTACACATTAATGATCTACTAGAAGCCACTAATAACCCGATACAGGGTTTTGCAAATGATAGCAACCTACACTGTAGGAAAGCGCACAACCGTCCCATATCCCTAGATATTCTGGAAGAGAACAGAAGATCCACAAAGGCTTCTCTCAATCAATATTTGAGAATTGAAAACGAGTGGGGTAAAAAAAAATCTTGTTCATTTCAACGAACAGACACTAGTAGCAAGCGACTCCATTACGCTGGTTGGTATAACGATCACCCAGGGCTTACTGTGGAACCAACATATTGCATCCATAGCTGATGCAGGAAAGAAGTTAGGCTTTCTTTTTAGAGCACGGAAATATTTCTCTCCTCAACTTAGCTACTCTTTTACAAAGCCCAAATAAGACCTAATCTTAAATCGGCGGCTCCGTCAAGGCTCTGACTTCTTGATGCAATACAGAGAAGAGCAGTTCGATTAATAAACCAGTCTCGCCAAAAACCTAGCCCCATTGTCCCGCCGAAAAGCAGTGTCTGATCTTTCCCTGTTGTACCGATAGATACTTAAATGGATTTTGCTCAGAAGAACTCCGCTGTATAGTGCCTCCACTTACTAGACAGTATTGCTGCACAAATTTCTTCAAATCCCTTTATTTCTTACTCTGTGTTTAACTTCTCCCCATGTCAGCTTGATAAGAAGGCTAATTGTCCAGATTTACGATCTTCTATCTCATCTTTTCTTAAGCTATTTGCTCAATTCCTTTATATCTTGCTCTGTGTTTAAGTTCTGACCATGTCAGTTTGATTTGTTCGTATTGTATAGTCATTGTTGTTTTCAACTTGATCTGTTCGTGTTGTCTAGTTATTGTTTTTCTAACTATTGTCGGTTATTCATCTTTCTTCTTCCTTTGGACTCGCTTTCAAGGGCTTGTTTGGCTATACTATACTGACATGTTCTCTGCGTGTGGCCAATCCATTTTCATTTTCTTCACGTGATTGTAACAGATATGCTGTCTTGTGATGTTTTTCCATTACGAGCAATTGTTATTCAAACCAGTTAGGGAGGGAGCTGATATGATGAAAAGTTTTCGCTTATACTTCACTTTTGAGTATCAGTTTTGAGTATGAGGAACCACTAAACAATTTTTTTTTTCTATTTTTATATAAAATCTTAAGGCGGTTCACAGAGTACATCTACTTACCAAGTTTCAACAGTATCGTTCTTAAAGATTCAGATAAAAGTGGCTGTTACTTACGGACGAACAGTGAGACAGACATGACGAATCAATAAGAGTTCCGTTTTTTGCCATTATTTGTCTTCGGAACCCTAAAAAGGTGGGAATTTTGTGGAGTTAGTAAGAACGGCGGTTGACATTAACTAACGCTTTTGGTACAGATAATAATAAATATAATTTTTAAATTGGGAAACTTGTGGAGGTAGCAAAATTGGTGAATTTGACTGACGATGATGATAGACGTAAACTAAGTTTATAAGATTATGGAGTTGGTGAGAGTAACATATAACACTGACTAAGAATATTGATAATTGACAATGAATGTAACCTCTAAGTTGGGAACTTTGTGAAATTACCGAGAATGGAGGATAACATTTACTGACGATGCTGTTAGATAACCATAAACTTTACCTAAGTTAGCATAATTATGGACTTGGTACCAATGGCATATAACACTGACTAAGAATATAGGACAGATACAATAAACATAACCTAAGTTCGTAACGTTGGGGAATTGCTAACAATGACAGAAAACACTAACGGATGACGTTGACAGATGACAACATGACAACCAACGAGTTGGGAACATTGTGGAGTTAGCAAGAATAACGGATGACATTAACTGAATATTTTGATAGAAACGTAACCTAAATTTGTAAGATTGTTCAGTTTGTAATAATGACAAATGACTAAGAACGTTGACAGATGACAATGCTCATCAACTAAGTTGGTTATCCTGTGCATTTGGTATCATTGGCAGATAACAATGGAAAAAACCTATGTTGATAACATTGTGCGGAGTTAATATTAGAAAGAAAAGCAATAAAAAAGAACAACAAGAAATCTGAATCGACAAAACAATTTGATAAACGCAACTGTTTATTTAGTATTAAAATAATTTTAGGCCTAGTAAAGTTTTAAAATAAAGAATTTCATCACTGTTGCTCTAATAACTTTTGTCTAAGCAATGTAGTTTCGAGCAATCGTTTTACCAACAAAATCACGTAAACAAGACTTATTGTAATTTGACTTAAATTTACTGACAAATAAAAAACAAAAATAAAGTCTGTTTTTGTTGCTAACGATAACCATTTTACAAATAAATATATTTTGGTTCTTAAGAGTAAAATATGCTGTGTTATGAATCCTATGAGAAATCATCTGTCTCTCGATTGTCCCAAAGGGTGGTCGTGAATGCAAATAATTGCCTTGGGTCTTCCAACGTCATTTCAGGTTTATACCCTGGGGTGTGTACAGACCTCTATCCGATTTTACCCTCGTATTGTTCGTAATTTTAATTTTTTATCTAAAAGACAACCAACACTATTTCCTAGTAACTTAGTTATATTTATTTATAACATATATCCGTATATTAACCCATATAGTTTGAAATATTTTTTGAATAATACGTTCAGTCAAAATTTTGTTTAGAAGTGATGAGAAATCGAGGGTAACGTACGATTAAAACAGTTAATGTAAGAGTACAGAATGAAAGAACAGTAGTATCAAAAGGAAACGGTATTGTCGTAAATTTAAAAGTAGGGAATGAACTATAGTTAGATTACTGACTACGAAAAATTATTGTTAAAATTAATAATTACTCAGAAAAAAAGATAAAAACGCGAGTAAGAGGAGGAGAAAAGTAACATGTTTAATTGCACCATAGAAAGATGTGGACAAACTTCAAATGATGAAAACACATAAGAATTGTCCATAGCAGTAAAAAGAAGTTAATTACAAGGATGAATATGTTTAACAGTTCTTAAGGAAGTTATAAACGAGCTTAACACCAGAAAGAAGAAATATTGAGTGGACAGGATAGAAAAAATTATTGTCACAATAAAAAATTATCGAGAAATTACCTAAAAAGGAACCATAAAAACAAAAATTAGTATGATCAATAGAACTGAAGAAACATCTGAAGATGTTTAATCTTAGACAGAAGAAATAATTAGAGGAGAGCACATGCAAGATTACAGAGAAAGTTGGTTGATTTGACAGAGTAGGAAATTCCACAAAGATCAGCAACAGAAGTAAAAGTGCAGACTAGGATCACTGTAGAAGATAATTTCCAATATCTCAACATGACAATTATAGTGCAGTCACATTCTAAGCCAAGAAGCCAGATAGGAAAGTTTAAAAACTCTTAACATTTAGATCTTAAAAAAGGGATTGATAGAATTGCCAGAAACAAAAAAAAAATAATTCGTTTCAATCGAGAAGATGATTCATAGACGTGTAACACTCGAAAAAAATTTAACACAATAATTCCAAATAACACTTACGTCCTAATTGCAAGAATCACTAATAATTCTTAAAACTTAGTCAAACCTTAGTCACACTGTTATGTAGATTTAATAAAAATAAGAATCACCTAGTAATAAATGACTGTCATTCACAAGAAGAGTAGGAAAACAGTGACTGGTTCAAAAGCAAAATAAAATTTTAAATAGTTCAGCATTGCTACACAAAGGAACGAACCAGTGAAGAAATACATTTAAAATACTAAGCTAAGAAATCTAAGAGGGAATTGGTTGTTTGGCTGAAGAGGAAATTTTCAACTACTTCAGTAATGGTAAGATGGAAAAGACAATTTTAAACAGTTAAATAATAGTTAACATAGCAAGATTTAGACTATTTAAAAAATACCAAATAATCAAAATCTATAAAGAAAATTTTAAGTTAATAAGACATAGAGAGATTGGTTTAACAGAAGAGAAAATTTAAAAAAATGAACGATAGAAAGAATATCCTATGCTAAGAAATTAAAGAAAGAAACGGTTGGTTTAACTAAAGAGGAAAATTTTATGCAGCTTAACATTAAAAGAAGAAAAATGGTGCAGTTCGATGAAAGGATCATATAAGCTCAGAAATAGAAGAAGGAACTGGTTTAATAGAAGAGGAACATTTCAAACGTTCGAAAGATAAAAAAAGGTTAATAAAATCTTGATTTCAAGTAAAATAAATAAAATAATCCAAAGTTATTAACAAAAGAACGAAAGATTACTTCGAGAAGTATAATAAAAAATAAAACTTCATAGAAGCTTAAAAATAAAACTTGCCGGAGAGTATCCATTTATGTCAGATTTACCATTGAATCGTACCATCTCAATGTCTAACAAAAAGAAGACTAACAGCACATTAGTTGGTTTAAAAATCGAAGCAAACAACTTAACAGTAGAAACAGGAGATAATATTAGAGTAGGTACCAACTACGTAAACAAAGGAATCAAGAGATGGTAAGAATATTCTGATCTAAAAATCGAGTAGGGAAGTAATTGGTTTAACAGTAAAAAAAATACTTTCAGAGAAGTGAACAGTTGGGAAACGAAATTGCATAACAGTGCAGAAATTAAAGAAGAAACATTGTAAGCTAAAAAACTAAATTGTGGGTTGGTTTAAAGGTTTAACAGAAGAGGAAAATTTTATACAGCTCAAGATTAAAGAGAGTTTAAAAAACAAGAAGGTAGATTAAAACGAACAGGTGACAGAAATAAAAGAAGAACCTGGTTGGTTTACCAGTTATAATACCTAAACTGTCTTATAATTAGGAAGAGAAGATAAATTAAAAAGCAAACCATGAAAAAAGAACGAATAAAACAAGAAATACCAGAAACACTTTCTGTAGAGTTTCTACGCTAAGAAATTCAGAATAAAATTGATGATACCAATAACTAAACGTTTAGAAAATCTTAACTGAACAGTTAAGGTCACCAATAAAAGAAAGAGTAGGAACTAGTCCTGCTAAAACACTAATTTTAATTGCCACATTCACTGATCATTTTTACAAGTCTTCAGTCAATGATTAGTAGGTTTGAAAACTCTTATCTAAGTTAGAACGCTGATCCGTGATTCTTAAAAAGATAATTTCAAACCGTTTAAAATTACCGTTGGTAGATAGAATTACAGTGCAGTCATAGGATCCGTTAAATCCGGTGACCTTGGTGGCCGGATATTACCAAATCGAAAAATTAAACACGTCGGAAAGCGTGTTCACAGAAGATTCATTGTTTCCCTAGCTGTGTAACAAGTTGCTCCGTCCTGCTGAAACCACATGTTTTACAGGTTAAATTGTTGAATTTGAGGAATCAGAAAGTTTTGCACCATATCACTGTTGCGCTCTACAGTAAGAGTAAGAGAGTTACCTGTAGCGTCTTCAAAGAAATAAGGTCCAATGCCACCTCCATACAAAACAATGCACCAAACTGTGACTCGACGAGGATGTTGAGGTCGGTCATTGTCCATCATTAACATATCCGGCCATATCGAAGTGGGCTTCATCGCTTATTATCTCTTGTCATGACTGT
Organism: Altica lythri; assembly: GCA_964028335.1. Taxonomy (NCBI): domain Eukaryota; kingdom Metazoa; phylum Arthropoda; class Insecta; order Coleoptera; family Chrysomelidae; genus Altica; species Altica lythri. Next base: position 32,521,800 of record OZ034809.1, on the reverse strand, counting down.
ATTGTCGGCAAGTTTCATGGACTCTAGGATGCAGTTTTTGGGTAAACTGAATTTTGTTTGGCCGCAAAGACCCAGTTCTTGAGAACGATGTCTGTTAGACGTCTCCGGGTGCTTCACAACACATCCACGAACTCTCTCTATATGTTCCGCATTTGGAGCACGGCCCGACCTTGACAAGTCTCAACTTCACCACTTTGTTCAAATTTCTGCACTCACTGACGAAAAGTGTTGACACTGGGCACGTTATTTCGACTAAAATTTTGTCGTAGAACTTGTGAAACGTAAAAAACGAAGTAGGGAGTAGACTAGCAAGAAAAATTAAAACAAAGAATTTAGATACTAAGCGAAGGAACTGGTTGGTTTAACGGCAGATGAATGTTTCAAACAACTCAACGTTTGTGAGATAAGAAAAAGTAAAGAGATACCGAAAACATTCTAGAGTCAAAAGTCAAATACGAGCAGTGGGTGCTCATGAAAAATGGTTTCGAAAATTTCAACTTAAAAAGTTTTTGCAATGCAAAAAAAATCGAACAAAAGCAAGAAATGTTCGGAAAAAATAGAGCAAAAGAATGACGGTTTATACAACAATTGAAAAACAATTATGCTGAGATAAAGAAATAGTAAATAACTTCTTTCATTGTTTTGATGAAAGACTTATCCTTTACTTAATGTTTAATACTAGCTTCAAATTCTGTTATCCACATAAATTCATAGATATTATCAAACTATTACATCATACCGATTAAAAATCAAATCGTAATATTTTGCTCTGCTTGGCATAAACATACACAATCCCATGAAATAGGTATACAAATTAAAGATTTGTATTTGTGCACAGTGCGACTTAATATGCATGCAAAAGCAACAGATTCTATCAGCATTTCTGACTTATGTGTTCTTTCGAAAAGAAAAATTCTGATTTACGTATATCGTATTGCCGTTCCGTTGTCAAGACACTCATAATTCGAGTTATCTTTTTATTTATTACACACGCAATCACATGCTGGTCGTTAACGTGTAGAAAAAAATAAATAAAAGAGGTAATTTAATACTGTATGGCTTCTGTTGATTTGTAAATGAAGAGGAGTTTAGATAACATTAAAATTATGTGTCATTTTTATCATGAAGTATAAAATAGGTGAAATGGTTAATACTCGATTGCACTGCTCGTGCATAATAATAATAATTGAGAAAGTTAATAGATACAGTAAAGTTCAGATACTGAATAGATTTCAGAACATCTCTTAGTTTCCGGAAATCAATTAAACGAAATGGAATTAAGCAATGACATACCTAGAAGAACTTGAAGAAAAAGAATCTCACATTTGACATAAACTTAGATTGCTAAAATCAATTGGTGGTTTTAAACCAGAAATCCAAATTTCCGACTGCATGCAACATAAACTTTCTTTTTGTTACTACAGAACTTTTTTATTACATATTTAATTAAGTACTCCACCATCTTGCCGTCAGCTGTCGTTTGAGCCTATCCTTATCATAACATTAGAAGTTACAATAATCGATACCCACAGGTATCGATACTTTTTGTTGACACTGTGTGTCCCTAGAAATTAGGTGTGAATGGACAGCTGCCATACATTTTGAGCGTCGTCCAGATCTTTTACAGCCGCATCCTTTAGACATTAAAATAAAGCAATCATCTTCGTATTTATTTATAAAACTAGATAAAGCTCATTAAATAACACTTCCATGATTTTTATGAATATTAGAAAACTAGCGATTTACTGGAACCGATCTTCGTCTTCTTCTTCGGGTGTTATCTCCATTACTGGAGGTTAGTGATTACACCGGTAAACTCTTCTTTGTCTTCTGCCTTTCTTATTAATTTTACGAAAAGCAATCTCGTGCAGCATCTAATGTTTCTCTGCCATAAGAGCTTCTTTCTTCCTTGGCCTGTTTTTCCTTGTATTTTGCTTTTTATAATTAGCTGAGGGATGTAATATTTTGGATTATGCAACAAATGATCCAGATAGGCTTCCTCCTGTTAATCGTTTAAAGGAGTTCTCTCCCTCTGTTTATTCTGTTTAAAACTTCCTTGTTTCGTACTTTAGCTGTCCAAGGTATTTTTTGAATACGCCGATATAACCACATCTCGAAGGCTTTTAATTTGTTCATGCTCGATGTTTTTAAGGTCGAAATCTTAATCGAATATTTATATCGAGATGTGGGTCAAAGAACAGTCCTCGAAGTCTTACAAAGCTGTTTCTGACTTGTGCAATTCTGGAGGTTATTTTCTGTTCAGGATTTAATTGGCTGTTTATCCAACAGCCTAAGTATTTAGATTGACTTGTTGTAGTACTTATATTGTTACTTACAATCGTGGGTATAGGTACATTATGATTTTTCTGTATCGCCATTATTTTGGGTGTCTTTTCGTTGATCCGCGATTAGTACGGCGTATCTAATAGTAGGAATTAGAAAAGCATTCACTCTGACACCTGTGTTGGCTTGCTCGAGTGCCTTTTTTGAAAATGCTCGGAGTATAAGTTGAATAACATGGTCGACAAAACGCAACCCTGTCTTACTCGGTGTCCAATGTTTATACCGCTGGATATTGTACCTTCAATTCTGATTTTAGCTGTTTGGTATCGGTACAAGTTGCTTATTAATCTTAGGTCTTTTCCACCTAGGCCAGTTTTCCTTAGTATTTCTATGAGTTTTGTATGTTTAACTCGATCGAAGGCCTTCTCAAAATCGGTAAAACAATATTTTTGGCGCAGCACCTGCAGGCTTCCCTGGTCTCCATACTGCTCCGGAAACCAAATTGGTCTTGTCTAACCTCCGCTTCGCATCTTCTAAACAGTCTGTTGTATATACTATCTTAAGCAGTATCTTAAGAGCGTGGTTCATCAGGCTTATTAATCTAAAATCTCTGTTTTTACGAGAATGTTGTTGTTTTGGTAAAGCAATAAATATTGATTCCTACCATTCTTCTGGTATCCTACCTGTGTTGTAAGTCTGGTTAAACAAATTATTAAGTAGATCGAAGTTTTCTTCTTTTATAAGCCTTATAATCACTATAACCGATATATATATATATATATATATATATATATATATATATATATATATATATATATATATATATATATATATATATATATATATATATATATATATATATATATATATATATATATATATATATATAGAAACCTTCTTGCACTTCAAAGAATCAAAACTTTTTACTGTTTAACAATCATTGATTCGACGGTAAAGTGAAAAGATTTTAAATAAACATTTTATCAAGCCTCTTCCTATCTGGGTATAAATGTTTTATCAGATTTCAAATAAACAACTGGAAATACTCTACTCTCAACTAACATAACTCTAATTTTACTCTACCCATCCTACCATGAATTGGATCGTATAGTTCAATCTGTGCAATCCCCTTGTTTTTTTAACGTCAAAAATCAGAATGGGCACTAATGGACTATAATCAATTCAAATTTAAATTCGTTGACCTAATTATTCGCAGTCGTTATAGTTGACTGACATTTTTCGTACCCTCCTACTATACAAATCAATTCGATGTGTCTAACTTTCCCCACATAAACGCACTGTGTACTTGATTAACGTAAATTTTAGAACCTAATCCCCTTTATGTTGTGTTGCAATTGAAGGTGAAATATTTATGCACACAGTGGGTATCAAGTAGAAAAATTTGCATAACAATAAAAACAGATGGGGTTTGATTTCATCGAAATTAAAATACCATATTTTAAATTTTTGTATTTTTCGTTTCATTCTCATTTACTTATTTTTAAATTCACTTATTTTAAAAATCTAACTATACGCAAATATAATCAGCTGCTCCCTGTTTGTGGGAATACAGCTCCACCTCGAGATCTTATTGTTTGGTGACAGAGAAGCACATGTCAGGAACAATAACCACTAATACGTCCTAATTGAGAATGCTTAAGTGGCCATTAAAGTTTCAAGAAGTGACTATACAATGAAACTGAAGCGCCCACTTTACTTACTAAACGTATACGGATGGCACGTGCTCATCTTTTTTACGTGAAGGTCTCTTGTGTTTGTGTAACAATATGGAGAATAGCGGACAAACAGGGAGCATGAAAGAGAAGTTTGTACCTATAGGTTATGTTATATAATTGGTTGGGAAAATATGTTTAAAGTTTATAGATCATTGGTTGAAATGAAAAAATGTAGAAACTTTTGTTTGGTTTTCTTAATTTTATCCGTAAGAGCGTAAAAACTAATACATCTCGATATAGATACAGAACAGAAAGATGGTTAATAAAATCTCTGCATAAGATTTGAGTTCTCGAAAAACATGCTAAGAGAAACAGGATAATTGTTCGATGGAGATGAGGGCAGTGTGATGAAAGAATTGAAAACAAAAGGTTATAGAATGGAAATAGTATTAAGGTAGGATATGGAGCATTAACGCTAGAATCAAGACCTACCGCAAACGTATCAAAAAAAAAATATCGATTATGAGAAGAAAAGCAAGACACAAACAGAAATGATAGTACCAACAGTAAAAAAGTATGATAAAAATGAAGAGCAAGACTATTTCTGAAGCGGTAACACCTGAAGAAGCTGTGAAGACACAACACACAAAGAAGGTTACCAGAGTGATAAGCTATCGGAAAAGTTATGAAAAGGTGGACTATACGAATAAGAAGAAGATGAGCGACACTGTAAGGTCCATGCTTATTCCCATTAGAGGAAAACTTAAACAAGCTTACTATTAAATAATGGAAGTAGCTACGAATGCAGTACTCGAAGAATGATTGAAGGAATCAAACGTTATGTACTGCAAGTTTACCAAACAACGACACTGAAGTTGAAAAGAAGAAACAGATCATAGTACTGACAGTAGATCTACCGAAAATCAACAAAAGTACAAAAAAGCTACGATAGGAACAGGATAAAGAGCAAAATTGTGAAACTTGACATTAAATCGTACAAAAAATGAGAATAGGGAACTTATACAAGCTTAATATTAAATAGTGGAATCAATAATTGAATGATTTAAGAGCTACCGAGGAAATACTAATAAAAAAATAGAACGAGTCAAATTGAGAGAGAAAGCACTAGAGAAAACTCTGACATGCTTAGGTACTCAATGAGCCGGCAGGAGAAGCAAGAAACAATTGGCGCCGATTATCAACTTAGAAATTATCATTCAAGTGGAAACAAAATGAAGAGGAAGAGAAAAATGTATAATAGCAATACTTACAAGAAGAAAAATTCGTAAAAAAATATATAAATAAGATTAAAAACAAAAAGGAATTCATGCTGAAAGAACCGAATAGAAAATCAGACCCAAAAAGAGAAATGTTTAGTACTAAAAACTGTAAAATATTAGATTAGAAAGAATGTTCAAATGGGCATAAAATTTTGCAAAATCCTAAAAAATTTAAGAAATATAAAAACATACGGGAAGAACCGAGTAGAAAAACAGACCTAAGAGAGAATATTTCAGGAATAGAAGATTTGGACAAAGAGAAAACACGAAACATAAATTCAAGAATCAAAAGTTACCTAGAAAGTCCCAATGAAAGAAACGAAAGGAAGAGTGATACCCAGAAAAAAATGTTTAATAATACTATAGTGAGCTATGAACAAACTTTACTTGAGTGAAACAATGGCAGACAAACAATGGAGGCCTATTATTAAGAGAAAATCTGGACGCCTTAAACGTCACGAAACAAGTAAATACCATTAAAAAAATTGATTAAACTGTATTTTAATTGATAATATAATGATTCCGAACTATAACACCTTTACAACTATTTAATGGCGCCATTTACTCTTTCATCTAAATGCTAAGAAACTAAACTAGGTACACTTCGAGCGACCTCCCACGGTTTCCCTTTTATCATCAATTAATTCCATCGTTCTTCACGTACCATCATTGACGACCGTCACGTTCCTCTTACTGTCACCTAATTGTGGTACGAACAAAAAGCCAATTGATTTGATAATCTTTTCAATTTACTACATGTTATTGGTACGACACAATGGAGATGGACAACGTAGATAACGGCCAATATCGACAGCACGCTGAGTTAAGTTACTATGTGGCAGCAAGGATGAGAATAAGAAAAAACGTTTTGGTTGATGAATAACGGCGCCTAGTTGTCAATTCATTGAGGTTCGATGTATATTTTGATGAGTCACAATTTAATTGTTAATTTAATATAAATTGTGAGAAAAGTTTTTTTAGTTTATGAGAGAATAAAGCCATTATACGTCAATTATCAAATATTGAACTCTTAGTATTTAATTTGCAAAATAAACTGATACTTGCAAGATATCAACGTTGAATTGTATCATTAAAATTAATGTTAAGGAAAATTATCAGTTTGTATCGTATTTCTTTAGGTAATTTGAATATAGTTGTACCAGTACACGAACACACAATTCAACATATGAGGTGTGATAGAAAAGTTATTTTTAATTATCCAAAGTTTTTTAAACATCAATGTTATTTCCGTTAAAGTAGTTCCTGTGGCTAGCTACACATAAATCGAGCCGTTATTCTCAATTTTGGTAGCAGCGTTGCACGTCTTTAATCGGTATGGTCTTTAGCATATCTGTTAAACTCTTTTGAATGTTTTCTGAAATCCCGAAATGAAAGAAAATTTTCAGTTTAAGAAAAAGGATGAAGTCACAGTGTTTAGATCAGAGATGATAAATGGCTTAGAAATTCTGTGACGGAGACGGCAATGCGACATTTACGTTGTCATAATGTATCCATAGTGCTACTCGAATGACACATTTTCTGAACCCTTCAAAGACGTCTTGGTTTCTAAATCTGGATCTGGAAATTTGGGGAGGAGCGAGCTATTGCTCAGCCAGCACTGAGGCCACATATGACCCATTGTGCATCCTCCCGTGTGTAGGGATATCCTCACTTCAGGCTGTCACCAAGCCTAGTGATTTAAAATAGGTGATGAGGCTCCCGAGGGGGATCTCCCTGACATCGGCTGGTGTAAGCCAGTACTCGCCCAACACGGATCTTCTAATTTCAGAAAAAGCAGAGCAGTCATACATTATGTGTTTTACTGTTTCCTCTTCTTGTTCGCAGCCTCTGCATAACGGCGATTCGCTTAATTTCATCCTAAAGAGATTGACCTGTCAAGATTCCCACAGCTGTTCGGAGATTTTGTCTGGTTAATACCTTAAATTTTTTTGCTGTTTCCTCGCCAGGATGAGGAAAACTTGGTTTATTCTGGAAGATCAAATTCTTTGCTGTTGACTACCCTTCTACCAAAAAAAAAAAAAGAAATTAGCATTGATTTGGTCTGTAATTTGCTCATTTAAGCTGTGTTAGTCGAGGAGAGCTTACAGTTTGTTACTCCTTATTTTGCCTCTTTAAGTTCTGGATCGTACACAAAAGTCTATGATTCATCCACAGTGGACAGACATCCTTAACAATGTCTGATGTCTCAAGTGTACTCACACGTTCGATGTTGTCTTCGGTTTCTGCAGTTGAAGGTTTTCTTGTAGGATGTTTATGCGGTAAACTTGATCTAGAGATAAAGAATCTTCCCTGTTTTAACTTTCGTTGCTTCAAATTCCGCTGTCCCATTTTACGTGACAACCAACAGTGTTCGTCGCATTACTTTTCTGCCATTACTCGTATTATTGGATCAGTTAACAGTAAAACAGTAAGTCATCATATTATTGGTCTTCTGAACCGTATCCAGTTTATTTTGCAAATACACTTTTTAGTTTGCGAAAGGTACGCTAAATATAAAAGTTTAATTGTTAAAGTCTTAAGCATTTGGAAGATTTGTGAAACATTTTTAGAACCAAGAAAGTTTAAATATGTAGAAGACCAAACCTGTTTAAAATAATAATTTGGTCTACAAGACAAATTATCTCGCTGACGACTTTACAATTATTCCTCATACATTAAGGGATAATAAAAATGCTGAAGTAGTTGAAGACTGGCACGAGCAAGGATTTGGAAAGTTTAGTTGTATCCTTAAGAATCCCGCAGTAGCGGAGGAGCAAAGTTTTTAACTAGCGTATACCTCTGATAATATCATAACTATAACAGAAAGAGCAATGAAAAGGAAAATGTTAGGTATAAGAAATTCTTGAATAATATCCAAAAAAATATCACAACAATCTAAAATGGAAAATCACAGTACAACACTGCAAACTTTACACGCCACACGAAAGAGAAAAATATTTTTAAAGAGTTAAGTAGCTGATCTCACAAAAATAACCAGAGCACACTCTTCCGTAGCATAGAAATTAATGAAAGAGCTTCAGAATGCATATATTTGGATAAGTGAAGAATCTCCTCTTTTCTTCTTGATGTGAAAAAATGTCGTTTAGCAGTTTTTCTTTATTCTAGGCAGCTTCGGTCGCCTTTGTACATTTTGACATCTAACCACGTGCATTCTAGCCAATACGAAATCGTGAAACTTGTTTCTTTAGTGTTAATTAATGAAATTGCAATATTAATACATCAAAATGTACATATTGACAAAAATAGTTATATGTAAATAGCTTTGTTCCCTCTTCTAAAAAAAAAATAAATGAATTTAAAACGAAAAAACAAAGGAAGACTGTAAATAAATTGAATGATCTTAGAGAAATCACCAGAGTAGATTCTACTTCAGTGTACAAATCGATAGAGGGAGCTCTTGAATGTGTTATTTTAAAAATAATATTTTTCATTTCATTTCTAAAATCTGTTTTGACATATTATTAATATCTAATTTAATTTCTTTATTTTCTTTTAAAAACGTCTTCAAATCTTTCTTATCCTCTTTTTTAGATTTTTTCTTGTTTTTCTTGATCTTCCTTCCTAATTTTTTCTGGTTCTCCCATTTTTTCTATAATATTACCTACCAAGATTATTTTTTTCATACATTTTTTTGCTTCTTTATTATAGCTTCCCTTTCTATTCTTCTTATATTACCATTGTCTGTATTTTCTGTCCCCTATCCGTTATCCTTTTTTTTTGTATATCTTTATTAATTTTTTCTCCTTTATCTCCATGATTTCTAATTTCTTGTATTTCATCATTTTCCCTTCCTATCGCAGCAAATTTTGTGTTTGTGCCTTCTTGTTTCTATATTTATTTGAATGTTAAATAATTTTAATTTTAACATTATACTTTTTTTTAATATATATGTACTTGTACTGTCTCTAAAAATACAAAAAATCTTACCCGATTCTAGGTCTGCTGTATCACGTCTGTCAGTCCCCGTTCGTCAAATTTGTATCCTATCTTGGTTATTCTTCTTGGGGCCCCACGTTGGGCGCCAAATATTTTTAGTGGTTCTTTTACTTCTGCGGTTTCTAGGGTTTGGGTTCAGTTACTTTTTTTTTGTTCTTCTGTGGTCGTTTAGTTGCCTCGCCTTTTTTTTCTTTTTTAATAAATATTTTTTTTTTAACTTTGACTTCACTACAAATCTCTTTCCATCAAAAATCTTTTTTTGTGTATCAATAGTTAATATCCATATACAATTTATAAAAATTTTAAAACACAGAACTGGTCACTGTCGTCAGAGTCGTCTCATAATTACTTTTTTTATAGTAAGATCTTCTATTTGCATATTAGATACCGTTATACCATAACATATAAACCTTATATTGTGTATCGATTTCGATGCATTTAATAAAAATGCAATATTAAAAGGTTAACATAAGATATTCATAAAAGATAAAAGTCACACTCACACTGATCTATATTTTGTAAGATTTTACTCAATAAATTTTTAAAGCATCGGTCCGTCGTGTGAGAAAAAAGTTTGAATCCTTACTAAATTAATAATGCAAATTAGTTGTTATTAACTGGTGTGAAGTTGACAAAGCTAAAACAAATAATTAGTAAAAAACTTGCACAGTTAAAGCAGTGCTTTTTATAAATTAAACTATAATATTTCGTTCATTGGCAAATTAAATTGACAGGTGTCGTGTTACTGATTCTTTAATAAAAGCAGCCAGTTGACCCGTTTAGTTTGTGACGATGTTATCGCCAACTTGTGCTAATTTATACACGATGCTGTTTTTCTTTATTGCTGTTGTTTTATTTGCAGGGGGCAGACGAAGACGACAGTATAAATCTTACCCCGGTGAGTATGTTTTATATATTTAAATTTTAAGCTTGTTAAATATATCACAATTTTGTTTTACTCGATTATAAATCAGATTTAGAAGATTTTGTAGGATCAGGCGTTCAATTTTCGGATTATTAAATAATTATATGATGAATAAATAAATGTGTACTTTTATGAGTTACTTATTGAACATGACAATTTTTTTATACACAAGAGTGATTATTCATCCTTTCTTAAATTGGCAACCGCATAATTTTTGATTGTATACCTATTTTAAACAAAATTTCAAAAAATTTATATTCTTGTACATAAAAGAAAGTATATATATGTAGAGGTTTAAAATTTAATATTTTAACAACAGATAAAAAGATTAAATTACTGAAGGAAATTATTCGAGGAAGTCCGCTTGTCCGCTAGTGGCATGCAATTTTTTTTTCATATGATTTGGGCATAAATCGCGTGTCATCAAACTTTGTTACGAAACTGCTTAGTGTTGCCGTCGCATATGCGTTTCTGAAGAGTTGTTCAGTCAAGTCAATAACGATCTAAACTGGTTAAAAAAGATCATAACAGGTGATAAAAGATAGATCTACGGTTATGCCATCCAAAATGGACCACGAGCATCTTACAATAATTAATAAAGTGGCAATTTTATTTCGTAACATAATGTTAATATCGAGGTATGGCTATTAAATATAATTTTATGTATTCTATTATCGAATTATTTCACTCAATATTTTTCTTTTGATACATAACATTCTTTCGTTTCTTCCATTAGACGAAGCAAATTTAAAAGTCTTCCTTTGTACGAGCATTTACAAGCTCTTCTGAGATTTAATTCAGCTCTTCTGTTTGAATTCCGTTTGTGGCAGACTGGATAAGAAAAAGTCACACGTTTATAAATCAGGGAAGCACGGCTGGTGTGTTCTGAATGCCATTAGCGGCTAAAGAATGCTTTAAGGACAGCGCGTTATGGAGAGATGTTGTGTCATCAAGATGTATGGTTTAAAATTTTGATTTTAACATATTTTACATCTAAAAGATACTTCGACTAATCACTAGTCACAATTAACACACATTTGAGGGGGGGGGGGGTAAATTATTATCGACCATATCGGGAAAATTACCATGACCCTTAAATGTAACAATTTGTGCTCAACGTATCACGTTAGTTAAAAAATCTGGCAAAATTTAAAAAATGATTACCGTAAAACGGGTTTACTTTGCACCATTTTTTGTCCTTTAGATATATATTATTCTGTAAAACCTGCTTAAAAGTAATTTAAAATATTACTGAATGTTGGAGGCTCTTCTACAGGTAATAAACGATAACTCACTAAAATTTGATATTGGTTTTTCAAATTATTTATTTTCTGGAATCGTTTTATTTTTGGTGCAAAGTATACCCCATTATGGGAATACTTTGCACAAGTTATATTTTAAGTTTGTTTCACCCGTTAAATTGCTGCCAGTGCAAAGTTAGACCTCATACATGCAAACTTTGCACTACCACGATTGTGTATAATAGACTTTTTTCAATTTTCCGTGACATTTGGTTACAAAAATACATATTTTTTATATTTCAATTCTTTAATTGGTTTTTATTGGTTCCACAAAAATTATAAAAATAAAATATCATTCCCACCATAATTTATCAACTTCAGCAACAGCATACAAACCACGCTTTGACACTTGTTTCGGGGGATTTATTGATCCAATAACTTGATCCCATGAGTACCATATTTCGTCTCGTTTTTCAGGCCACTTCCAAAATTTTAACGATTTTGTCATCGCGCTAACTAAGGCCGCATCTGACTTTATAGATGTTATAATTCCTGGATATATTTGACCATCATACAAAATTATTACGTGCTCACCAACACAACAACCCTCTTAACATCTGCTAAGCCAGAATTTTTACCTTTTTCAACAGTAGTGACTCCTAAGGTACCAGACTCCAACTTTTTATTAAACTCGATTTCCTCTTCCATTTCCTGTACTTCATCGATTTCATTATCAGTATCATCTGGGCCTGAAAAGTGGGCATTGTCCACTCTCTCCGTATCTGAAGAATCTTCTGCAGTTTCTTGTTCAGGAACGTTGTTTTTGTGACTTGATGAACAAGAGGCCTCTTGTTGGTCAGGGAAGTTAATTTCGGAGTGAGCGATGCTTTTTCCTGGCGGCACAACTAACTTCTTTTTCTTTGTACGTGTTTTGAACTGGGTAGTTTCCTGTCTTTTATTCTCCAAATATTCTACAAACGTGTTGTCGACCTCAGAAGCTTGGGAAGTATTATTACCAGAACTGGACTTTGTTGAATGTAGACTGGAAAATGCTGTTTCTCAAGAACGTTGGATCTGCTGCCTATGTGAGTTTCTTTAAAGCGCGACAAGATTTCCCTCCATGCCCTCTTCATAGGCGCAAAGAATGCAACGTCCAAAGGCTGAGTAACGTGTGTGCTATTTGGAGGCAAGCACACAAAATGAATATCGTTTACTCTGCATAAGTCCAAAACTTCTATATTAATGTGGGAGGATAGGTTATCTCCTATGACGACCTTCTTTCCAGGGATTTTCTTAAGTTTTGGTAACAGAAGTGACATAAACCAGTCAACAAAAGTATGAGACTTAAACCATCCAGATTGAGTGTTCCCATAGCGGGCACCTGGTGGTCCATTTTCAGTCCACGTATCCCACAGGTGCTTAGATTTATACAGAACATATGGTGGTAGTAGACCACCAGCTGCATTTCCTGCAATCATGAGTGAAATGCTACTCTTGGATGAATTACATATTCGTTCTGGGTATTTAAGACCACGCTTAGTTGGAACTTTTTTTTGTCCAGGATCATCGGTCAGGTTGGTCTCATCGTAATTAAAAATATCATTTGGCTCTACATCCACAAGTGTTTGTCTTAAATTTTCTATATATTCGGTCATTTGGTTTACATTGGTTGGCGCCCTACTTCTTTTTATATTCCATGCTATTCTGGCCGTAAGATCTTTATGACGTTTTAGAAACGATATTACCCAATCACGACCGGGAATGTTGTGCTTAAAACGGGCTACTTTTCTCCCTTGACGATTAAGGTAAGTCTTGATTATTTGACGCAATTCAAGCTCGGTAACAGGAAATCCAAACTCGCTGAGGTTGTGAATGCACGCTACAAAACGTCTTTCTTCTTCTTTGCTAAAAACTTGTGGATATCCTGGATTATTGTGATGAACTCCTTTTAATTTATAAAAAAATTGTCCGCCTAGGTATTTTGTAGGTCTCAGAAGCTATTCTCGAACTCATTCCATCTCTTACTGCTGCAAGACATTCTTCCCATGCTTCCGGGGTGTAATCGGCATATTTCCGGGAACCTACTTTTCTTTTATATACTCGTGGCATTTTCTGAAAGAACATAAAATTAGAAAGGGTATCCTTTGCACCAAATTCTGTCGATAATATGGGGATACTTTGCACCAAACAACTAGTGCAAAGAATCCCCATTTTCTGCAGAAATGTGCATCTGTACGAATTAAAAAATATTCAACTCTTTAATATATTTTTCAGCAATATGTCAATATTTATCCTTACTAATAAATATTAATATGTGTTATTGAACATATTAATAGTATTCACTTATCTTGAAATTCTAGAAAAGTGGATTTCGCACAGTTCAACAATCGCCAATAATTTAAGGTTAGGATTTAATAGTCTGCTAGTCCATACTGAAAGCTAGGAGAGGGGCGACGACGCACTAATATGATTCATTACAGTGTACTCTGTGGTCAGATAAATTTTAAGTGTCTATTAAGTCAACTAGATGTCAGTGTAAAATAAAAATATACTTTTACAGCAGTGGTGCAAAGTTACCCATCAGAGTGCAAAGTAACCCAGTTTTACGGTATTCTTTTTCTGGCCAGACCAAATCGAAAGTGAAACAAGAGGGAAATTATAATGTACCTTACAGGGGTGATGACGCAGCGAGAAATGACTTTGATTAGTCAATCATAGAGTTGCACCCGAAAAGCATGTGGTATAGTTACCTATGTGTATTTTTGCACGTAGGCATATGTACTGCGTAAATTTAAGAAGTTATGTAAAATTTTAAGAAACAGTGCCGAATTATTATACATAGAAAAGAATTTATTCAAAACAAATTTGATGTAAGTTATTTAAAAATGCTACACAATTCGCCATGTAAAATTTTTGGGACAACTTTTTTATTGTCATTTGGAGTCTCAGAGATCATGCGAATGTTCATGTGACCTACGAATTTTCATACGACGGTCTCCGCAAGCCATTTTGATTTTTGTCACTGTTTGCTGAGACAAAGACAAGTCGACATGCACCTTAGTCATCTTCAGTGTTTTATCAACCTTCAGAAAACCTTTTATACCCATCGAAAACACGCGCACTGATTATATAAATCTCTACAATGTATGCTTACGAGAGTATATTTTAATTGTATACTATCAACTAATTTACGTCCATTCAATTGACAACATCTAGGTCTTAAGGAGGCTTTACATTGAGGCAACTAGTTGCAACAAATCACATGCTGCAAGTTGCTCTTTTTATTTGAGAAGACACACAGTCGTATGCGGCGTTTCCATCTCCTAGTTGCTCTAGGTCGCAGGCTATCCAACAAGTATGGGTTTAGTTGTTTTTTTACCTGTGGCGTGATCGCTTAGAATCAAGTGTAAGTTAAGTTTTTGGTAAAAAACAATATTTTGTGGCATAATCCGTCATATAAAGACAACCGTAAAAAACTGAAGGTGTGGGAGGGACTATCTGAAAAGTATGAATACACGGGGAAATATTTAAAGAAAAGAATATAAATTTGCGAACGACGATCCATCGATATAGAAAGATGAAGTCCGGACTCGACAGGACCGAACATTTTGTCAAAGAAAAGTATAGGTACATTAGCGAACGGTAGGAGTTACCAGCAGCCAAAAATCTCAAATTGCAAGATAATTTAACTGTTACTGGTACACAAAATCGAAAATTTGGGTCAAATTTCGAAATTAGAGGAACTATCAGAATTAAAAGGTTATGAAATTCCTGTCTCTCCATACGTGCAAAATTTCTGAATAGGGTCTCGTTATAACTATAAGTGTTCTTAAACAAGTATTCTCGATTTTCATCACTGTTCACAAATAACTCCATATCTTGCGTCGTTGCCTCTTTCGCCTTCTTCTGGTAAAAATTAAGTAAGCGATTAATGGAGTTGAAAACACAACCAGTTGCAGTATGTGTAAAAGGAATAATGGCAAGCTGTTGTGGTTGCTCCAAATCGCATCTGCGAATAAATTAACGGGTTTTTCCATAATCATGTGCTGAGAGCAACTAGATTACCTATGGTTATTACCTAAATCGTGTATTGTTATATTTCAGCTATTTATTTTCTCATGAATAATATTTTTTTCTGGACTGAAAAGAATCTTTATGAAACTTTTATATAATTCATAATACATTAAAAAGGTTATATAAATAACTAAGAGACATTCCCTAAAATAAAATGTCCAGAAAACCATATCAATCATAGCTCACGAATATTCTAACATGACCGTTTTGAAAACACTTACGGATTTATCGTACCAATCCATTGTAGTTGCCATTTTCATAAATTAAATTCACCGAAGGAGGTCTTCAGCTCTCGGGCTCTTTTTCTATTAAGAAAAAAATTAAACGATTCGCCTCCGGATATCAAGTTTTTCTTAACTCGTATACCCAGCACACATACACATAACTTTTAAGATATGTATCTCGATTATTAATTGCTGAATTATTATAACGACTATTAATTTAAGTTTTTTTGTGATTCTTATCTCGAGAGTGTACGACGGTACTGTACGCACTTAATTAAAATATTAAACTGTCGTTTTGTAATTAATTTTAATGTAGAAATGAAATTAGACGAACACTGTTCAACTTACTGACTGATTGTTATTTGATGTTTAAATCTTGTCGATCTTAATATCTGAATACTGCAGAGCTGCTATCACAAAGGCGAAATGATGTCAGAATGATTGTCAGTCTCTTGACAGGACATTGTAGGCTCAGAAAACACATGAGTCAGCTAAACTTGGCAGATGAAGACATTTGTCGATACTGCCAAGAGGAAGAGGAAACTGCATTTCATGTCCTATGCCAATGTGAAGGCCTTGCAAGGACGCGGTATCTAGTACTGGGAGAGGAGAAACCGGCTGCTCCAAGTTATGCGGAGTGGCCACTGTCAAGGCTATTAAGTCTTATTAAGAGGGCAGAGCTGGACAAGGTGCTCTAATCCTATTCCACAGATAATGGGTGTTCACAATAGATCTGCAAAGGTCGCAGTGATATAGGCTAACAACCAACCCCAAAAATATCTATTTATCTATCTAATATCTGAATCAAATAAGGAGAAAGTTTGTACTTTAAGTAGTAAAAAAATTGTAAATACCGAATGGAATTATTTTTTCAGAACTTAATAAAATATATTTTTCTCCTTTAAAAAGGCGTTGAATAGATGCCAACACGATAAAAAAATATTTACATTATTTTTGTATCTCTTGAAAACTAGCCATACATTATTAAAAGGGGACAAAAAGAGACTTAATCACAATTATACAACGATAAAAAAAAATTTGACTCATAAATTATGTTCTCATTTCGAAGAGAACATAAAGTTGAAGAGAATGAAGTTAACATGAACCAAAACCAAAATTTGTCCACTTTTTCAAGACAAATTGGTATTTACACTTTTTCAAAATTTATTTTCCTACCCTAAAAAAATTCAGCTAATAGATTCTGAATTGGAATTGAGCATAAAATATCAAAAAACAAAATTTTAATTCACATCCTCTGGTAGACATAAATTAATAATTTTAATGGATTTGTATTGTTTCCTCCAAAAGGGGAACAAAACTGGCTAAATTTAACTAAAACAAGTTAAAAAAAATAGATAAAAAATACAGTATTTTCTTTAAAATTCTTTTTTTTTTTCATAGAAATAGGTAATTATCCTGTATTTCTTAAATTTTTTTTCTTACTTTGATAAATGGAGCAGATATATAGTAAATTAGATGTAATAAGAATTGAATGTACAAAACACAAGATTCACCTAAAACTATAAAATAATTGACGTTTCTACAGTCCTATACAAGACCAAAAAATAGCATTCTTTGTAAATATGCCCTAAAATAGCCATAAAAAAAGTAGAAATTCGTTGATAAGTAAAAGACTCTCTGGTCATTGTCCGTAGTTATTTTAATCTGTAATGTTTTTCTTTACACAACTTTTTGAGGGTTTAAGAATTTCTATTTAAATAGGCTATTGTCTACGAGTGTTGTCTTTTTAGTTTTGCATATAGCCATAAAGACAAAAAATATTTTGACTTAAAGTACTTTAATGCTTTTCAAAATATATGCCCACCAAGATCTATTGACTTTTGCATACGTTCAAACCAATTGGTAAAACAGTTCTTCCAATCTTCAGTTGACATCTGCAAAATCGCTGTTTCAAAGAAATCGATGGTTTCTTCTGACGACTGGAATCGCTGCTCACGCATTCAATTCTTGATCTTTGGGAACGTGAAGATGTTCGTTGGGACTTGGGTCGAAACTATATGGTGGATGATCTAATAATTCAATGTTTTAAAGCTCCAAAAACTCGATTGTCTTTTGAGCAATGTGAGCACTTGCATTGTCCTGATGTAGGATGTTTCGCTGTTGTGTGTTGCTTTGTCGGAGTTCCCCTAGAACCTCTGGTAAACGTACGTTTATATACCAATCAAAAGTGACCGTTCTATGATCTTTTAAAGCAATTGTTGCCACATGACCAGATTTTGACACAAAAGTTGCGACCATTTTCTTTGACACACTTCCAGAAGTATCACTTTTGTTGGTTTTTCCTCTTGAAACACCCACACAGCGGATTGGTTTTTATTTTCTGGGTCGTAGGAGTAAATCCAATATTTATCGCTACTGATTATACTGGAAACCTTTTTTGAGCTCCATATATTGAAACGTTTCAATGTTTTTCCGACACTAATTGACGCGAACCGCTTTTGCTCTTCTGTGAGCAAATAAGGGATCCAACGGGAAACCAACTTCGCAATACCCAGTTCTTCACGTAGAATCTTTTGCATCGAGGTATTTGAAATGTCCAAAGATACATCCATCACCCGGTATGTTACACGGCGGTCATCCTAAATAGCTGACGAACCACGAATGACGACTGTTTTGTTGTGTGACTGCTATTTTGGTTGGACCTATCCTAGATTCGTCTCTGAGCCTAGAACGACTAGGTTGAAATTAACAATACCAGGGGGAAATCATTGACTGGTGTGGTAATTTATTCTCAAACACAGAAACCATTATTGCTCGGAAATGTTCTCGTCTAAGATCCATTTTTCAACCGACGTGCTACTTTCTAAACTTTAGTGCACGTACACGACTTTGTTGTATCGCAATAAAACTCTGGAATTATTTTAATAAAAGATTGAGGTTAGATTTGTGTCTTGACGTTTCTATTGGTGGCGCCTTCTAAGCGGCTGTATGCAAAACTGAAAAGACAACCGTCGTATCACTTTTAACAGTATTTTTTACTTACCACACCTTGTTTAATGGGAAATATTTGTGTTAGAAAAACTTCTATATACACAGGTCATTGTCCATTACTTTTGGCAGTTCGGTTAATGTGTAATTATTGTGCCGAATTCTATACAGCGATATTTAAGAACCTCCGTCACTTTTTATTTGTGTTTTTTACTTGACGTCATTGTCTATCGTTTTCTTCACAGTTCCTTTAATGTGTAATTTTTTTACTTGTATTGTATTGCCTTTTTAAAGTGAAAACTGAATGGTTTAAAAATTTTATACAACGATACTGAAAACGTTTTGGTCATTGTTTATTATATATATATATATATATATATATATATATATATATATATATATATATATATATATATGGAATTCCAAGTTTAGCAGCCGCAAAGGAAGCATCACTTGAAAATGCCAGCTGAGATGTTGGCGAAACGTCGTGAAGACACAAACAACCAACGGATTGAAACCCGGTACACCACTACTGTTCATATATATATATGTATATATATATATATATATGTATAGTTCCGATATAACGAAATCTGTGGACACGATAGCGGTCGCATTTCTTAACGGATCGAAATGAAATTTGGTACAAAAATCAATTGTCCAAAAATCTCGGTCGAGTTCGTTAATGGGCCAAATCGGGAAGGCCGTTTGGGCGTGACATTAAATCAAAATGGAAAAAAATTCGTAACTTTTTTACTACACCCTGTACAAAAAAATGTTAGAGGACTTTTTTGTTTGTCTTAAAGAGACCTACAACTTTTATCTAAAACATTTTTTTCTAAAACGTATACTTTTAATATATTCAATTAATATAAATCTACTGATGCGCCTGGCTTACCAAGGGCCATTTTTTTGACTTCGCGTGCATTTGACGATTAGAAAACTTGATGTTATAAGAAATTCTACATAAACAGGATTAAGACGCTTTAAACTTCACGTGCCTTTTTATATACACCACATCAGAAGAAATTCCACTTCCTTCAATGTAATATTTTGAGCAAAAACTGTCACGTAAACGAAGAAAGCCAGTAAAAAAAATGACTATCAATTTCTGGCTAGAACAAATCGAAAGTGGTTTGAGTATTTAAGCGGGAAATTATCACGTACCTTACAGGGGTAATAACGCCGAGCGAAATGACTCTGATTGGTCAATCATAGAGTTGCATCCGAAAGGCACATGATATAGTTATGTTTTTTTTGCACATAGGGTTATGAGTTCTGTTTAATTTTAAGAAGTTATGGAAATTTTAAGAAACAGGCCGGTATTATTATATATAGAAAATCATTTATTGAAAAGAAATTAATGTACCTACGTTTTTAAAAATGCAAAGTGGTATTTCTGATCTGTAACTGTTTATAGTCACTTGTCATTACATTCCTTTTTAGTTATTGCTTGTTATTGTGTTCTAATAGCGCTCTTCCATAAATATTACTGTTTCAGTATTAAAGAATATTGATATTTTATTTGGTTACTTATTTTTTGCATACAATTTATTCATATACATATACTTAATACGAATTATTTATCAAAACTAACTGAGTCAAGGTTTATTGTCTGCCTATTTTTTTACTCACACAAATCTTGCATCTGTATTATCTAAACCTTTTATCAAAATTCACGTTGGTCAAGGATGATAGTGATGCTAGTTTTGCAGTTTTAAAGTTGTTTTTTTATTTAAATTGCCATGTGCCACTAAGTAAGTACTTACTCATTGTTATTTGTGTCAAGACGCAATTTTTTTTAGAAATAATTACACCTGAACTTTGCTTTGTTTTTTTTATTGTTTTAATGGATACAGTAAAGGTAAACAGGTATAAAAACTGCATTTTTAAACTGGTATATGAATTGTTTTATTTTTGAGGGTACTATTTGGATATTGTTTGAAATTGTTGTAGAACTAGTTATTATATATGTATATTTAGCTGTTTATTTCTGAATATTTCATACCGTGTTATTTTTTAGAAATTGTCATATTTTAAACAAGCCTTTGTTACAGTTTATTCAAATTTTATATTAAACGCAAACTGAACTTCTTTTCGGTCTTTTTGTCTATTTGGCACACAGATTGGAAAAGTATGCATTTATTAAGTAAAGTAAATCAAGTCTAATTTGCTAATTTGTCGGTGATCAGTTCAGAAATTTTCTTCGTTCTAGATCAGATACAATAATAATAATATTTGAGGACTACGCGTCTAGTACGCACATGGCTTGGTATACTACTATTTTTCATTCCCTTTTGTCAGTTGGTTGTCTTTCCCAGTTCGTTACGTTAAGTCTTCTCATATCTTCTTTAACTTCGTTGCTTCATCTTAACTTCGGTCTTTCTCTTCTCCTTTTTCTGCCAAAGTACTAGATAGTACCATTCTGGTAATTCTAAATGGAACCATTCTCTGCACATGGTCCGTCCAACCATGTAAGTCTTTGCGTGTTATTAACGAAATATGTTCGGTTCTTGATAGAGCTCATTTAGCTCGTTATTAGTTCTTCTCATCCATTGTGTTTTTAAGTTTCTCCCATCAAAGATTTTCCACAGTATTTTCCGCTCCTAAACTAGTAACAACTCTTGGTGTTTTTTTGTTCTGACCCATGTATCAGGAGCATACTTCACTATCAGCCTTCAGATACAAGAAACCGTAAAATATATATATTTGACTTAAAGCATAAAAAATTACCACTTTCATTCCAAAAAAGCTCATTCCCTTTGTTTTACTGCTAATTCGATGCTTATGGTTTTTATTATATTTATTTTAGTTAGAACCAAAGAAATGTATGGAATGGTACGTAACAGCGAGTAGAGGTGACTATCAAGAATTACTGAAACTTGCTAATAACGAACCACGCTTGGTCAACAAAAAGGTAAGTCAATTTTATTTTTAGATACAACAATTGTAACAAATGTAATACTTAAAAAATAGTTTATTTCATCCTGTCCAGTAAATACACTTCCCTATAATCAATTTGGCGCCGGTAAGTAAAACATTACGGTATCAGGTACTGTAATGTGTTGCCTAGCAACGCTGCTCTGATTGCTTAAGGGAAGACAATTACTTTTAATTTTTGACATTTAAAAATACTATAATGACTATAAAATAAAAATAAAATAATTAATTACTTACTTTTACTGCCATATTTAAAAAGAAGTCAATGTTATTCAATTTTATATTAACAATTAAATCTTAATCACAAAAAAAATATTTGACAGTGACAGATGGCTTTCAAGGTAATTTGACCTAACTAATCAAGTTACGAACTATTTTTAGTCAAGTTACGAACTACTGTTAAAATTTTTATGAATTTATTAATTTATAAAAACAGGATGAAATACAATATAATACGATATATGGTCTCATGGTCGTTAGGTGTTATTACAGTACTCGTTTATATTTCCGGACTTGGCTCCTACGTCGCGTCGCCTCGTCCGTAAACTAACTCGTACTGTAATAAGTCACCTACCGACCTTGTAACGTATAATACTATTACAATAATCGTAAGCCGACTTTTTGACGAATATGTACTTACTCTCCACATTCTGGAATAATAAAAGGTATTAAATCGTAGTATTGAGAAAAATAGTAAATCTGAAAAAAAGGGTGTGGCAGTCAGTGCGACTGCCGGCAGAAGTTATACTTCTATGCACTGTTAACTAATAAAACTTAATAACTACAAACACAGGCAAGTAGAAATATTTTTTTTTTTTTAAATTAACTGTATTCAATTAAATAAATACTTAGAAAAATAAGACCAGTTGATGTGTGTCCTTACTTCAAACACGAAAACCAAACAGTAAAACGATCAATGTACAAAAAAAGTGTTTACAAAACCCGATTTGCTTACCGTGGGCTATTACAGATTTTAAAACACTAGAAAACAATGCAAAACATTTTCTAACAACATATAGGTACACACTTTTACAAAATTTTAACGCACTTTGAACTGCACTTTGCAGGAACAGGTTTTAACTCACACGCATGTCTTCGACTCAAAAGCATAGTGAAGGATATAATGCAACCATGTGACGGTATTTTAGACTACAATACAATACTCATTACTGAATATTATTATTAATATAAAATACTAAAATTAATATGTATACTTACTGGACAGAATTATAAAATAATATGTCAAACATAATGCGATACGTCAATGTAATACAATAACAATAGCTCAGACTGTTTGTTGTATATCTATCTCTTTTCAATGCAATGAATGTTTAAACGGTATTCAAAGGACTTATAGTGATGACTAATAACATGTAGTAAATATTTCATCTTTGTTTTTACCAAACAATATACCTTATATGTGATTCTGTCTCTCTCTTACTCACACCATTACATATGTAATGATTTTTCCCATTTAGCTACACACTAATTCATTCCACAGAGTGTCCGAATAGAAGTATAACTTCAAAAATTGGAAATAACCTAAGAAACGGGTAAAAATTAAAATAAAAATGAAAAAACCATGAAAAAAATTCGTTAAAACCGAAAAATGTTACGGTATACGGCAAATAAGTGTTCCCTTGTAAAACCTATCACTATATTTAAATTTTTCATTGAAACTGAATACAAAAATTTAGTTATCATTTAGTTTCAGATGAAAAGAAAAAAAATACAAGAATACAATTGTAAGTGATGCGAAGTTTTCTTCACATCTTTTGGCGGAAATATACCAATAGTCCGGGCAAGAAATACTGAACCTCCAAAATTTAGACGGTAATAGACCGTCAGCCCAAGGTATAAAAAATTGAACGATCCTTGACCGTATGCCCTTTGAAGATTCGACTAGAATATATGTGCCAATTATGTTAAATTTGAAATGGAACTTGCATCCTGGTTCTATAGTTACAAAATTCCGGAAAATGTTGAAACAAAATGATAAATTTTAACAAAAGTTGACCGTATGCCGAGGTAATGAGAAGAAAGTTAACGAAAAAATAATCCAGCGGAAAAAGGTCGGCATACGTGTAGGGTGGTCCCAAAGGGATGTAATAAACCCTTGAAATTGCAGACAATTGTTATACCTTTTTTATGATAGCTGACCGTATGCCTCTAAGAGATATTTATTATTTATGACGTACGATATACTTATGCCTAACGGCATACCGATCGGCTGGTTCCAAGTGGTTCCTAACCTCCAAAACATGTGTCGAAAATTTTTTATTCTTTTTTATGATCGTTAACTATATGCCATTAGCAAATATGATAAATTGTAATCAATGCTATCATATGTAGCTTTGGCATACAGATCGAGTGGTCCTAAAGTAGTGGCATACGTATCAAAAGATGTAAAAATTTTAAATGACTTTTCGATGATCACTGACCGTATGCCAATAAGTTTATCATTAGACAATACTAAAATGTAATGCATAATGAAAGGGCATACGCTCATCGCGGTCCCTAACATCAAAAATTAAAATTGAAGTTAAATATTAATTTTTGACAATCGCTGACCGTATGCCATTATGTATATTATTAAATAATTGAAAAATTAAATACCCTGCAAACGGGCATACGGTTTTAGTGGTTCCATACCAAAATTATCAGCTGAAATATCTATTACTCCAAACGAGCATGTCTAGTGATTGTGTATATGTATTAGACGCAACCAAGCTTCGACCAGGCGATCATCGATTCTCCGCAAATAATATTCGAATTTTTGAGGTAACGAACCATTAAAACCGTATGCCCTTTGACAGGGTATTTAATTTTTCAATTATTTAATGATATACATAATGGCATACGGTCAGCGATCGTCGAAAATTAATATTCAACTTCAATTTTAATTTTTGAGGTAAGGAACCATGGTAATCGTATGCCCTTTCATTATACATTAGATTTTAGTATTGTTTAATGATAAACTTAATGGCATACGGTCAGTGATCATAGAAAAATCATTTCAAATTTTTACAACTTTCATATACATTTCTGAGGTGAGGAACTACGATAACCGTATGCCTTTTTGCAAGTGGTCATTTTATAATGTAAACTTCAATTTTAAGTAGATTTTTTATGGTTAAGAGTCATAAAATAGAATAAAAAATTTTCGACACATGTTTTAGAGGTTAGGAACCACTTGGAACCAGCCGATCGGTATGCCGTTAGGCATAAGTATATGGTAGTTCATAAATAATAAAAATCTCTTAGGGGCATACGGTCAGCTATCATAAAGAACAATTGTCTGCAATTTCAAGGGTTTATTACATCCCTTTGGGACCACCCTACACGTATGCCGACCTTTTACCACTGGATTAATTTTTCGTTAACTTTCTTCTCATTACCTCGGCATACGGTCAACTTTCGTTAAAATTTATCATAATTTTGTTTCAACATTTTTCGGAATTTTGCAACTATAGAACCAGGAAGCAAGTTCCATTTCAAATTTAACATAATTGGCACATATATTCTAGTCGAATCTTCAAAGGGCATACGGTCAAAGATCGTTCAATTTTTTATACCTTGGACTGACGGTCTATAAGACGGATTTTAATTACTCTTTTTGCATTTGACTCGTGACAGCATCATCAGCTAACATTGTGACCTAATGTGATCATGTAATATTGAAAAACTGTATTGTGTATACAAAAAAAATGCATTCCTAAAGTGCTTCTCAAGCAGAACTCGTTATTTATTGGCTGAAATGAGTTTAATTTTGTTATTCAGGGGTTTCTGGGTTCGCTAAAAACGAATATGTCATTGAAAGTGAACTATACGGAGTACCTGGTGACCAAGATACCTTCTGTTTACATCGCCTCCTGGAGTTTTCGGTAATATCGTTATAAAATTAGCCAATACTAAATACTTGGTTTATTTTTGGGCTCGTTGATAACACAGGATAGGTACCTTCTATTTATCTCGTCTCGGTAGAATCAGTAAACAATTAGTCAAAACTTAATATTCGTTTGTTTTTGTGCTCGCTAATAACGTATATAATATCGAAACCGATCTACAGAGTATCTAGTGCTCAGTACAACCTTTTCATCATCTCGAGTTTCAATGAATATATTGAAATCAAAACCCATTTTTTTTTTAATTTAGTGCAAAAAACCTCGTATTATTGTTTTGACTAATTGTATAACGATATTACCAAAAACTCCAGAAGACAAGATAAACAGTAAGTATACTGGACACAAAACACTCCGTAAATCACTTTTAATGTCATATTCGTTTTCAGCAAGCCCATAAACCTCCAAGTATGGAATTTTTACTAATTGAATAACGATATTACCGAAAACTTTAACTTAAGCAGTAGGTATCTTGGAAACCATCATGTACTCCAAAGATCACTTTTAATGTCAATTCGTTTTCAGCGACCCCAGAAATCTCCGAGTAACAAAATTCAACTGATTTTCGCGTTGTGTTTGAAAAGCACTTTAAAAATGCTTTTATTGTCTACACAAATATAGTTTTTCAATATTACATGATCTCATAGCATCACAAAGTTTGCGGAATGGAATGCAAAAAAAATCATTACAATCCGTCTTGCCGTTTAAATTTCGGAGGTAAGGCCGATTTTAGTGCTTTATTGCCTCGACTACAATCCCTTATCGTTTCTTTAATGGTTATGAATGAGTCCACTAGTTGCTGGTTTTATGGTCAAATTTGTGAAATGTTACTTCAACCTGACAGTAGACAACAGGTTCAGATTTGTAATACGATATGTTTTTCTTCACAATATCACTTAAAGCCAGTGTGATTTGTTTTGTTTGAAAAGGATAGCAGTTATCTTAATTCCGATCTTAGAAATTGACTGATATTTTTAGACTTCAGGTAAAAAGGTATATAGGAAAGAAAGTAGTCAATAATGAACACATTTGTGGACAAGTTACAACGACTATATTGTTCATGTGAAAAGAAACAAAATTATAATTTGTAATAAAACATAATTGAACACAGGTAACCAATTATAACGATTCAGTACATTGATTCGTAATTAACATTAATAGGTTTATTTACTTATATTTGCTGAAATATAAATTACAGTTTAGAATAAAAAAACAAGATAATACCTGACAGTCAAGAATAAATAACTTGTTAAGGTTGTTGTTTTATTTAAAAATGTCCATTTTGATATGAATGGAAAATTTAAAAGAATATAAACCTGACATCATAGTTTAATTGGATTTTATTATAATTACATTGTTTTTCATTGTGTATCATATTCCTAGAATAAAGTAATCTATATACATATTCTATATCTTTATATATGTCGTAGTCACTTGGCGATTCAGGCACATAGCTATGTGTCTGTCACTTCGAAACGCGCCGAGTATAGATCCATCACATCTCTATGTGACTGATTTTAGCCCGTAGTCACATAGCGATTCCGACACATAGCTATGTGCGGAGAACAAGTCAGTCACTTAGAGATTTATCAAATTCAAGACCATCGCATCTCTATGTGACTGATTTTAGTCCGTAGTCACATAGCGATTTCAGCACATAGCTGTGCGTGGAGAAAAAGTCAGTCACTTAGGATCTACCAAGTTGAGGGCTATTGCATCTCTATGTGATTGAATTTTAGCCGCAATCACATAGCGATCCAGGCACATAGCACGGGGAAACTTGGAGAGATTCGGAAAAGTCAAAAATACTAAAAGAATATTTATATAATTTAAGGTTTTTTATTTATTAATTCTTTATCTTTCCAAATGGCAACCGATTTGGTTGTCGAAAGCTTAGAAACAAAAATATTTGTTATAGTTATTTAACCTTTGTTAGGCATTTTCAGATTTTAAATACGACCATTGACACATTTGACATATCACATATCCATCAAGATTATTAAAAAGCAAGGACCATATTCAAACATATTATTTTATTTTTCATTTTAAGTTCTCCAATTAATAGAATAAAATATACATTTGACGCCACAAAGAACGTATAGGAAATATTTAAATATATTATATAGGTACTATATTATTATGAAAAGCAACAAATGGTTCACTGACCTATTAGAATTATAATAGATACTTAAATATAAAAATTTAATTACACAGTCGTGCAATTCACAAATATCAGGTGTTAATAACGATTTAATTTGGCATAAACAGATTTTATAGAAGTGCCAAGCTGCCAAGTACAATTTTTCTTCTTGAAAGCGCTTGAAATAGTGTATTGCGCAATTTTAGGGGAAGGTGGTGAACTTCTTACGTAGGGACAGTTTGCAACCTGGGCAAAGCGAAGTTATAAGATTGTGTTATCAAAATACTTTTTTCCAAAAATGATAACATTTTTTGTTAAATTATTCGTATACGTCATGCAAAGAATTTTTTCATAAATGTGTCGTATAATATAAATTATTACACAAAATATGTTTAATAATTTTCTATTTCAATTTATTTAAAAGAAAAAAGTATTTCTTAAAAAAAAAGTAAGCATTAAAAAATATATAAAAAAAATTCAATTTTAATTTATAAATGAACTTTTCCGAATCTCTCCAAGTTTCCCCATGCTATGTGCCTGGATCTATAAAATGTTTTTTAATAATTTGTTTACTTTTTTGTATGTTTCGACGGTAAAGTGGCAATATTCCCTAAGTGACATTTATTCTTTAGTTCTAAGAATTCGCAATGGATGACAGTTTAAGTTAATTGAAGTAACTCTATAAACCTTTGACATCTAGGTTAGATAGACACCCGGTAGATGGCACTGTATTTTAATTTTTAGATGATTGAAGAGTTACGTTGTGAGAAAACCCAATAAATAATGTTGAATCGATTTATAAATAAATAAATAAACGAAAAACTAAAAGAAAAGGGAAAATACTAAAAAAATAAAGCCAAAAAATATCTTTCTAAAATAAATGATATAACGCCACCGTAAGGTGGCGTAGTTAATATCTCATATATTTAACAAGCAATTTTTACTAAATCAAATACTATGACGCCACCGTAAGGTGGCGCAGCTATTATCTCACATATCTTAACGAGAAATTCTTACTAAATTAAGTACTATGAAGGCGCAGTGGATATCTAATATATTTAATCGATAAATTATAAAATACAACGAAAAAATAGTATGAACCTGATAACGAGAAAATATGATAAAATAAAAAAATCATTGAAAGCAAAATAGTAAAAATTCGAAAAAACGAAAAATGAAAAAAGGTCACGACAGTGTTATGCGGTACGAAGTCCGCCGGGACAGCTAGTACATATAATAAAACTGTAGAAATGTACATGTTTGTGCGCGCATCACATCACATGAAAACTACTGATCCTATTCGAATGCGGTTTTCAAAGACGTATTTGTCTTCTTTCAACTTAACATCTGGTGTATAAAACTTTCTCCCCCCACCCCTTTAACGGGGTGAGGAAAGAAATTTTTATACAAAAATCAACACGCCACGCGAACGACGTCGCAGGTACATCGAAATAGAACCCAAAAATGTGGTTAGATTTTTTTGTTTGTGCGCGCATTACATGAAAACTACTGATCCGATTCGAATGCGGTTTTCACATACGTATTTGTCTTCTTTCAACTTAACATCTGGGGTATAAAAAATTCTCTCCCATTCCTTAAATGGGGTGGGGTAAGAAATTTTTATACAACAATCACACGCCACGTGAACGACGTTGCAAGTACAACTAGTTTTCTATAAAATTTAAAAAACGTTCCTGGTGTGATCTTAATAAACCAAAACGAGATCTCTACAAACTGTGCCACAATTTAAGCCGATGAAATATGCAAATTCACATTTTTTTTTTTATTTATTCAAATCGTGTTTACAATGTATACACTTCGTCAAGAAATGTGTTGAAATACGCATTACATATATTATTAGAAGATAATAGAAATATCACATTAATTAAAACATCACACTTTTTTTATAACAAGAATATAACACATAGTAACAGTTTAAAAAAATTTAAAATCAGGGACTCAAAAGCAATGGTCCTGAAGAGAATCAAGTTCCGATCAAAAACCTTTCAATGTTCTGAAAGGACATTTATATTCTTTGATACTGTAGAAGACTTGATGTATTAGAAACCTTTTAATTTGTTTTCGAAAATATTCAAGTCATCACTGTGACGTGTGCAGTAACCATGATAGGAGTTGCTTTGAGTTAGTAAGCTTTTTATATGCGCAAAGAATACATGTTTATATTTAGATCCCCGGCAGTGTCATACTCTTAAGTTCAATAAATTTAAGTTTTACATTTGCCCTATATGGTATGTTGGGCACAACACGTACGACTTTTCTTTGTAAAGCAAAGATTCTCGAGGCATCAGAAGCTTGTCCCCAGTTTATCAGGCCATACTGTAGGTGTTAAGCAATTAAAGCATGGCATGCTGTGGGCAGAATTTCTCTGTTTACAGTTCCTTTTAGACACCTTATAACATTTTGTGTGATCTTTTTCGATTTAGGACGACCAGTTTAGTTTGGGATCTAGGTATACTCCTAAGAACTTGGCTCATTTGCCATTAGCAATGCTGTTGGTTGGTCTTTGCGAGAAGATAAGATTTATTGTTTTTGCTTCGTTTAAAACCCGTTTATTATTTGAAAACTAGCTTCGTGTCCTACACAACTCAATATTTGAAGATGCTAATGCATCGGCTAGGTTCTTGAGAGGAATGTGGTATCATCTGCAAAAAGTGCGAGCCTGGAGTTAAGGCTTCTGGCAGGTCATTTATGTAAATTAGTAATAGTGTCGGTCCAATCACAGAACCTTGAACAACCCCATACTTGATGGGCAGTGTGTTAGATCCTATTAAGTCAGTACTTAATTTGTCAGAATTGTAGTATTTAAGTTTATTTAGCAGGATTCAGTGGTTCACACAAGTGAAACCCCTTAGTTTTATCACAGAAAATTGCATTGATATAGTTACCATTAGTTTGGCTTTGGACTCTGACTTGGACAAGTTCAGTAATTGTAGAGTCTGTTAATTTTTTTGGATCAAAAGCCAAACTGCTTTTTATAAATAAGTTATGGGATTCAAAATTCGAAGTAATTTAATATTTTAAGACGGTTTTTATTAATTTAGACAGATATGGCACCATTGAGATTGGTCTAAAGTTGATTTCGGTAACTTCACCACATTTATGAATAGGAAAAATCTTTGATATTTTTAAAGAATTAGGGTATATCAGAATATTTATAACTTGTTTTAATAGTCTCGTTAATAATCCGAAATAATTAATGGTATTTTTACTTTTAAGACTAACTATTTGGTTGAAGGTGATGAGTGAAAAGGGTGGAGAGTTTTTAGTCTGATCTAGGAGGAAGCTTCACTCTCGGATGCATTAACATAATTATACTTTGTTCATTCGTATATTCCAAGATCTTGGTACTCTGTATTTGTTTGTAAAGGTCCAGAGGATGAGTGTTATATTTTGCGGAGTCATTTTGAAATTTTCAAAAATAACCGTATTGTGTGATCCCGTGCCTCGCAATGTGTTTGATCATTTCAGGTTACCTAAAGCACAATCCGCTGTTAGAGTCTCCATTTAACAGCCCCATGGTTTGCAGAGCTCCCTATAGAAGTGCATCGCCTATGAAGAATCCTGTTCTGACTCTTAACTGATTCCAGATTCTTCTACGCAGTTTCTCAGCTCTTCAATTTCTGTTTAATATGAGTTTTTCGGTGTGCTTGACCAGGGATAGGGTCCAGTAATGGTTGTGTGGTCTATGGATTCAGTCTTTTGTCAAGATAAATTTTTATAGCATTCCTAGAACTGGCTCTGAGCCGTTAAATATTAGAGCTGATCCTTTACCTGCGAGTTTATTAATCTGCTCATTGCCTTATATTCCTCTATGCCCAGACAGCCAAATTATTTTGACACTATTTACGAACGAGTTCTACTTGGCATTCGTATATCAACGTAAAGACCACCTTTTAGAGTTCCATAAGGCATGTCGAATGCGATCACTTACTATCACTTGTGAACACTTGAAGTAATTTGTGATCACTTGAAGTAACTTGTGATCACTTAAAAACACTTGTGTTGACTTGAAATTACTTGTGATGACTTGAAATCAATTGTGATCACTTATAATCACGATCTAAAGTATTATTTTACCGCACGTACATATGAAATGCCTTATCGTGACAATCGTGAAATCATATTTTTTTAGTGTTTATTTTATTAGTCACTAAAAAAAGCTATATTATACACGGTCAGTATTAATATGGGCTTGTTGACATCTGACTCCTTTTAAAGTACTGCTACCTGTCTAACTGTATTCTGTCACCCTCGGTGGGAATGAGATGTGTTCTAAGATTTTGTATTTGGATTATTAGCTAAACTTCCAACCAACTCGCGGGTATCTAATCACCTGATTAGCTCTCTTACTACTTTACTCAATTTAGTAACATATCCAATCTTAACAACAGATAAACAATAGGAAAGGAACAATAACTAAATTACTAATAAGTAATACAAAGTAATTTGACCAAAACTACACCTACATACAAAAATTCATCAATATGTACAACGGCACAAGTCGCAGAGGTCCGTCTAGTGGCGCCCCAAAGGATTACTTTCACAGACAACTTTGGACTCATCCTGGACGACATTTATAGTTAATTTTGCATTTTACATGAGAATGAAATTAGCTATCCAAAATACTGACCTGTACCTAGCGGAATATGATACAAAAAAATTTAATAAAATAATAAGCTTAACCAACAGTAGTATACAAATAGTATATATGACTTAAAGGGTTTATCATTTTATGTGTCACTAAGAATAACTGCCTGAATGTGATTTTTGTAAAAAAATGTATGGTGACTAAAAATAAAAAATCCAATCCTGTATTAGGGCTGAGTGTATTGAAGCAATCAAACCGTCACTTGTCAAGAGAAAAGGATGAAAGGACCGCGGGCATTCTACCATTCATTCTCGTCAGAATTACTGGCTACCGGTGTTGGCTCATTACGGGTGAAATACGATATGCGGCTTTAATAACACCTCATGTTGGAAATAATTGGTCGGGTACACAAAACGCTTGTTTCTGTTAGGTGGTCCTCTCGAGTGAAGCTGGACGGTCGTAAACTAATTCACTAGGAGTTTCTTTTTTTTTGTGTGGGACAGTGTGGCGGTTCTCATGTGTCAACGGTTTTTTTCCGATTCGGTAATTAAAGTTTATTGTCCATAATGATTTAGCTTTTAGTTCGGTTTCCAAATGAAATAAACGTTTGTATAATCGATTATTTCTGTAGGCAACAGTTCTAGTTTACTACAATTATAAAGGTTTTCTATTTCGGATTTATTGTTTAAAATTATTGTCTTTAGAGCTGGTTTTCCTATACACAGTGCCGTCTTTAAGTATCGTAAGGCCTGGGGCCCGAAGGCTTCTGGGCCCTTTAAGAGCGTCATTTTTTAAGAATTAAAAATTTTTACAATAGAATTTATAATCAAAAGTCAAATTATTTTTTGGCTTTCCAAAATTTGATATTTAGACTTAAATTGAAATATTTTTTTTAATATTAGCTTTTATGGAATTGAAAGTGTTTTTTTAAAGTCAACTGTTAATCTTTAACCTGCACAATTTTTTCTACACTTCTATCAGGTTAACTCAATTTTTTTTAATTCTTATTTAAAAGAGTCAAAAAATTGTGTAGATAATCAAATTATTATACAACACGTAAACAAAAGGGATGCAGATACTGCAAACAATATGTTGCGTTATACAATTTCTTTCTGGTAGAGGCTTACCTTTTCGAGGAAAAAATGAACGCATTAACTCAAATAAAAAATTGAAATTATTTAGGGATTTTAGAATTGCTTAGTGAATATGATCCCCTACTAAAGCAACACATAGAAACTTTTGGCAATAAAGGCAGTGGTATAACGTCATAATAATCAGCTAATACATGCGAAGAATTCATCGCAATAATGGTAGAGAAGTTTTTTTATATATTGCCAATCAATTAAAAAACTCGAGGTATTATTCAAAATGTGTTGATTCCACTCCAGATATTAGTTACGTAGATCAATTGACTTTTACAGTTCGATACGTTACAGATACAGGTTCTGTGGAAAGATTTTTAATGTTTATCCCTATAGAAAGTCATGACTTCGAATATCTGGCTGATATTCTCATCAAATTTTCTAAGGGTCATGATAATTGCAGAGGTCAGTCTTATGACAACGCATCGAATATGAGTGGAAAATACTCAGGTTTGCAAACAAGAAAAAGAGCGTTAAATAAATACGCTATTTATGTTCCTTGTGCTGGACTTTCATTAAATTTTGTTGGAGAAGAGTCTGCAGAGTGCGTTTGGGAAGTGACCATATTCTTCGGATTGGTTCAAAAAATTTTTACCTTTTTTTCGGCCTCTACATTCAGATGGCAAAAGTTATTAAAAATTCTAGAATGAGGATGCAAACTAATTAAAAATTTTAGAACGAGGATGCAAAGTTTCAAAAAAATTTCTGCAACTCGAAGGTCTGCAAGAGCCAATGCTATTTTATAAAAGTTATGTTCACATTTTTAGAGCTTTAGATCAATTGGGAACAGATAAATCAGAGTCTAATAATACAAAAATTGAAGCTCAATCTTTGTGCAAGCAAATGACAAAAGTTACTAATATTTTTTTGTTAGTATTTTGGAACGATATGTTGACCCGTATTAATGATACAAACTTAACATTGTAAAAAGAAAAATAGTATATTATGTTACTAGGAGTAGAAGGCCAACATTATTGTTGAGCCCAGATTCTTGCACTGCCGAGGCGCTAGCCGAGGCTGTGCAAACTGGGCGAAACATATAATGGGCCTTCTGCTCCGAGTAACATATACTATTTTTTCTTCAAGCGTAATAATAATATGCATTTTATAAAAAATATAGAAGGCTTTGTTTATATCTCAACTATTTAATTAATACAAACGAAAAATTACATAAAGTGTTACCTATTTATTAACAGTAATATTAAATGTGCAGTTTTGTATACTGCAGTTGTTTAAATTTAAGCCACTGCCACCGCTTTCAGCTTCGACATTTACAATGTTGTCATTGGTATACATCATATTATTAGTAAGTTGATTGTCGATTATTATGTCAGCGATTCCAGAACTATTACTTGGTTGTTCTTGCCAATTAAGTATTTTTTGTGCAGTTTGTGTTTTACTGGAAATGGAATCCTCTAAGTACCCTTCAGCAACACTGGTGGATTTCCATCCACCATGCCGCTTTAAAGCGGTAATATCACCTCCGTTGTCAACTAAAATAGTTGCGGAAGTCCTCCGAAGGCAATGTCCTGTATATTCATGAGGATTTGTTAATTTCAAAAACGTAGCAACGTCTTTTGGTACGTTTGATATTTTGTGGATACCCATTACCACACGGTGACATTTACCATTCTGGTATTTAATAAAAAATTGCTGCAGGCCAATATCATCCGGACGAAGAGCCGTATACTGTCTTACCAAATTCAAATAAAAATCGCCAATTATAGTAAACGACCGTTGTTTTTTGTTTTTTGTGTTTATGATTTTAACCAAAATTAAATTTCCCAAATCTTGGATTTCGCTAGACTTTAAATTAACAAGTTCATCGCATCTAAGGGCTCCTGTGACTCCAAATATTAATATAACCTAAAACAAACGTTGAAATAAATAAAAAAAAAAGCTGGTAGCACCGGGATTAGAACCGCTGACCTTTGCGACCGAAGACAAAAGCTCTGCCACTGAGCTACCGTCATTAAATGTTATAAGTAGGAAATGAGGTAATATTTGCTGTCAAGTTAAATATTGATCTGCTAGTAGATATCACTGTCAACGGTTTAATAAACGTAATAATGATTAAAAAGAAATAAGAAAGTACCTACCTTTGTTGCTAAATAAACATTATTTGGTGCATCCTTGAGAAATTTATCAAATTGATCTTGTGTTAATACTTTTGATTTTTTCGGTGTATAATTTTCCCCTTGGCGCTTTATAAATGCAATTAATTTGCTATATTTTTCTATTTTAACATTATGTTTAATGTTTAATTGACTTTTAATCATTGAATACTGTGCCCATAGAGTAGAACTTTTAAACTTTCTGGACAAATTCGTGAAGTATGCAAGCATAACGTTTTCCGTGTATTGCTGTACATTATATTCATTGCACCATTTTAGAAATTTTTCGTATGCAAAATCATACAGTTTACGCGACTTCGTTGGAATTAGAGTTTCAATACTGGAATTAGCTATTTCAACTAATTCCGGAGGCGTACATTGCAATTCTTGAGACATTTTTCACAAAATTTTCAAAACAGACAAACGTCAAATTAAATAAGTTTAAAAATGACAGTTCCTACCTACTTGATTACAACGCCCCATTATTTTATTAGTACAATAATGAAAATTCATTTTTGTACTAGTAAAATAATGGGATATTTCTACGGTCTGTGTTGCAAAAAGTAATATAGTTATTATTATACGCTTGAAGAAAAATGAATTTATATGTAGCTTTTTCTCTTCTGAAATCATTAGAATACTACATTGCAAATACAAGAGATATGTTTGCAAATTATTATGAAAAAGCAAAAACTTTAGCCGATTCTTTTGAAAATGTAGAATGTAGATATGATGGATTGTCTAAGGACAAGAAAAAGAAGCGTTAGATTAACACGCCATAAAGGGGCCACTGAAGAAACTGTGTTCAACCCGAAAGATCTTTTAAAAATTAATGTATTTAAATTTAGCTTTGTCTTACGATAAAAATTATATGTTTTGATAATCTAAGTGCTGAGTGCGTAAACTTAAAATATTATCTCTGCGAAACCTTTAAGTGTGAATTGTTATCTGTAGAAGACTTATATTTAGAAATTAAAAAAAAAATTATAAACTAACTTGAAATTGAATTGTTCATAAAAAGTAACTTAATTTTAAAATATTAAGAGGACTTAGGTATATTTTGAAATTTATACTTTTATGAACATACGAGCAACTGTATTTATAATTTATAAATACCAGGGTATTAATTATTTCTATAAGCTCAAATTTCAAACTTCTTTAATTTTTGGGGCCCCCCAGTCCAGGGGGCCCTGGGCCCGGGCCCACTCGGCCCATGCCTAAAGACGGCATTGCCTATACACCTTTATATTAGAGGAAGACTATATAATCTTGTAATGTCAAATTAATAAACTCAGTTACTTCTTGTCTTTGAGTAATGGATATGAGGTGCATTTTTTTGTTAAAAATATATAGTTCAGAAGAGTTTTAATTATGCTCTAAAAGTTAAAAATAGTTGATTTGAGATTCAAATAAGCTTAAAAGAAAAGAATAACTAATCAAATAGGAAACGTTTTGTAGAAATATTGATTATTATAAATTGGATGTGAAAAATTTAAGGAATGTTTCTTTAAAATTCAACTAACATATTATTATGTTGCACGTTTCAAAAAATCTCATCGAGGTAATTGTTGCAATGATAAAAATGAAATTCTATCTCTTCTATATCTTAATAGGTTTAAAGAGTGTCAACGTAATTGCGTCTATTGTAGCCCTTAAATTACCCTTAGCTAGCTTTTAGGACCGTGGATTCCTTCTGAGTTTCTTATCAATTCCCTCCCAACAATTATTAATGGGTGCTAAGTACAGACAGACAAATAAAGGTGTGAAATCAGTTTTAAATTGTTTATTCAATGATAAAAATTCTAATAGGAAGTTAATTAAAAAAAGTTAAGTAATTAATTATTTTCTTATCTTTGAATTAAGTGAAGTCGTCTGTCGAAGCTTGCGGAAGCGAGTGTACAATCTGTAGAACAAATTTTGAAGACCTCAGGACTGCAGTACTGATGTTTTCTTAAAATAAACGGAGACCACTGGAAAAATTGGTTCGATTGGCAGAAACTGATGTTTTCTTATAATAAACGGAAACCACTGGAAAAATTGGTTCGAATGACCCTGAACTGGTGTTATAGGTGTTTTCGAAATGAAAGCTATGTCGAGAATCATGTCCTCTCTAGGGCCCTTCTCAAGATGGCAAAAGCCCTAATGAATAAAAAATAGCAATCAAACTCCGACCATTTAATCCTTAATTTCGTACACAATCGCTAAAGGTTTCTCCAAAGTTCGAGAAAAAAGTTAATCACTTATTATGTTTATTTATTTTTAATTCAATAAAAAACTGATTCTTGACAAGCGATTGTGAACGAAAATTTAAATGTTAGTAAAATATAAAATTAAATATCAATTAAAATATTCACCAAATTTTGGATTATTACAAACTAAAATTATAAAATTTAAATTATTACTCACCAAAAACGAAGGGTGCAGAGAGTTAAGATAAACAACTTATAATTAACAAATTACCATATGAAATGAAAGAATTTAGCATCGAATCTCACGGAGAAACCAAATTTCTCCTACCCAAATCAGATGAAGTAATTGAGTCGACGCAAATAACATTGATATTTTTAAAATTAAATAGTCGAGGAGCTAGGCCCACAACGAACGTTACACTATTTATAAATCCGTTCCTAGCCTAAATACTCTGCACAGACTCTAGTATGTTTCAAGAGTAATACGTAACTAACTAAAAAAAATAAATGAGTTTTTTGACTAATTATCAATATCACAGAAGCAAAATAATCTTAATATACCATAGTGTAATATCAATAAACCTGCGTGAATTTTTAACACATTTTTTGCGAATTACACGCTCATTTACAGTGCCGCTCACATGCGAATCGCGCGACTCTCATTTCGCAGGAAAGGGTTAGCGCGAAACACTAAAACTTCTAACATCAATAAAATTGATAGGTAAAATTTCAAACTCGTGACTTGAATATTTCATTTAATCTCGATAATAATCCTGTACAATCTCTGCACTTGAGACTAGAATCTGTATACTATCGACTTGAACCGCCACGTGAATTTTAGACCCAATTTTCACGAATTACACGTCCAGCTAACATTAAAATTGCGCGAGTCCTGTTCATTCTCTACATTTGCGGTTAGACTGACGTCATTTCGGTAACTACAAGACCATTTACGAGAGTGGTCCGATAAGTACTTAGCATACAAAAGAAAAATGTAAAAATGGCTATTTATTGCTATTTATTGCTCCAGCAATACTCTAACTTCTTTAACCCGTCTGAAAAATACGTTTTCTGGAAGTCTGCAAAGTAATCTTTCGTGGCGGCGATAACCTCCTTATTCGACTCAAATTTCTGCCCAGCGAGCGACTTTTTCAAGTCAAAGAATTCGCACGGGGCCAAATCTAGCGAATACGGTGGATGGGGCAGCAGTTCGTAGCCCAATTTGACCGTGACCACGGCTGAGTTTTTTTGCAATTCGGCGTTGAATTGGTCCAATACTTCGGCATAGTAAAGCCCTTCTCCATGTAGTTGATGTAGATTATACCATTTGAATCCTAAAAAACGGTGGCCATCACTTTTACGGCTGATGGGACAGTCTTTGCCTTCTTCGGAGCAGGTTCGCGTGGTCCACTGTTCCTTGGTCTCTGGTGTGTATCAGTGGATCCATGTTTCGTCGACGGTCACGTAACGACGCAGAAACTCCTTCGTATTGCGTTTGAACAGCTTCAAACACTGCTCTGAAGTGGTCTCATGGATGCGCTTGTTGTCTGGAGTGAGCCAACGCGGCATCCATCGCGCCGACAGCTTTCTCATGCCCAAAATTTCATGCAGGATATGATCCACGCCGTCTTTTAAGATGCCTACTGTATCAGCTATCTTGCGCACCAATGGTCTGCCAATACGAGATTATGGATTTTTGTCACATTATCCTCCGTGGTAGCCGTTTTCGGGGCACCTGGGCGTGGCTCATTAAAAACCAACGTGCAACCACGTTGAAATTCGTTAAACCAATTTTTGACGGTAGCCATACTAGCCATAGAAGGAGAAGAGTCACGGTACACAGTATCCAAGGCTCTTGATTTCGCTGCGCGATCTCCTTTCCAAAAACGAAAATCGAATCACCGACCGGTATTGCTACAAAACTACGAGTCTGATTCGGCTGAAATTATTACAGCAGCCGACTACGAGAATGTACTACACAACAGCAAAGTTTTCTTTCGATCAATGAAACTGGTAGTTAAATTTCCGCGGAAATTTTTGTCACAATTTTCGGGAATTACACCTAGAGCCCATATTCGAATCGCGCGAGTTCAATCCATTTTTTACATTTGCGGTTAGAATCATTCCAGGAATTACACGTTCATCTACAGTGTCTTCCACATTCGAAATCTAGCGACTCTATTTTCGCTGATCAGGAAACCGGTGAATGCGCGAATTTTAAACCTCGAAAGCATACACATTGATATGGCCATAATCATTCAGGGGAAGTTTCTGGGTACAGTCTCAGAGCGGATGCAGTCCGCAATGAATATGGTGTACAAGTGGTGCAAGGATGAAGGCCTAACAGTCAATCCACAAAAAGCATCAATTGTCCCATTCACTAATAAAAGAGCGTTACAAGGCTTACAACCCATAACGCTCAATAACGTGCTGGTTCCAATGGCCACAGAGGCCAAAAACCTAGGTGTGGTATTTGACCAGAGGCTATCATGGAAGCAACACATTCAAAAGGTCACACATAAAGCTACAATAGCCCTTGGTAGGTGTAGACAATTGTGTGGCAAGAACTGGGGATTGAACCCCAAAATGAACCTATGGTTGTATACACAAGTCATTAGACCAATGTTAACCTATGGTTCGGTGGTGTGGTGGAGTAGAACGCAGCAGTCCGGGGTGATCAGGCAGCTGGAAAGCATTTAAAGGCAGGCATGCCTGAATGTTACAGGTGCCATGGGAACCGCCCCAACGGACGCACTACAGGTTCTACTCAACCTACCACCATTGCACATTTACATTCAGGGCGAGGCTATGGCAACTGCTCACAGACTGCTACAAGGCCAGGCCCCCATCACCTTATTAAAAGGCAAAAAGCAAGCAGAGTTATACAATAGGGTTAAGGCAGATCAAATAATGAGTATGCCTCAGGACAGGATAGTCCCCAGGTATAACTTTGTGAGAAACTTTCGAGTAGAAATACTGGAAAGGGACTCATGGAACAATGGCCCCCCAATCCAAGGGGAGTCAATTTGGTATACCGATGGCTCAAAGACTGAGAAAGGCACAGGGTCAGGTATATACAGTAAAGGACACAGGATAAAAATCCAACTAAGTCTAGGTGCGTATGCCACAGTGTTTCAGGCTGAAGTAACGGCCATACAACACTGTGCAACGGAGATCGTAAGTCAGGGTATAACGGGTAAAACCGTAGTCATATACTCGGACAGCCAAGCAGCTCTAAAGGCGATAGTCTCAGCACAAATAAGCTCACAGCTGGTGTGGGACTGCGTTGGGGCCCTGACACATGCCGCTAGTCAAAATTCTCTGACACTGGCATGGATACCAGGACACTCAGGGTTTCGGGGCAATGAGAAGGCTGATGAATTGGCCCGTGCAGGAGCTAACACTCCAATGATTGGCCCGGAACCATTCGGCGGAGTTGCTAATACATTCAGAAAGGCAGCCATTGAGAAATGGAGGCTAGAAAAGGCCCAGGATTGGTGGGAAACATCACCGGGCAAGCGACAAGCCAAACTCTTCATAAAGGGATACTCGGCGAAGTTTACTGCAGAGCTGCTATCACAAAGGCGAAATGATGTCAGAATGATTGTCAGTCTCTTAACAGGACATTGTAGGCTCAGAAAACACATGAGTCAGCTAAACTTAGCAGATGAAGACATTTGTCGATACTGCCAAGAGGAAGAGGAAACCGCATTTCATGTCCTATGCCAATGTGAAGGCCTTGCAAGGACGCGGTATCTAGTACTGGGAGAGGAGAAACCGGCTGCTCCAAGTTATGCGGAGTGGCCACTGTCAAGGCTATTAAGTCTCATTAAGAGGGCAGAGCTGGACAAGGTGCTCTAATCCTATTCCACAGATAATGTGTGTTCACAATAGATCTGCAAAGGTCGCACTGATATAGGCTAACAGCCAACCCAAAAAAATATCTATCTATCAGCTATCTTGCGCACCAATGGTCTGCCAATACGAGATTATGGATTTTTGTCACATTATCCTCCGTGGTAGCCGTTTTCGGGGCACCTGGGCGTGGCTCATTAAAAACCAACGTGCAACCACGTTGAAATTCGTTAAACCAATTTTTGACGGTAGTCATACTAGCCATAGAAGGAGAAGAGTCACGGTACACAGCATCCAAGCGCTCTTGATTTCGCTGCGCGATCTCCTTTCCAAAAACGAAAATCGAATCACCGACCGGTATTGCTACAAAACTACGAGTCTGATTCGGCTTAAATTATTACAGCAGCCGACTACGAGAATGTACCACACAACAGCAAAGTTCTCTTTCGATCAATGAAACTGGTAGTTAAATTTCCGCGGAAATTTTTGTCACAA
Organism: Altica lythri; assembly: GCA_964028335.1. NCBI lineage: Eukaryota > Metazoa > Arthropoda > Insecta > Coleoptera > Chrysomelidae > Altica > Altica lythri. The sequence continues at coordinate 32,479,805 of OZ034809.1, read as the reverse complement.
TTTTCGGGAATTACACCTAGAGCCCATATTCGAATCGCGCGAGTTCTATCCATTTTTTACATTTGCGGTTAGAATCATTCCAGGAATTACACGTTCATACAGTGTCTTCCTGTCTTCCACATTCGAAATCTCGCGGCGACTCTATTTTCGCTGATCAGGAAACCGGTGAATGCGCGAATTTTAAACCTCGAAAGCATACACATTTACCATTTTTGTTGTTTCGCGGTTCTTCGCGCTCTAGAATGTAGGATTAAAATTATTTTAATTTTATGTAAATACATTAAAATAAATGAAGTTGTAACAGCTATGAAATAAAATCACAGTCTGAGAATAGGTACCCCTACTATATCAAATTTATTTATTGAATGATTCTTTCGCTAATCAGTTCTTGTTTGTTTGGACCTCTCAAAAGATTCAACACTTCGAAGGTTTCACTAATACGACATGACAGGCAGATTTGCTAATCGTGTTTCGATGTAAACCGATACGTTTTCGACTAATGTATATACCTATAGTCTGAATTTATACATGGTTGTTAGGTGCCCTTAAGCGTCTGGAATGACCTTTTGGTTGGACATTATATGCGACCCATATCAAGTTGTGGTATTCGATAACCTAATTTAATTTTATGACTTTACCCAGAAGGTATTAATAAAGAAGTTGGTTCCTAAGTATGAGGTACTTTTTATTTGCTTTTTTGTGTTAACATTTTTTCAGATTATATTGGGTACCTATATATTGTAACGTTTATTTATTTTCACAGTTTATTATTTAATTTATTTATACAACTAATACACTTAATTTATGTTATAACACAATTTATTTACAATATACTAATTTATATGAACACTGAACATTGATTTATATAAACACTTATTTACTTAGACTCAACTCAAAACTAACTATATTTCAAAATAAAAGTCTATTTATATGCGCTTCGAACAATCGAGATCTCTCGCGTAAGGGCAGAGATTCTTCCAGCCGTATGTGGAAGCTTCGATATGGTTCAATAGAACATTCCACGGCGTCGCCCGCCGGTCGGACTCGCCCATTTGGCCAACCAGGACAGAGCCGGAGTCGCATTACAATATCTAGTAAAATTGGTGATCCTGTGCTTATTTTACAACAAGATTTAGGTACTATTTATTACAAAAAGACTACTTATTTAAAGATTCCTATAATTTTACCTTCTATATCATAATGGTCATTTTAGTTTTAAGAGGTGTGGATTAGAAAAACGAAAAACAGTAAATGAAAAAATAAAAATTTATGGTTTACAAATGCAAATATACTCGATCCTCATCGACAACGGGTACAAATCAAGCTACCCACGCTATATCGTCGTTCTGCAACCGAAAACAAAATAAAATATCTGCAATTTTAACAAATGTTTGTTATTTTATATTCGGACGCCTACTTTATTTGACTATATTACAGATCCGTACTAAATAAAAATTTGTATCATGAAATGCTAATTTACTTAACTTTATTGTCTTTAATATTTGCTATAATTTTTGTTCATAATTTCTGCGAAACAAGTGTAAAACTCATATTCGCACGGCACTAATTCCTTATATCGAAACAAAGCACACTCCTAATAATATAGTCGCAAAAAAGGTCGCTACGTTTATATTCAACCTTTATTACAGTTTAGAATCGTTTGTTAAAGTATAGAAAATTGGCTCCTCTTAGCACGAGTGTAAAGTAAAAAGCTAACGAAGTAACTAAATTTCTCTTCACATTTTATGTTTTTTTGTGGCGTAATGCGTAGCTTCTATTAAAGTACAATTTCCGTTTCTAATAGGAGAATCTTGTCTCGCAAAAAAGTGGAGTCATAAAAAGCTATCGATAGAAATCACTTTTCTCTTCGCATCGTTTTATGTATCTTTGCTGCGCGAATATATAGCGTGTATTGTAGCGTAATTTGCGTTTTCAATAAGAAAATCGCGAACTTGAACTTACAACAAGCTATCGAAAATAATTACCTCTTCATATTGTTTCGCGGATCTATCTTTTCGGTGCGAATGTATAGATGGTATCCGAGTTTAATTTGAGTTTACAATAAGAGAATCTTGTGTTGCGAGATATTAATTAAATGTGACTACCGCGAACGTGAAGTTTTAAAAAGCTATGGACAGAAATCACTTTTCTCTTCGTATCGTTTCGTAGCATTGGAGGGTTTTCGTAGCATTGGAGGATAATTTGTGGTTTCTATAAGCGAATCTTCTATTACAGGACAAAGATTTCAGTTGGCTTGGCGCTAACGTGAAGTCATAAAAAGTTAGCGAAAGAACTCACATTCCTCTTCGCATCGTTTTATGGATCTTAGCGATGCGAATGCATAGCGAGTTTTGTAGCGTAATTTGCGTTTTTAATAAGAAAATCTTGTGTTGCGAGATAGATAATTCAAAGTGTCGATGTCGAGCGCGAACTTATAGAATTATAACAAGCTATCGACAATAATTACCTCTTCACTTTGTTTCGCGGATCTATGTTTTCAGAGCGAATGTATAGAGAGTATCGGAGTTTAATTGAAGTATAAAGTAAGAGAATATTGTGTAGCGAGATATTAATTCGATGTGCCTAGCGCGAACGTGAAGTTTTAAATAGCTACCGACGTAAATCACCTTTCTCGTTGTATCGTTTCGTGAATCTTAGCATCGCGAATGTGTCAAGAGTAATAAAGTACACTTTTCGTTTTATTGACCGCAAATTTTGTTGCAGGATAGAAAACTGAGTATGCGTACCGCAAAAGTAACGTAATAAATAACCAAAGAAGTAAACCATGTTCTGTTCGTATTATTTCACAAATCTACACGCCTCGAATTTGTAACATACATTGGAATATTATTTTCGTTGTTACTGGGAGAATGTTTTGTTGCGGACCAGAAAATTAGTTGTGCTTAGCTCGAATGTGGTGTTACGAAAAGCTATCGAAAGAAATTACATTTTTCTTTACATCGCAAATGTGTAACATTGGAGTGTAATTTGCGTTTTTTATAAGAGAATCTTTTATTATGGGACAATGAATTGAGTGTGATTATCGCTAAAGTGAAGTCATAAAAGTAAGCGCAAGAACTTAAATTCGTCTTTACATCGTTTCACGGATCTTTGCGGTGCAAATCTATAGTGTGAATTTAATAAGAAAATTTTGTGTGTGCTTCGCGCTAACGTGAAATCATAAAAAGTTGTCTAAAGTAATCACATTCCTCTTTGTTTCGCATATGTGTAGCGTACATTGGAGTATGTATTCTTAATGCAAATTTTGCGAAACCAGATCTTTCGCGCTGCGAATATGGAGCCTTCATAAAGCTTCACCATATACAGTAATGCAAATTTAGAACCTTTCATGTGATATCGAAAGAATATTTCGACTGTGTTATAGAAGGGTTTAAAATGAAACCTAACGTTAAAAATATAAATCAGATAAATACAGTAGAGGGTAATAGTCCTAAACTATCGACAAAAATCTATTCTTTTAATTGGCTACACGTTTAAATCATAAAGGAAGTGAATAATTCGTAACACAACAGTAAATGACAAAAGTCATTCTTACAGAGTTGAAAGAACACAAGATTCCAAAAAAAGGATGAACATGCATAGAAACATATTGGAAAGGACAAAAAGGCAAGAAGAAAGCAGGCGATTTTTAAAAGGAAACCAATGATCGACACACGAAAATAATGGAACAAACACAACAAAGCAGATGTTTTTTATTGGATAACAAGTAACCTACAAAGAAAAGTATTGATAAGAAAAACAATAATGTAAGAAGAAACTGGGAATATTACTCAGTAATGTATAAGAAGAAAACCATACGTGGACGCTTTCTAAAATAAAAAAGCAATCGACAAAGGAAATGATAAGAATAAAACAATATAAATATAAACTTTTAGTTGAATAACAAGCAATCGTCATATATTGAAAATATTGGAAAATAAAATAAGAAATTGTTCAGTTTTCAATTTAAGCAGGAACAATAAATCACAAGCAATATACACCAAAGTTATTAAAAAGGTGAACAATAAAGCAGTACAGAAGAAAATCGAAATTAAACCTAATACCTGCCTGTGTTTCCATATTATAATTCAGATTTCATTTTTACGTTAACCGGTCCTGTAACTGTGCAATTTATTGCAACTACTTTAAATTGCAAATGCCACATGTTTGTTTTATTTGTGAAAATTAGAGCAGGTTGGGTTGTAGGGTTAAAAATCGCCAGTCATTTAGAATCATTCAAATTTAAAACAAGACATTTTTATATCACATGGGGTTTTGAGTATTTATAATAAATGTTTATAAACACAATACGAGGTTTGTCTCTTTAGAACCTTCAGATACAAATCTAACCTCAATCTTTTGTTGACATAAATCCAGAGTCTCATTGCGATAGAACATGTCGAGTAGCTACATTGAATTTTTGAAATTATCAAGTCTGAGTTTGAGTTTCTGAGTTTGAGAATGAAACACCACACTAGTCAAATATTTCCCGCTGGTATTGCAAATTTCAACGTGGTCACTCCGGTATCGGCAACGAATCCAGGCTAAGTCCACCCAAAATAGCAAAACAATGATGCGGTTCGTCATCTTGTAAGGATCACCGCCATGTAACATACCGGTAGATAGAGACATCTTTGGGCATTTCAAACACCACGATCCAAAAGATCCTTCATGAAGAACTGGAATTGTTAGACCATCTACCGTATAGTCGCGACCTAAGTTCCAGCGACTTCTTCACGTTTCCAAAGATCATGAATACAATGCGTGGGCAGCGCTTCCAGTCTCTAGAAGCCATCGATACCTTTGAAACAGCGATTTGCTGGTGTCAACTAAAGACAAGAATAAGGATTTTACCAATTGGTTTGAACGAATGCAAAAGTGTAACTACTTTGGTATATAGGACATATTTTGAAGAGCAATAAAGTCATTTAAGTCTATATATTTTTTGTCTTTATTGCTATCTGTAAAATTAAAAATACAACCCTCGTAAATACTTAGTTTTATTGAGAAACTCCGTTAATTAAATTGAAAGTAATTGTAGAAAAATGAAAAATATCGCAATATAGATACTCTCAAGGTAATCGAAGTGAAAGGTGAAAAAGAATCTAATCAAGATATCGTTCGAGTAGACAATAAAAAGCAGATTTAATCTACGCTACTGACCATTCCTTTTGCTGAAAAAAATCATTATCTATATTTGCGTAAACATTAATTAGTTAAAAAAAAAAACAATCTCGTCACTCCTGTTTAACGTATCAAGTAATTGCTAAGGTGCTGTAGTAACATAAGTTTATTGAAAAAAACAATCAGCTGTCCTTATTAAAACGAAATGATAAGTGTAACATGCAAGTAGAATTCGCCAAATTGCTGTCTTCGAATTCCAATGCTGATCAGCTGGTAGTAATTTGACATGTGTTTTTCAATTCTTGGCGTGTATTTATCTGTACTTGTTTGTCTTCGGAAATCTGTTAAATAATCACACAGAAAATATGTATAAAAAACAAGAGTTGATATTATAAATTTTAGTTAATTACTAATCCCTGTTTAAAATCAGTTGACATCTGTTGTTATATGTGGCAATATTTATTTTTTTGGTGTTGAAATTCGTCTTTGCCTTGTTCTTCGTATTTTTCTTTTATGTATCTAAATCTTCTTCTACCCCAGCTTTGTCTTTTATCATTGCTTTTTCTTCTACTACTTTTTTTCTTTCGCGCCTTTTTTGTCTTCTACGACTTGTATTTCTTTTACATGTTTGTCTTCTACATCTTCATCTTCATTTCTTTTTGTCTTCTGCACCATCTATTTCTATTTAGTGATGTTTTCTTATACCTCAATTTTTTCTGCTTCTTCTTTTTCTCCGTATATTATTTCTTATCATTTTGCTATACTTTTTTATTCCTATTTATTGTGTAATTTTATCAAGCACATCACAATATTGCTTGTATAACTAGTTAAAATCTTTAAGAAATTGACAGTGGCAACAATTTCAGGATGACAAATCAGGAGCTTATTCCTTGTTATTTTTAATAACAATTTCGTTGGGTCGGTTTATATAAAATAAAGTTTTGTAATGAATTTGGATAATCTGAGCTAAGGAAGCGATATTTTCCGGGGGTGCATGGTATTTTTCATTTTGGGAGGTTGCTACTGGTTGCTGGAACTCTGTAGTATCTTTCTGACCTACCTCCTGTGAAGATCTTGTTAGCGGAAAATCGGACGTGCAGTGTTTGTAATCGTGTGAACTACAATAGAAGAGTACCAAAAAGATATCTTCTGTCGCTACTAGTTTTTTTACCTTGTAAGATGTTAAAATCTAAAATGGGATAGTCTTATAGATAAAAATTGGTCGAGTGTAGATTTTGTCCTAGGAGCTCCTCTAGAAGTCCTCTGACTTGCTGCGTAAATTAACTTTAGCTGACTAAGCTAAGTTGAAGCGCCTTATTTTATTTTTGGCTTACCTTATTTGAATATTCTTTAAACTAAGAGACAGAAATGTAGTTTTCTGATATTTGTGAAGCAGTACAAAAGGATTTTTTGGCAGTTCTTCCTCCTGTTCCAGTTATTTTAAAACTCTGATGAAGAGTTAACGTATGAAATGAAACACTCTTATAATAAAAGATTAGTCCAATGTAGATTTTGTAAGTGTGATGACGTTCATGTCCTAATAGCTTCTTTAAAGCTTGTTGAAGAGTAAAAATAACTAAGAGAGTGAAGTGTCTTGGTGATGTCTTGCGTTCTCCTTATTAGAAAGCTCTTCCATAAGTTATTGACCTGCTGCTAGAAGTAATCACATCTAGAAAAGCGAGGTTTACCAGTGGTGGCTTGCCTTCTTTGTTTTGGTTGCTCAGTTTGGGTGTATTTTTGCTAGAAATACTGTAAACGAAGAGGCGAGTATGTAATGTATCTAATTTATATGAACCAGGGCAAAATTTTACCAGAAATATATGTTCTAAGGATTCTTCGGCCTTTTGCAGCTATTTCGTCTATCATGTGTGTACCAAACAGGATAAGCTTATATTTACAAATCAATCGAGTGTAGTTTTTGTAAATGTGATGACTTCTATATCCAAGGAGCTCCTCTAAATTGTTGTCTATTGCTAGAAGCAACCAAGATCTGAGCAAGAGGTGTTTCCTATTCATGGCACATGTCCACCTTTCGTAAGGTTTCTAGTTGCTGGGATCTGCAGTGTCATTGTGACCTACCTTATTTGAATATTCTATAACCGACAAGAAAGGGGTGTAATATGAACTAGGACAAAAGGATACCAGAAAGATACTTGCCGATAATTCTTTGTTTATCTAGTGAGGCGTTTTAGTAAAAAAAATGAGTGAGTTTAGATTGTGTAAATATGATTTTAGAAAACGGCTGAGGAAAACAGACATCCTAGTGAGGCAGAAGGGTACTTTAGCTTTTGAGAGATTTATGATAACTTAATACTAATTACGGTTGTTTCTAAGTTTTAGGTGTAGTTATGGATTAATTTAAATTTTTTTATTAGGTAGTGTTTTTTTCTTGCTACGATCCAACTGTTTGAAGTATTTATATTAATTATTGTTCATCGAAACGTTAATAATTAATAAATCTAACATGAATCAATGCTTTATTAATAACTTCAAGAGGAACAATAGCGAAATAACCATTCCCGGTTATTCACGAAGTCCTTGGGCGCAACCAGGACGCAAGATGGATGATCCTGAAAGGGGCGGTTGCGGGCTGATATGGCTAAATGTTGACTGAGCTCCGACTATTGATACCTGTATATACACGGACCGCTAATGAAACAAGGCCAGGCAATCAACGCCGGGCCGTGAGCCCTGTGTTCTCCTGGGGGTCTCTTCGCATACGAAATACGCACACACACAGGTACAATACCCTCGGGGGCGGCGTCGACAACGATGCCGCAATTATTCATGTGATGCATGATGTCGCTCTCCGTTGGCACCTGCTATTGTATTATTGATTGTGTAAAGGATGTGATAGCGTCCGATCGTGTTCTGGTTCATAACTGATGATCTTCAGGGGATAAGCGAAGATTGGGGTCATTATTTAGTTAATTTAGTACAATATGTTTAATTTTACTATATTAGATACATACATCGCTAACCAACAAAAGAAAGTAAAAAACAAGTTATAAGTTTGGCGTGAAGAAAATTTTAAACGTCGCAAAAGTCTGGAGAAAATACATCTAGTTTTATAATAAACAGCTCGTGTACTGCACTTTGTAAATTATTTTAAATAAAAATTTCAACTGCAAAAATACTTTATTTTAAACGATAACTTCAAAGTAACGAGTTAAGAGCGTGTTTAAATAGTTCATTCTATGTTGCTAGGTTGCTACAATGACAAAATATGTTTTTGTCTGTTTAACACTTTGGTTCAGTATTTACTTACGTTAAATGAGATTAAAGCTCCAGCTGATGTGTTCAAAGAATTGTTCAAATGTTGACTAATCTTTAATTTTGATATTGACCGCGCCATGTACAACAACCTGTGTTTAAAGATTACATTTCTCCTTAGGTTATGTTGTTGACAAAAATTAATTAATAACAAAATATTTCTTGCGCTATCGTTTGACCAACCAAGAAACCCGAAAAGCTACATAACTAGCACCCTAAAATATTTGACCACTCTTGTGTCCCTAAATTTCCTGAAATATTATATCACAAGGCAGTGTTACCAAAGGCAAATTTACAATTCCTTCAATGCTGTATATTCGAATAATAAAATTTCTGACCACTTCCGTAAAACTTTTTTCAAAAGATTCAAAACTTTTAGTAGAAACAATTGACCAAGTTTGATCACTTTCCGAAAATGTGATTATATTATTCTTTGAAATTTTATTTTATATCCTTACATATACTGGGATAGATCCAATTCTTCAGGGCTCCTTTAAGTCGGTAAGTTCAAATAAATTATTGAAAGGATCAGGAGATGAACAAAATGTGAAATGATGGTCATACAGAGTCAACGTTTTTTACAAGAATATATAGACGGTAGAATGCTGTTAAGTTGACACTAAAACATTTGCTTTTGACAAAAATTTTCAGAAATTAATTATACTTTGATAAATATCTTCACGATTTTAAGAAATGAAAAATAGTGTATGAAGGATCGAAGAATATCTAAACATACCTACCGTTCCTTTTACAGAACATTAAAATCTTAATTTTGATTGGTAATCAATCGATTGTGAACAAATAATTTTTTTCCCGTTTCTTGGGTGCCATCTTCATGCTCGTACTCTTTACTTGCGCTATGGATACCAGAGATTTGAAATGAAGATTTTCTGAAAAATCGAGTGAAGTAATCTTCCTTTGAAATATTGCTAAAAGTCTATACGTAAATATGCAGACGATTTTTTATTTTAATGGATTTTGTTCTTACGGCAACACTGGTATGTCCTCAATTGGCCTATGAACGAAAATCCGACTTGATTTTTATCGACGTTCCCGTGTGGCAGGTAAGATATCCGATTGATACGTCTCCACTTCGCTTATCTTTGGAACAATCGGACAAATCGCTTGTTTTCCTGGTCTCTCTCTTATTCTTCTCTTGCTTGTCTAGACTACGATCAGCTCCGAACCGAGGAGGTAGGAGTCAGAAATCCTCTAGAGGCGCCGTATAAATTCTTCTTCTTACCCGTTTGAATTTTTAAAGAGTTGTAACGAATTCGAGGTCGTATATTTTTTTTCAATCTTGTTTTTTTGTCCTTTCATCGGGCTTAGGTCGTTAAGCTTTTGAAATGAATGGGAGTATTCGACCGTTTTAAGATTTAGACTCGAATTTCAAAGTAAACTTTGAGATGGAATATTATTATCAAATACTTACAAGAAAATAGTTAAGTGGGTTAAAAACGCTTAAAATAGTAATCAAATTCTTTATTTATCGGGAGTTTTAATCGTTAGGCATATTAAAGGATTATTCTCTTTTCTATTTGAACCAATATACATTCTATTTATAATCTATTTGTTGTAATTACTCATTTTTTAGGTTAATCTTGTAATGATAATTTAGAAATAATTCTGCCTATTTTTCTATTCGTGTAAAAAAAAGGTTTGTCGTTCGAAATCGAGCTGCACTCTGTACGGTTTTTGGGTGTCTTAATGCTGATGGTGCTCAATAAAATACGCAGCAAGTATAGATAGTCGAGGCAATAAAATACTAAAATTGACCTTACCTCCGAAATTTAAACGGCAAGACGGATTTTAATGATTTTTTTTTCATTCGATTTGTGAGAGCGTCGGGAAACTTTGTGACTCTATGCAATCATGTAATATTGGAAAACTGCATTTTGTGCATATAAAATAGTTATTTGTGACACAAGGACGGAAAATGACATTTTGCAAGAGCGAGTAAATTTGTGTAGCCTAGGTGCGTAGCACCGAGGCGAAACAATACGAGCAGAGACAATGAACTATTTTCATAATCGAATGATAAGTAGTTGTAAATTGACATAAATGTCAAATTTTATAATACAAGTTGTGAGAGAAATTAAATGTAAATTAGAATCCTGCTTACCTTTAGAAAAAGTTATAGGTAAGTTTAGTATATTATACGCTGTTTTTAAATAAATTTTATTAAAATTTGTATTATTCATTATGTATTTTTGATGACTTAAGATTTAAACTCAAAGCGCCATCTCTTTATATAATCTAAAAGCTACTTTGCCGGCCTAGGTCGGAAAATGTCATTTTCCGGACGATTTTGAAGTAATTAATAGTATTGTTTCTGGTCGGAGGACCAAAAAAATTATTTTTAAACTTCATTTCAAACATAACTCGTTATTTATTGGCGGAAAGATTTCAATTTTGTTATTTGGAGAGTTTTGGGGTCACTGAAAACGAATTGACATTAAAAGTGATCTCCGGGGTACCTGGTGTCCAAGATACCTACTGTTTAGGTCGTCCTCTGGAGTTTTCGGTAATATCGTTATACAATTCGTCAAAACTCACAAATCGTAGTTTTTTACACTAAATTTAAAAAAAGGGTTTTGTTTTGAATATATTAAATGAAACTCTAGGAGATGACGGAAAGGTTGCTGTGCTGAGCACTAGATATTATATACGTTCTCAGCGATCCCATAAACCCGATAGAAATGAGTTTTGTTTAATAAATTTACCGAAAACTCCTGGATACGAGGTAAATAGTAGGTATCCTGTAAACCAGGTACTCCAGAGATCACTTCCAATGTTATATTCGTTTTCAGCGAACTCAAAAGTAATTATTGAGTATTTAATAATTTTATAACAATATAACCAAAAACTCTAGGAGGCGCTTTAAACAGAAGGTACCCTGGGCAGAAGTTACTTCGGAGATCACTTTTAATATTAGTTTTTAGCGTCCCCAAAAACCCCTTAGTAATAAAATTGAATTCATGTCAGCCAATAAAAAACGAGTTCTGTTTGATATGCACTTTAAAAATGCATTTTTTGTATGCACAAATACAGCTTATCACTATTAAATCATCGCCTAAGCTGACAAAGTTTAATAATGCTCTCATAAATCGAATGCAAAAAGAATCATTAAAATCCGTCCTTCCGTTTAAATTTCGGAAGTTTAGTGCTCATTGCCTCGAGTAAGAGTCTCCATTAAAATTGTGCTTTAATTTAGACGACAATCCTGTGACACGCTATAGGTTTCTCTCTATGTTTTTAACATAGCTCTTAAAGATTACTTTACAGAATAAGTACATAATATTGGTTTGGTTATTCGCCAGTCTAACATTCATATTGCACATCCTAAGTGATTAATTCGTTATATTGTAGAGTTGCTAACATTGCAAATACTGTTAACTGACGTTGACAGATTATAACTGTGACAACAATATAAAAATGTGTGCATTGATCTATTGACATATTATGTGATCAATAACAGACAAACGAACAGCAACGTTAAGGTATCAGCAATCACTGATATTAGAGCAATGATAGTGTGAAGTTGGCAAATTTGGTAAATAGAAAGTCCTTGATGGTTTGAAGTTTGAAACATAAAGTTAAATCTAGTAAATTTGTTATCGAATTTGGTGACATAGGATTCAAATGAACGAAACAAAAATCTTTTTTATACTCGTTGAGCGAATGTTTGCGGTAAGAAAATACACATTCACGCGGTTCACGCCACAGAATGTACACGCAACGCGGAAGTGAATGTCGGTACTTTCGATGGTGTAGTTTTCACTTTCGCTTTTGGAAATGTACCCAATTAGGTCGGTTTTTGGTTTGGTATAAAAAGGAGGTTTCGTCGTTCAAACTCGAGATGTCATTTCCTGTCTATATACTTAACATATCTACTTTATAAATATATTAAAAATATTTTATTTACATTTATATTGCTTTTCTGCAAATTATGAATTGTCAAAGTTATTTTAACTGACAGCAACATAAACTTAGGTGCAATGATCTGTTGGCAGCAATGAACAATAACAGACAAACGATCAACAACGTAAATGTGTCAGTAATCATACATTTCACAGCAATGATAGTGCGAAATTGGCGACAATGGTAAATGACAGGGTCAGATGGTTTGAAGTTAGAAATATTATTAATATTATTATTATTACACATTAGCAAGGCCAGTATTATGCTCAGGTAGTACAAAAATTTAAAATGGAACACAATATCACTTATCAAAAAAATATATACAATAGGTGTTGAAACCTTAAAAGTAAAAACAAACTAAAATCATATAATAATAAGTTGTGTCTCATAGTATTTCGGTTATGCGTCTAGCGTATTTTAAAAAATGTTGAAGGAGCAGACACAACATCAGCAGGGAGTGATTTCTACTGGTCAAATACTCTGTTCTTAAAGAAAAATTGTCTCGTGGTTGTGAAAAATCGTTCCCTGGATAGCTTCAAGCCATGACCTCTGAACTTTGGGTCACTATTGAGCTGAGAAAGGTTCCTCATGTCGATGGAAAACTTGTTGTCCAAAATTCTGTAGCACTGTATGAGGTCCCCTCTTTCTCTTCTGTCCACTAATGATGGAAGTGTGAGAACAGACAATCTTTCTTCATAAGGGAGGTTGGACAGCTGTGGACACCATTTTGTGAAGCGTCTTTGTACATTCTCGAGTGCCTTGATATCTTTGATATAGTGTGGAGACCAGCATATTGTATTGTACTCTAGTAGCGGCCTAACAAATTTTTTATATATCTTGCCAAGATTGGGTGATTGAAAAGATCTTCGAAAGAAATATAATACAGAGTTGGCTTTTTTAGTAATGTTGGATATATGTTCTGACCAGTCCAATCTGTTGTTGATAGTTATCCACAAATCAATCTGACTGTTAACGGATTTTAAAACTACCGTCATTTAAACTATACTGATAGTTGGGATTTGATTTGTCAATATGTAAGACAGTGCATTTTTCAGGTTTTAAAGGAATTAACCATTGAGAGCACCACTCGCTGATTTTAAGTAAGTCAGAACATAATATATTGTATTGCGTAAGTGGGTTTCCAAAAAATTTAGAGTCATCGGCATAAATAGCGTGCAGAGATAATAAGATGGAGGGAAAATCAGAAGTATAAATCAGGTACAGGATTGGTCCGAGGACAGAACCTTGCGGTGCACCGGACAAAACTACAAAGTTCTCAGAAGTTGAGTTGCCCACACGTACACAGAAGTGTCTATTGGTAAGAAAAGCTTCGATCAATAATAACAACTGTCCTCTAATTCCGAGATTATCCAGTTTCAGAAGAAGCCTGTTTTTTTGGGACTCTGTCAAAAGCCTTGGAAAAATCAAGGTAAATGACATCGACTGGTTGATCGTCATCTAAGAGTTTAAGCAGGTAATTAAATTGGTGTCTGCAGACTTTCCAGGCAGAAAACCATGCTGTGTTGGGGGTACTATGTTACTATGTAGGTATGTTTGTATTCGAATTTGATGCGATAGGATTCAAAGAGACGACAATTATAAAGAAATTTCAAGTTTTTTTTTTCTTGATTCGTTATATCGTATGTGTTTATGGCGTGCGAGTCATTTTGCGCCGAGTCGCCCCACCGATAATTGTGAGATTTTTGTTATCGAACACTAGAAGATCTATAGTTAAAAATTTCGCAAATACTGTTCAATCATATTTGATAATTGAGTTCGAAAATCTTAAGAAACGAAGAAAAAGATTCTCTTTGAGTTTGAACGCACAGAAATTCATAACCCTAAGAAAAACAATTCATTATGGGCTTGATTCGAATACATGATTCATGTACTGCGGAATATACTATTAGTCTAAAAAAACATCGCTTAGAAAGCTTCGGTCTTGGTACTAATATTAACTTGAGTAATGAGGGCAGAAATGTCATAGTTTCAGTATGTATGCTCATGAATTGCTATCAACAGCTTAACGTCGCACATGGGTTAAAATTAGCTGTGGTAGGTGTTTTCTAAAAAAACTGAAGAAAAGGCAGAAACTAGCAATAAAGCACACACCATCTAATAGTTCAGGTACAGTTGACAAAGACACAACAGATGAAGATGAACAAGGAGTTACAGTTACAATAACGGATATTCGTTATCCCTACCATTCTAAGGCTGCTTTTCCACCAGAGATGTGCGAGGATACGTAGCGAGAGATGTGTTTGTAAAGAACCAATGGAATCGCTTCATTTACCTCGCCTCGGTCAGCACAGCTCTGGTGGAAACGGCTCAGCGAAGCTAGATTTTTGCGCATACAAAACAACCGAGGGATGTGTGCGAGGGATATGTACGAGGGATGAGCGCGAGGGATATGTTGCGAGGAAAGTGTGTTGAGAAGGTTTGCGCATACTGTATCAGCCAGTCAATAGACGGAGTTTGTTGGAAGTAGAAGTGCGCAAAATAGATGGATAAGAAATGGAAGCAGAAAATATGGAGTTTATTAGTTCTATAATTTTGAGCAGTAAAAGAACACAAGGTTTTGGATACGTAACCATATTACATATTATCGATTACATGGAGAATTCTTTACCTTTTTTAATACGGCTGATGATGCAGTATTCGAAAATTCTTATCGAGTATCTACACCGTACCCTCGTCGACACATTTCATAGCTTCGCAATGCATCCTCGCACCACACATTGATGCGCATTTTCACAGCGCCGCTACACATCCTCGTAGGTACATTTTCATCGCACAGCTTTGGTGGAAACACCCATAAATTTTCACAGCACAGCTAGACATCCTGGTACGAAACATTTCCATCGCACATCTCTGGTGGAAACGCAGCCTAAGGCTTAAGTAATTTCTAGATACAATTATATTCTTAACAATTGCAAAAATTGGTATAGTGGTTTAAAAGATCACCTACTAAATACAATATGTACCTGCAAAGGTATGTGAAAGATGATACAGGTAAAGAATTAGATGACGGAAAATTTAACTAAACCTACTACAAAACTCTTCTTTGCACTCGTTGTAGCGTTCGTAAAATTGGCCAACGTTTAGCTAAGGAATCTGCGAAACGTGATGCATAGGATTCAAATTCGTATTAATTAGTACAATTTCTGGCTGAGTCTGTAGTTTGCATGACGCATAACTTTCTTTGTCTCTTTGGATACATCAAAAGTTTATGAAGAATGAATCTTTTAAGAGCTAAAAAAATCTTGTTCGTTTTGAGTACACCTTTCTAACTTACATGCTAGGTATGTTGAGCAGAAATGTGAAGTAAATTAAATTAAGATATAGTATTCGAATTGTTGTTGGTATTTAACTAGATGCAGTATTTTTTATCAAACATGTATATAAATCACTCTAAACATGTTTATGTTTTAATATTTAATTAAAAAAGAACTACTATAATAAAATGTAATTAACAGATGATAACAGATAGAAAACTAATGTAATGGTTTTTGATTGTAAATTAAACAACAAATTCATGTTTTAATCTAATTATATACTCAAGTAAAATTATGTTTTGTCTATAGAACAAATTAGTCTATTTTTTAACCTATAGCATATTTTTTTACGTCTCAAAATTAAAATATATTTATTTTAAGTTTCTTTTTTATTTTAGAAAGTTTTTATATTTTCGCCGTGTTCTTTGTCTCTGTGTCATTCCGTGGAAATTTGTAATCGAATTTAAACCTATTTCCCGACTACCTAGAGCTCTAAAATTTTCAGGATAGCTAAGAACTGGATGACAATGCATGTTTCAAGTGTGTTTAGGCATATACATAGATTTCGAAATTTATACTGAATTGTTGTTAAATTAAATATGTATACATATTATCATTTTGAAATACTTCATATAAGCTTGCGGTGCGTGGCCTATTTGGATAAGCGGTTGATTGTGACAATTCTGTTGGGTTATCGTAATAGGATCGATCTCGCGAGAGAGAAGTTTTTTTTCTTTTTTTTTGTTCTTACATGTGAAAACAATAATTATTATTTTAACTGGTAATAAAATAAACTGTTGTAGAAAGTTTTTAGATACAACTACCCTTGATTTTGTTAACAAGGAAACAATCTTCTCTATGATCAATCACAGCGTTGTGTGACTTAATATTTTTGCAATATCAGGGATGCTGTGCATTGTTGAGATGACACTTAAAATATAAATTAATAAATTACATACCTAAATATCTTGAAGTTTAAATGTTGTATTATTTCTCGCGACATATCCCTTCATTTGAGCCCAGATTAATTCTATGGGGTTAAGTTCACAGTGATAAGGTGGTAATCGCAACACTTTAACTCCATGTTCTGTTGCTATTTTATCTACACTATACTTCTTAAATTTTGGTGAATGTTGTTTGCATAACTGCAATAACTCTTTTTTGAGTAAACCTTCTTCTTGCACTACTATTTCTTTCATTATTAGCCAATCCAAGAGTTCTTGCTTTGTCCATTTAGTATTAGGTAACGGCTCCTTTAATCTTGAATGGTAACTGGCATTGTCCATGACTATTACAGAATTGGTCGGTAATAAATCTATCATTTGACTGAAATATTCCTCAAAAACATCAGCAGTCATTTCTTCATGGTAGAGATTCGTAGAATTTGAAATAAAATCTAACAAGCCTCCATTAACAAATCCTTTATCTCCTCCTATATGAGTGATAATTAAACGGCGACCTTTACCATTCGGAAATTTTAAGCCAGTAGACAAACCTTCTATAAATGCTTGACGAGCATTTGTAACCAGTTTATCTTGCCAAACTTTATTTACAAAATGCCCTTCATTTATCCATGTTTCATCTAAATAAAAAATATTTTTGCCTTCTTTCCTCAATTTTCGAATTTCCCTTAAATATTGCTTCCTCCAACAAATAATTTCTTCTTTCTCTATGAGCGCAGATTTTCTATTGTTACTCTCATAAATGAATCCTAATTCACGTAAAGTTTTCCACAATTTGTCTCTTTTAATGTTTGACAAAGATTCGTCTTCATTAATGTCTACTAAAAGTTTATCCAAAGTAGGAATCTTTTTTTGTAAATAAAATGAATGAACTTTTCTTCGAATCAATTGTTTAATAGTATCGTCTATCAGAATGGGTTTTCTTCCTGTTGGCGTTTTAGGTGTTTCTGTAATACTTCGACTCTTTCGTTGCTTTAAAAGTCTATAAATAGTTGCTTCACCAACTCCGGTCATATATGAACAGTTAGAAACTATACTCCGGACAGTACTAGTAAAATGTTCATGCACAAGAGCATCATGTACATTTAACACTAAAGTTTTCATTGGCACGGTTAAATGACACTTTAATTTCACAGGAGTAAAATTAGCCGTTTGTGCCATTTTTACTACACAAGTTCACTTATTAATATCGCTTTTTATTATAGAACTATAACAATTCTGCGTGTTTTAATCACAGGACTTTACAAACAGAACTTTAAATCTTAACTGAAATGATTCACAATCTGCAAAATACTTTCTGCCGATTAGAAATTTTAATCCTGTCTAAGAATGTTTAGGGCTACTTAAATTGATCTTCTTTGAAATTGTAAATATTTTGTACCTGTAGTGATTACGTACTTATATCATTTGTTGATTAAAATGACTACAAAATTTAAGACAACAATTGAAATAAATTTGTATGTTTAAAAATTTTTGGTAAAACCTAAACATTTTCAAAACAAATACTGAATATTTTATTTTAGAAAATCTCCGTCACTGATTTATGATGTTATATTGGGTTTTATCTCCAATGCAATAAAATTTTTGCTATCAATCATTTTCAAATGAACTATAGCTTCCTTCTCCGCGATATTCTGGTCAAACACGACGAATACGTGAGAGCAAAAGATTCATAATATCAATATAACACGACATTTACTGTTTGACCTGTTGGAACGGATTCTTTGTGAATAATTCCCTTCGAATCTTAGAAAAAATCAACAATGTTTTCACTTTCGACTTTTCCAACCGGCTGTTTTTCGGGTTTGACACGCTTGAGTGCTTTCATGCTTAACTTTGACGCTTGGTTTGGGGATCGTATTGAAAACATCACGTTTTGTCACCAGTCACAATGTTGTACAGTTAGTTTTTATCTTTATTTGCCTCTTTAATTATGTCTTTAGAATGTTGAATCGAAGTATTTTTTGGTCATCCGTGAGCCTGTGCGAAACAAACCGTGATCACACCTTTTTCATACCCAAATTCCCGGTCATATTGCGATAGATCGAATTTTTGGAAATATTTAATTCCATTTGCAGGTATCTCAATAAAGATTTGGGCTTATTTTAGTAAACAGACGCACTTTTTCGACAGTTTCTGGCGTAATCACAAATTTTGGCTGGCCAACATGTTCGGCGTCTTCCAGCGACTCACGACCCTCTTTGAACCGTGTAAACTACTCGTGGACTCGGCTACGAGATAAAAAATCATCACCATAAACTTGTTTCAACAATCGATGCGTTTCGGTAAATGTTTTACAAAGTTTAAAACAAAACCTCGTTGTTCTATGTTCATTTTTCGATGTTAAAAACTGACTGACTGTGATAACTCGGCGTGAACTGGTTCGGTTGTCATGAAATTTTGAGAAAACATCAATGAAAGATGTACCTATCTAATGGTACCCCCAATAACAGATGGCGCTACTAGTATCGGATATTTGTTAAAAGACCTGTTTACTTTGCGACAGACCTCGTATATGTTCTTATATAGTCTTGGTTGACATATTTAGTGTCTGATATCTAACGCATTATAGCTTTATAGGCAGTATGTATTAGACGAAAGATGTCAATACCGATTGCAATTGGTTGTTAATTAACGCCATCTACTTAAAACTTGTTTATTTCAAATATTAATTTGGATTGAGAATATTAACCAGAGCCATAAGAACTGTTTTATGTTGTACATTTGGCTTATTTAAAAAGTTTACCGTTGTTTATTGTTAAAATCGGTAGGTAATCGACTTAATACTGATAAAAATAGTCCTGACCGATTAGATAGGTATTCGTTTCCACCTTATTCAAGAGGTAGAATGTAAGAAGAAACCCGATTAAGTATACAGTGAAGAGAAAAGAGTTGTAACTTTGTTAAATAACAAAAAAGATGATTAACTTATACTCCTCTATTCTTAATCAATGATTTGAACTTAACTTGAGCTAAAATTAACGAAGCAACATACAGAACATGAAGGGTATCTAAGCTATTGGTATAGTTAAGGTTTTGATGATTTTATGTTATTCTCGATTATGGAGAATTAGTTGTCTAAAAAACATATTGTATGCATATAATTCAGATTTTTTTGTTTATACTGTATAACATGAAAGCGGGTAGTAAAAATAAGGGAAATGTAGGCCGCAGAGAACGATGCATATGTGTTGGCAGGATGAGGAGAGTGTATATAATTTGTGCACATAAGTGCATTCCATTCGGGTGTTAGAGTTAGACGTCTATAGCCTGACTGCCCCCTCGTCGTGCTTTTCCCACCGCGCGCCGCCCCTTTAAGTGCATTTACGTGTCGAATATATGTGAAAAAATATGGCGAACGAGAACATAATGCGGACACGAGAACGGAACGCCGGGAATCGATCACAACGTGTTCTCTAACAAAATGTCCTGTCAGGATGAGCAGTTTGTCGTTTAGATCGGCTCCACTGATGTTTCGTTCTTAACCCGACGACATTACAATGTTTCTTCACGATGTTACTTATTTTTTTTTATGAAATTGATGGAACGGATATTCCATAAAAAACTATATTTACGTTTAGTGTTTTTCATATTTTATAGTGCATGTAGATACATGCATTTAGCTTATTGGCTAATATTCTTTGTATAAGTGAAAAAGATGTAAACAGAATCTTAAAGTCAAACGATTAAACTTTACGTTGCTTTGTGATTGCTTAATTAACGAATTCAAATTGTAATGCACAGAAGCTTTGGCTTCGGTGTTAAAAAAAGGATTGCTTGAATCGCACACAATCGTCTTCCTAACGTTCTTTAACAAACCAAAAAGGTTGAGTAGAATATGGTGATAAGTCAAGTGGGGTGAATTTGATTTTAGATTTACAGTATTAGATCCAAGTGGAAAAATGTAACGGGTTACATCTGAACGTTACCCTTATTCAAAAGTTTACAGTATTTACAGTTCGTGCAAAAAACAATAGTGCCTTTAAAATACAATTACAAGAACGTTACTAGTATACAGTTATGTCTTGACTTTCACAGGGATTTGCTGACACTTATTTATGTTACTCTATTTTGATCTATTTCGACTTAAGCATGATTTTCGGATTCTATTCGGAAGTGTGTTCTTTTAGCCTGCAAAAAGCTTCTGACAAACTGTCAAAAGTGGGGAATCTTACCTGGTACACACTTCACAGAACTTTAGGTTTATTGTAATTATTATCCCTATAAATTAAATTGCAATTTTGGATTTTTAGCCGTTGTATTGCTTACTTTTAAATAATATTACTAATCGTAATACATGTAGAAGTGCGGTGAGCATTTTCAATGAATCACATCCTTCCTTACATTTTTTACACACATTCAACTTGGTTTACACTTTCAAGAGCCAGAAATTTAATCCTGATATATTACGCAGTAGACAGGTACCTACATATTTTGCTCAAATATCTTAAAGGCAGTTATTTAACTAGTTTAACTGCAAAACCAAAGTTTTTCTTACCACCCTTATGTACACATTTCTTATCTTTGCTACAGTATCTCAACGTCACTTCTCCAATGCTAACGTGTTACGGTACTATTGTTTGTTATTACCTAATACAAGACACTACTGTACTCGAACTACACCACTTAGGACTCACCTTTCAATATTTACAATTAAATACCTACTTACCGCTATATAGACACCACTAAAGACTTTTTCCAATATTTACCAATAAAGACCCCGCCGGTTAATACGCACTCTTTCAGCCACTCCACTCACAGTTTGTTCGTTGCCAAATGAGCACAAGGTCGTTTTGAAATCCTGAATTTTTCACTATAAGTTTAAAGTACACATTTTATCAGATTTATTCGACCTGGACACTCATTACATTGATAATTAGACGAGTAATTTGCGATTGATCCAAATTAAACCTGACACTGTTATTTCTCTTTAAGTTTTTATTTTATCAGCTGAATCAATTTAATAAAAAAAAAGTGTGAGGTGACAAGGGACACCCGGATGGAACGAAGTTCCTCTCGATTAATTAGTGAAGGAATTGTAATTTGTATACATACATAAGCCTTTATTATTGTCTGTATAAAATCTCTACTTACCTAACTCTATCAGCAATATCCGGAACTTGTGCAGAAACACTGCCAGGATACATTATTGTTATTATTTTATTATTTATTATCTACAAAAAACCTGGATAAACTTAACAAAGTCGTTATACTACACTATCAAAGCAAAATAGAAAAAAGTAAATCCATTATCACTTAAATATTTTCAACAGTTCGTTTCTTTTAACAAAAGTGTCCATTTATACAATAAAGTTAAAGTAATTTGACGTACCTAACTAGTCAAGTTACGAACTATTTTTAAAATGTTTTTGAATTTATTAATTTATAAAAACATGATGAAATATAATACCATTATAGGTAATTATTTTTTTTCTACAGTATTTTCTTTTTAATGTACATTTTCTTTTAATTTAAAATAGTGTCTTTTTAATTGTAATATATCTATCTATGAGAGAGAGAGAGAGAGAGAGAGAGAGAGAGAGAGAGAGTTTTTCATTTTTTGGTCTGAGAGAGAGACAAATAGACAGAGAAACATGCGTGTGTCGTGTCGGGTCGTGACAACTTTTGGTCTGAATTTTTTTTGGCTACCCCCTAGCCTCAGTCGTAACTGGTCGTAACGCCCGAAAGGGAACTTCGTTCCAACAGTTAATTGACAATGATATTTAACACTATATAAAGTAGTTATTTTTTGCTCGTCGAATAAATTATTATTATAGTTAAACTTAAAAATTGAATAAATCATGTTCTTAGCTCTGTAGAAGATCTGGTCATTGTAGTTAATGGAAAAATTAATATGGCAATGAGTCTGTTATCACTGCTTAAAATCGAATCCAGCACATTTTTCTCTCTTGAATTATTTTCGTCAGCAAATGAACAAAATTACGAATACTTCACGAAGTATATTGCCCACTCATGTAATGAAGCTCTTAGGGTCGTAGTTAAGGTCTGTATTACTGCTCTATGCTTCTTGGGGAAGGTTTTTTCTCATTGGTGCTTTTTAAGTACTTTTTTATTATAGTGACTCGAGCTACTAGACTCAGTTTATTAATAATAACTTTCGATATCTCAAAATAGAGTTCCATAGTTTTTCCTCTGTTAACGTAAAATAATCTTTTTTCTTATGCTACTGCACCACCTATTAACACCTAAATTTAGGTCTTAACGTCGCTGTGGCCACATTAAAGGGTTTTAGCGCGTTGAAAGACTATTAGCCTAAATCGCATACAACTAGAACTTTTTGTATCAGGTGTATAAAACGTTACTTTACACAGAAAGTATTGTACGCAAAGGACAAATTGTTGCTCTACATGCAACGTATTGAATGTTTATGTAGTTGTGCTCCTAAAGTAGTGGTAAAGTGACTCAAGAACGAGGTATGTTAAAAAAAAGAGAATTTTTGAATAACTCTTAAAATCTTTATTTATTCCTTAATATCTATTTTGTCCCCTTTAAAGTAATTTCTCGCAGATATAACACACTTATGTCAGAGCGTCTTTCAATCTTCGAAACACTCCTGGAACTCGATTTTGGATATGACCAACAGCTCGTTCTTCAAAGCAGCCTTTATTTCCTCAAGTGTGGCAAAACGTCTTCCCTTCATCGGTCTCGTTAGTTTTGGGAATAGGAAAAAATCGCAGCCTGTCAAGTCCAGAGCAGATGGAGGTTGTGGCATGATAACGGTGTTGTTTTTGGCCACAAACTCACGAACATTTAGTAATGAATGTGTCGATGCATTATCATGGTGCAAAATCCATGACTAGTTTTCCCACAAATACTTGCGTTTAACTCGTTATTGCGTGGCGCAATCGTTTCATAATTTACAAGTAATATTTCTTGTTGACCAACCTTGTGATTCACTACGCCATTGTAATTTAAGAAAACAGTGAGCAAAACCTTTACAATCGGCCAAACTTGACGAGATTTTTTCGTTCTTTGCTCCTCTGGCCGCTTTCATTGGGGCGATTGGTCTTTGGTTTCAATGTCATAGCCCTATACCCATGTTTCGTCACCTGTTATAATCCTTTTGAGGAAATTAGATCGTCGATTAAACAGGTCCTGAGTGATATTCATGCGACGTTGTTTTTGGTCAAAATTGAGCAATTTTAGAACAATCTTCGCTGCTACACATTTCATGCCCAAAACATCCGATACAATCGGATGACAGGATCCAGTTGATATGCCAACATCCTCAGTAAATTCCCCAATAGTAATTTGACGATTTTCCAAAACCATTTGCTCCACATCGGTCATCGTCATCAATGTCTTCTCGGTCTTTTTTGAAGCGTTTATACCAATCATACACTCTTGGTTTACTCATAGTAGATTCACCAAATGCCACAGTCAACACATTAAATGCATTTGCACATTTTATTTCATTTTTACGCAAAATTTAATGCAAATCCTTTGATCCATTTTGTTCGACAGTAGAAAATCGAAGAGTATACCAAAACACGTCTAACCATTCTGTCTGTTTAACACAAACTAACAATGCAAAATGGCTGATAATGTAAACATATAGTAGGGACATGTGTACCAATATAAGAAAACATTTTCGTTTCTATCTTAACAAACCTCTCATTTAGTTTATTATACTCTGTAGATCTCGTTGGTCCAATTGATTGAAAATATGACAAATAATTTGTGACTGATTGAAATCGTATTATAAGAGGATATAAGACACACGTTACCTATTTAACGAAATATACTAAAGAAAGAATCGTTATCCTTTATTTATTTTTAATAACAATTAAATAACATGTATATCGACTTTCTCTTCAACAATATGTATATGTTCTCCATTTCTATGATTCATTTCCACCTGAAACGAATTGCTTATTATTTCTAACAATTTAAATGTATCTTCTATACATACCGATTCAGTGGTCTTCAGTTCTTTTTCAGATAATTTTTCTACTATAGCTGCCGTGTAACAATCTCCTAACATGTTGTTGGTAGTTCTAAAGCGATCCCTAAAATATAATCTTACATTTCATATTCTCATGTTGATACAGTTTTACTTACACAAACCAATCTACAGCAAATAACAAAGGTACATTATGACTAGATATTCCTAATGAAGATAAAATCATAAATAGAATAATTAACGCTGAACTCGGTACACTTGTGACAGCAAACGACATAATAGTTGATGTAAACCTAAAAGTAACAAAGTTAAAACAAGTTATAATGGTGTCGTGGGACACCAGGTAGGAACTAAGTTCCTTCGGCTAATGTAGAATCGACACTACTCGCTTGTGTATACGACTGTAGCGCCTACGCACGTCTCATTTAACGGTTTTATTCCATGGACTTTTTGTTACGGTTTTACTGTTACATTTTTTTCAGTTCGGTCGCGCAGCAAAATCCCTATCTCATCCAAGCCTGCCGTAAGGAACTTAGTTCCAATATTTTAAGAAAAAATTTAATAACATACCATATGATCAACAAAGTTCCTGTTCCTAATACAATTCCATTCATTTGCGCTATGAATATAGTAGAAATAGCTAGAAACATTGCTGTTCCATCTAAATTTGTATTACAACCGACTGGCATTACGAATCTTGTTATTCGTGGATCTATATTAAGATCGTTATCCATTATATCCATATTTATTGGTAGAGCAGCTGCTGTGGAAGCTGCAGCAAAAGCTGTTAAAGTCCCTTAAAGAGTACTAACTGTTAATTAAAAGTTCTAATAGATTTCCATTACAAAGCTCAAGAGAAAGTTGTATTATTATAAGTTACTGATTTTCTAGCTTTTGTTTTAATATGCTTTTCAATCACCTTTATTAATTAGAAACACCTTTTGCCTTGCAAAGAACTGGATCAGATTTTTTACTATTGCTTTAAAGAAAACTACACCAGAACTGCTTTGTATAGCTTATTTCATTTCTCTTTTGAAGCAACTTTTAAATCTCTTTACCCTTTATGTGAACATTTTGCTTTTAGATCTTTTAGGAATTACGCTGATTTCCTGAGGGTTGCTACATGTTTTAAGATGTTTTTAATGTATATTGTACTAGCTTGGTTCTGTGATATGGTGATTAAGAGATATTCCAGCACTCGTGTTTTTCTTCTGTGTTATCTTTTTTTAACCGACTTCAAAAAGGAGGAGGTTCTCAATTCGACCGCATTTTTTAATGTGTGTTATGGCGCGTTTACACGTGCATGGATTTACTGGCGCAAGTAGTTACTTACATGCAAGTAGTAGAAACCACGCACGTGTAAACAACGACTTGCGCGTAAGTATTGACTTGCATGCAACCACTTACTTACGCGATAGAAAGTTAGTAGACAACCAACTTACCTTTACTTTCACGCAAGTTATACTTGCAAGCATACTTGCGCCAGTAAATCCATGCACGTATAAACGCGGCATACAGCATATATCCGGTATTTATAATCCGATTTGAAAAATTCTTTTTACATTCAAAAGACTGAAGAGTCCGTGTGGCCCCATAGATATCCTAGGGAATATCTCAAAAATCAACAGAATATGTTACTATTGGTGTATAACATAAAAATATAATATTTTATTCTCACAAAAAGAAGGAATTAGCATTAAGTCACCACGCTTGTTCACTGCAGGTTGGTGATTTCAGACACGTAAGTCCACGTGTTATTACGATCTTTTCTTTATCTGTACTTACGTGATGTCTCTAGGTGTTAGTTAAAGAATTTACTTATGTCTCTAAAAAGACACATTGGTACCTACATTGTTGGGGATTAAACCCAGAACCTCTTGCACAGTATTCGGAAGGTTTTGATTATAGTACTTATCAATTTGCGCCCATATCTGACAAATACAAGTAGCAATTAAAAGGGTAAAGTAAAAACTTTTTTTAAAAAATTGAACCGCCTTCAAAGAAAAAAAAAAGGAAAACGCTATAAAAGCAAAAAATTTAAGCAACTAGTCATCTGATTTTGATTTCCTTAACGTGGTTCACGACAATCCCTTTATGTCCTGGTACCCACAACAATGTTACTTTGTTGTGTTTAGCTAGTTGCTTAAGATACTGTTTGCAGTTTCAGTTTGTTTTGGTCTTGAGAGTGGTAGATTGTAGAGACTTTAAAGCTTGGCTATCAGAGGCAATAAATATTCTGGCTGATTTGGGACGCTTTTTAATGCATTTTGAGTACAGAAATCGATCGCTATATTATAAAGGTATAAAGCTTTGCTTTTTTCTATCTAATTTCTCTTTTTTGTGTGTATTGGGTTATATAAGGCTAAAAAGTCTTCTATGCGCTAATTTCTAATTCTTACATACACTTTTATTTTGGACCACTTCTTTTTGCAAATTTTTTTTTAATCCTCTTATGAGGTTTGTATACAACTGGGAAATACCTAATCTTTATTATAAAGTGGGTGAGAGGAATATGGCTGTGGTTTTTTATTTTTGGATGCAGATCAATTGGTGTTCTGCGAGAGAAACAACTTGAAACCTGTTCTTGTCTTCTTATCATTTTTGCATGCATTGTGATTTAGGATGTTTAATGACTTTTGACATAATTGCTAGTAGTTACTATATCTTTCAACCTCAACTTTGTTTAACCAAAAAAAATACTTCTTCTTCTTTTCAAACTGTTTAAGGCTGGGCGCAGACGCTCGGTTTCCTGATGCGGTTTCCGGATCAGGAATTCAGATTCGGAATTCCGTGTGTCTAGCGCAAACATCCATTTTTTTGTATTAGGAATTTATACTGTCAGTTCGAATAGCGACGTTTCTGTAAAAGCATAAATGGACGACGACGATGAATTGATTGCTATTGCACTTTTACTGGCGCTAGATGTAAAAAGGAAGAGAAAACGATATTATTAAGTTTTTTCCGTTCTTACGACCCGAACGCACGGAATGAATTCCGAAACGAACGTCGGGTTCGGAAATAGTTAGGACGTGTGCGCCATGTTGAACATTTTGTATGTAAATGAAGCATTCAGGTTTCAGAATCTGAATTCCTGATCCGGAAACCGAATCAGGAAACCGAGCTTTTGCGCCCAGCCTAATACCAATATCAATTCAGGTTTTCAATTTTCTTTTTTCAATTGTTTAATATCTTGTTTCGTAGGTCAGGTTTGTTGAGATTTAGAAGTCATCATTGCTCTGTTGAAAAAGCGACTATATAGGATTTGTTTAAGTCGTTTTGGATAAGTTTTTGGATTGTATCCTTTGGCACTTTTGCTAAGTCTTTGTATTTTTCAACCACTGTTTTGCTTTTTACAAGAATTCTATATTGGTTGTATGAATACTTTCTTTTTGGCGTTGATAAGGTTTGTCATGGTTCAGTCATGAGTTACTAGACAAGCAACTATAAAATTTTTACGTCAATCAGTCTTTCAAGGCAATTTTTCTACTTTCCAGTACCTATAGTGTTTAAAACAAACTAAAGATCCAAGTCAAGAAGCTTAGAAAGCATCTAAAAGATCACTTTTTTTTAACAAAAGCTTACCTTGCATTACTCCTAGATAATATTTGAAAGGATTCTTTCTTATAACCAAAAAATAAATTAACTGTAGAATTACCAACTGGTAAATAAAAACTCCTATAATAACAGTTAAAATTAACCATCCCAGTTGCGACATGACCATTGTAACATTTTTTACAGATACTATTTTTCCTGTTATGATACTACATAATCCTACTGGTGTTATCCAAAGAATCCCTTTTACCATTTTCATAATAATATCGAATGTTACTGAGAAAAAATCTTTAATTACTTGACCTTTACTTCCCATGGTGCCTAGTATTGTACCAAAAACTATACAGAAGAAGACTATTCCTAAGTTATTTGTACCCATTCTAAAAATTAGAGAATAATATACTAACTTATAATATGAAATTAAAAATGATATTGTACCTGTATTTAAGAATCTTTTCGATTTTATTGGAGAATTGAACAGTTTTGTTTACTTTATCAAAATCTTTTACTGAAGTATTTATATAGTCAGTGTATACCTGTAATAATTATAATAAAAAAATTAGTTTATAAAGTTGAGGTATACAAACCTGTTGAAAGGTGGCCTGAAAAATATTGTCAGCAGCAATATTTCTGAAAGTGATTGTAAATTATGTATAAAATAATATGGCAGCAATGCTGTAATTGTGAACCAAATACGGGGGTTTGTTTTTTTTAGTTTTGCATATAGTCGTTTAGAAGGCTCCACCAATAGAACCTTCAGACACAAAACTAACCTCAATCTTTTGTTGACGTAAATCTAAAGTTTAATTACGATACAACAAATCGTGTAGGTACAGTGAATTATTGAAATTAGCAAGTCGGTCGAATAATGGATATTAGCCGAAAACATTTTTAAACAATAATTTTTAACAGTTTTCGGAGAGGTTTATCCTAACAGCAATGTCTCGTTAAAATGGTTTCTGTGTTTAGGAATGAAGCACCAGACCAGTCTACTATTTTCTGCTGGTATTGCGAATTTCAAAGTGGTCGCTCCAGTCTCAGGGACGAATCCACGCGAAGTCCACCCGAAATAGCAATCACACAGCAAAACATTGATGCAGTTCGTCAGCTAATTAATAATGACCGCTGTGTAACATACCTGGAGATAGAGGCATCTTTGGTGATTTTACAGACCTCGATCCTAAAAATCCTACATGAAGAACTGGGTGCTACGAATTTGGTTTTCCATTGGATCACTCATTTGCTCACAGAAGCGCAAAAAGCGGTTCGGGTATTGAAAAACATTGGAAGCTCAAAAAACTTTTATATTATTGTTAGTGGCGTAAAATCTTGGATTTGTTACTACGAACCGGAACATAAACGCCAATCAGCTGTGTGGGTATTTTACGATAAGGAAAAACCAACAAAAGTGAAACGTTCCCTAAATGTGTCGAAGACAATGGGCGAAACTTTTGTGTCAAAACCTGGTCAGATGGCAACAATTGTTTTAGAAGATCGAAAAACGGTTGCTGACGATTGGTATGTAATCGTTTATTTACCAGAAGTTATCGCGAACCGCGAAAGGAACACATAACGGTAAATCTGCTTGCATCAGGACAGTGCAATGCACTCACACTGCTCAAAAGACAATCGAGTTTTTGGAGCTTCAACACATCCAATTGTTAGACCATCCACCGTATAATTCCGACCTAAGTCCCAACGACATCTTCAGGTTCCCAAAGATCAAGAATTCAATGCATGGGCAGCGATTCTGGTCGCCAGAAAAAGCCATCGATGCCGTTTAAACAGCGATTTTGCAGGTGTCAACTGAAGACTGGAATAATGGTTTTACCAATTAGTTTAAACGTATGCAAAATGGTAACTATACTGGTAGGACATATTTTGAAAACAAATTACTTTAAGTTTATATATTTTTCATCTTTATCGATATATGCAAAAATAACAAAACAACTCTTGTAGTAGATTTATTTCAGCGTGTGAAGCTAAAAAGTAGTCATGAATATTCTCAAGTTAAATGACTAATTTATCTTGATCATAATGATTGCAGACTTGTCTAATGATTCATGCCGTTAAAATATTTTATCTCATCTTTCTAAAATAAATTAACAAGAAATGAAGAAATAATAAGTAAGGAATTGTTTGGTTTCAGAAGATAGTTTGGAATTAGACAAGTTCTGTGTCTAGAAAAGCGTAGAAAGTGTAAAAAAGAATTGTCAACAATATATACGCTTATCAGACTACTTGGCCAAACCAAATTAAACTGTACTTGAAGATGTGACATCAATAAAACTAAATATATGCTGACCAGTAAAATCAATATGGGTCCAACAAATTAAATTAAATCAACAAACGCTGGAACGATTTAATTACCTTGGATCATTGAACATTTGGACCCGTCATTTGAAGTGAGATGTCACAAGTCACACATTTTAGAAACTGGGACTTTGGATACTGATATCATGAATAAAATCGAGGCTTTGAAAATGTGGTTTTATCGAAGAATACTTAAAATATCATGGATTAACAGAACTAGAAACAAAGAATAGGATATCAGTGAATTTTACTTAATATTGTTAAGAGACGTAAACTAGATAAGCTTAGAGGACCAAACTATAGTTTTCTTCAGATAATCCTTAGCGATAAGATAGGAGAAATTAAAAAGGTAAAAGGGCAAAAATAAACAGGTTTTACAGCACACCAATTCATGTGAAAAATCCTACTTTCACTTTACAAATATCAACAGAGTTTATTCTACTAAATTATGTTTTCTACCAGCGACTATTCCTCATTTCTAAAGTATCGAGAGACTACAAATAAGTCTTGGCAACCAATCCACTAACTATGTTTTTGTTGTTGTGTGGTTTACTCTTGAATAAACACTATTAAAATGCAAATACAAGTTGTCAGACGATTAATTGTCATTTTAACAATATTTAACAGCTATCTAGACAATCAGACGTTTGATCCTCTGGCGACTGCCGAATAAAAAATTATAACAATTTAGAAAAAATCGGGTATCAAAGATTTAGGAAGTCGGTCGATTGGTTGTCGAGCGAATCGCAAATAAAGCAAAGACTAAGTATTCGTTAAAAATGTAAAAATCTTAAACGATTAACGAATAAACATGCGTAGTTACGAATGAGATGGACGTTAAGCAAAAAGGGGATGAATACGTATACCAAGTCGGACAATTGTCGTGGAACGAATTGCTAATAACGATGTATAGCAACGTTCCAGGAAGTGGGGCGATTAATCGTCGAGCGATTCGCAAATACATCATTGACTAAGTATTCATTAAGAATGCAAATTTTATATAAACATTGGTAGATTGGTCGTTCCTATTATTTCTTTGACGAAAAATGAAAACTGTACCTAAGAATCCTGACTGTAAAACAATCCGCAAACTTTACCTGCCCATATCTAGTAAACTATCCAATACAGAACTGGTTTTTCTCTCTGATTCCTCGGGATTCACAGTAATACCCAATCCTGGATCGCCTGGATGTATACTTACAGCTAATATAACACCCAAAAGAGCGTTAAAAGTAGAGGTTACTATAAAATAACTAAATGTTCTCAAAGCTATTTTACCATTTAATTTAGCATTTACGCTAGAACATCCAGATATTAAACTAGACATTATAAGAGGTAATATTACTAGCTTCAGTATACGCATGTATAATTCTCCTGGATAGGAAATTAGTGAAATTGCGGTATGTGATAGCTGTATCAAACGTAGGGTGAATCCTGAAATTAAAAATTATATTCTTGTAATGAACTGATTGTTTTAAAACACATACTATACACTAAATTATTTCAAAATCTAACCGATTTAGCTGAAAATTGGTAGGGAGATAACTCAGAATCAGAAGATGGATCTTGTTCGACCACGTTCCCGTAAAGTAACTGGAATGACATCTGGTATAACAAAATCGCATCTAACATAAAATAACAAAACGCCAATGACTACAAAGAAAATACTAAAGTACTATTACACCACCGTAAGATGACGCAGTTAATATCTCATATATTTAACAAGCAATTTTTACTTAAATAAGTAAAATGAGACCACAGGTGGCGCAGTTAATGTCTTGGTATATTCAAACCATCATTTCTTACTTAACAAAGTACTTACTATGACGCAAACGTAAGGTGGCACAGTTGATGTCTGAAATTATTTAATCGGACAATTTTTACTTAGTTAAGTACTAAGACGCCACCGTATGGTGGCGCAATTTGATATTTAATATATTTAATCGAAAAATTACAAAATACAACGAAAAAATTGTAAAAACGTGAAAACTAAGAAGAAAATATGATGATAAAAACGACAAAACAAAAAAAAACGAGACAAAATAGTATAAATTTGAAAAAACGGAAAATGAGCAAAATATATTAGTGTTGGGCGGTACGAGGATCGCCGGGTCAGCTAGTGTATCATTAAACTCAAGAATCTTAACTAGGTTTTCAGTTTATTTAAAAAAAAAAAAATTATAACTGTAACCACCACTGATAAATGTTTTAATATGAATTCCAGCGTCAGTAAGTCCTTATTAAATTTATTTTTATACAATTATTTCATGACATTTAATTTAAAATAAATTAATAAATGATTTCAAATAAAAAAGACAAAAAAAATTAAAAAATATTCCTGATAAATTAAAAAAGTATATATTTTTTTCAAGTTTTTCCAGTTTTCAATTTCGTTTCCATTTTAGGTATACGATAAATTCGATTTTTTCTGTTTTTTATTTGTTCTGAGTTTTCAGAATTTTAATTTATTGCGCTTTTTGAAGTTATACTTCTATTCATCCACTCGATTTGTGTGGGGTTAAATAAGAAAAATCATTACATATGTAATGGTGTGAGTAAGAGAGAGACAGAAACACATATAAGGTATATTGGTCGGTAAAAACAAAAAATGACATATTTACCACATGTTTAGTCATAACTATAAGTCCTTTAAATACCGTTTAAACATTCAGTACATTGAAAAGAGATAGATATACAAAAAACAGTCTGAGCTAATGTTTTGAATATCATAGTGACGTATAACATTGTGTTTGACAACTTATTTTATAATTCTGTCACGTAAGTTAATATCTTAAGATTAGTATTTTATATTAATGATATTAATAATAATATTCAGTAGGTAATGAGTACTGTATTGTAGTCTACAGTACCTACCATCACATGGTTTCAGTATATCCAGCACTATGCTTTTGAGATTTTTGGCTACATAGGGGAGAGGGGGGCAGCTTTGAACAGGGGCACCTTTGAAAATATGAGTTTACAAAGCTATTTGAAACGAAATTATGGTAGTTTTTATTTGGTGTAGTGGCAACACTATCCTACACAACTGTCACTTGTCACCGCTGACATATCACAGCCCGCAGTTGAGTTACAAGGAGGGTTTACTTTCGAGTTTACGTTCTAAACTTTTTCAAATAAGCGCGTAAGGATTTCAGGAATCCAATGCAAGGTGTATGAAGTGTTTTCTTCATCTTTTAGTCAGAATTTTTCATGTATCACGCAATAAACTAGAGAATAATACAATTTTTAAACTTTTACTCGGTAAAAAAACGTTTGTTATTTTTCAAATAGCATTGGGGCAGCTTTGAACAAAATGAAGGGGTCAGTTTTGAATATTGTTTAAAACTACCCCAACTGCATTCTTAAATAATGGTTTTGTTAATTTAACGTTGTTTTTTGTTATTTAGTCATGGCTCTCGAATGTATACTAACATATATACTTCAAAAAACATGTTAGCTGGCTTTGCCGCACCAGGCATTTATCCATTTTCGAGCAATTCGTGAACAGTTAAATCTACAATAACACCAGAACAGCTTTGGCCATTTCCTAAAGCACTGCCTCGAAAATCTTGATGTAAAGGCAAAAAGAAGGGAAATCCCGCATTTTAACGGATACCCCTAAAAAAGATGAGTTGCAAAAAGCTTACTTCGCACGCCAGGCACGGCTAATAAAATCACACGCTCAAAAGAAAAGAAGGGATTTTAAACTTGATTGTTTGGAGACAAAAACGCGCACGCGAAAGAAAACCAAAACTATACTGAGCATTTCTTCAGATGATGAAACTGACTCAGAAATGCATTTGGAGTCAG
The DNA here is from genome assembly GCA_964028335.1 of Altica lythri. Lineage (NCBI taxonomy): Eukaryota > Metazoa > Arthropoda > Insecta > Coleoptera > Chrysomelidae > Altica > Altica lythri. The sequence goes on along the minus strand of OZ034809.1, from coordinate 32,445,651 downwards.
AAAAGGAAGCAACAATGGACTATGAAGAGAATGAAGATACTGATAGCAGTGCAGATGAAGACACCGAAAAAGAATTGGACTGCAGCGTAATAAATTTTGGAGACTTCGTTATGGCGAATGTTTCATCTGTGGCTGGTAAAAGGTCATTATTATTTGTAGGAAAAGTTGTAGAAAAGGATAGCGTTTGACTGTTACATTTCTGAAACGGAAAGTTCAAAACTACCCCGCATATCTTCAAAGCTACCCCAGGAGCGGGGTAGCTTTGAACATTTGACAACTGCTAATAAAATTGATGTTGCGGCTACAACTTATATATTCTTCTTCATATGATGCTGCGATTTTATACCTTAATGGTCTTACTAATCATTGTAAAACAGTAAAAGGATTAAGAACTAGAGAATTTTAAGATATGCCACAAAGTTTAAAAACTGTTCAAATCTGCCCCCCTCTCCCCTAAACAGAGTTTTTACGAATAGGAAATCAAGCATTAAATCAGTAAAACCTCCGAAATTTGTAACGTAAGATGGATTGGAATGCGGTTTTTTGCATTGATTTGTTAGAGTATCAGGAAATTTGTCGCTATTTTTCATAATGTAAAAATGGGAAATTGCATTTTGCATTTGAAAAGCGAACAGACAATAGATAAAAAAATTACAACTCGGAAGTATCAGTTTAGGTACTCGGGGTTTTTGGGGTCGCTGAACACGAATATCATTGTTGGGTTTTCTCAGTAGACTTTGGTATTTGGTGTTGTTATGGATACAATTTTGTAAAGAAATGAATTATGACTTTATGTAAAATTATGTCACAAATAAAATAATTACTACAATTTCCCATTGCGACTTAATTCAAAATAGTTATACACAATACATACACAACAGTTTGGCGACGAGGATTCGAAGAACCTATGAATAACATGCCTAGAACAAATCGAAATAGGATAAATTCAAATTTGGAGACGACACCTAGTACATCTACAATAATTCACAATAGTTTTTTCAATTGAACAATTTGATTTTACAAAATTACAATGGCAGAGATGGGTACAGAGATTTGAAGGTGCTTGCGAAATATATGGAATATCGGAAATAAGTAAAGTTTCTTATTTTTTACATTTTATGGGACCTGAAACGTACGATATTTTATGTGACAGATTAACTCCAGATCAGCCTAATAGTAAAAATTTTAATGAATTAGTTCAAATCTTGCAAGAATATTTTAGTCCTATACCTTTAGAAATTGCAGAAATCTATCGATTACACCAACGAAAACAACAGGAAACTGAGAGCATACAACAATACGTTACAGCTTTACAGAAAATGTCAATTTATTGTAATTTTGGTAACTATTTGAAGAAAGCGTTGCGTAATCAGTTTGTGTGGGGTTTACGTAATGAACGAATACAAAATCGATTACTAGAACAAAAAGATTTAACATTTGATAGTGCCATTGAAATAGCTGTTGGGATGGAACTTTCAGCAAAAGACACTGCTCAGATGCAGAATAGTAAAGGTATCGATAAAGTGGATTTAAGATCAAAATCAAATCAAAATTTTAGCAAGTTTCAAAAATATACAAATACAACATCAGACCGAAATGTTTATTGCTTTAGATGTGGTGATAAAACACATATTGCTTCTACTTGTAATAAAACTGACTTAATTTGCTCTTTTTGTAATAAGAGGGGTCATCTTCAAAGTGTTTGTAGGAAGAAATTATTCAACAGAACAAATCAAGTTGATTCACAAAATGAAAATTCTGAAGAGATCATTGCTATAGAATCCGAACAACTCAGAGATAGGGAGAAGTTTTATCTAAATTTAAATGTTAATGAGAAGAATATCATGTTTGAAGTAGATAGTGGGGCTGCAGTGACAGTGATAAGTAAGCGTCAATTTGATACACTTTTTCCAAATACTACCATCAATATAACAAATCTTAAACTTATTTCGTACTGTAAAACGCCACTTAACGTTTTAGGATTTATACCTTGTAGAGTTTTATTCAAAAACCAAATTTTTGATTTAAATTTGTACATTGTTTCTATTGATCGTGAACCATTACTAGGTAGAGAATGGATTAGAAAAATACATTTAAATTTATTTCCAAATTCCTTAGATCAAATAAATATTCTAAATACAAATAAGTTAGTACAGGAATTAATACAGAAATATTCTAACGTGTTTACTCCTAATATAGGTAAAATGGAGGGAATGTATGCTTCAATTTCATTAAAACCAAATACTAAACCTATTTTTTATAAAGCACGACCATTACCTTTTTCTCTTATTCCAAAAGTTGAACAAGAAATAGAGAAATTAGTTTCAGAGGGGATATTAACTAAGGTTGATAGATCAGAGTGGGCTACTCCTATTGTACCAGTAGTAAAAAGTAATGGTAATATACGAATTTGCGGAGATTTTCGACTAACGTTAAATTCTAACATAATAGTTGATAATCACCCACTACCAACCGTTGATGAACTTTTCAGTTCGATGGCAGGTGGGAAACGATTTACTAAACTTGATTTAAGCCAAGCATATTTACATATTGAAATACGACCAGAAGATCGCCACTTACTAACATTAAACACACATAAAGGACTTTATGCTTGTAATCGGTTGATGTTTGGTATTTCTTCGGCACCTGCAATTTTTCAAAGAGAAATGGAGAAAGTTTTACAGGGAATACCTGGAGTTTCAGTGTATTTAGATGATATAAAAATTACGGGGGAGTATGATTCGGTACATCTAGATCGGTTGAATGAAGTTTTAAAAAGATTATCAAAACATAATTTACATATTAATCAAGAAAAATCCATATTCTTTGCTGACAATATTGAATATTGTGGATATTTGATAAATACTCAGGGAATTCATAAAATTAAAAATAAGGTTGATAGTATTATAAATGCACCTACACCAACTGATAAAACACAACTTCGTTCGTTTATTGGGTTAGTAAATTATTATGGTAAATTTCTAAAAAATTTAAGCACTATTCTTTATCCTTTAAATAAATTATTACATAAACATAATAAGTTTAATTGGAATTTAGATTGTGAAAAGGCATTTCTTTCAGTGAAAGAACAAATTTGTTCAGAAGATTTTCTAGTACATTTTGACCCAAAATTACCGTTGATTTTAGCAACTGACGCCTCTCCTTACGGAGTAGGCGCAGTATTATCTCACCTATATCCAGATGGTTCAGAAAGACCTTTACAATTTGCATCTCAAACTCTCACTGATACTCAAAAGAAATATTCACAGATTGATAAAGAAGCGTATAGTATCATTTTTGGAATAAGAAAATTTTATCAATATTTGTACGGCAATCGATTTATTTTGTACACAGATCATAAACCCTTACTTCAGATTTTTAATCCAGGTAAAAGTTTACCGACGTTAAGTGCTACACGAATGCAACATTATGCTATTTATTTACAAAGTTTTAAATATGATATTCGTTATAAAAATACAAAAGATCATGCAAATGCTGACTTCTTATCTAGATTACCAATAAAGTCAGAATCTTTTACAATATACGATGAACCTGATATTTTTGAGCTGAGTCAAATTGAAACACTTCCAGTTTCAAGCTCTGAAATTGCATATGAAACACAAAAGGATGATTCTCTTAAACCTTTATTACGTGCCTTAGAAACAGGTAAAGAAATTACATCTAACTTAAGATTTAGTATTCCACAAACGGAATTTGCATTACAACAGGGATGTATTATGCGTGGTATTAGAGTGGTAATACCAAAGAAGTTACAATCAAAAATTTTACAAGAACTACACTGTTCACATTTTGGAATGAATAAAATGAAAAGTTTAGCTAGAAATTATTGTTGGTGGAGTAATATGGACAAAGATATTGAAACTATTGTTAGAAATTGTATAGAATGTAGACAACTGCAAAATAACCCAATAAAAGTGCCAGTGCATCCTTGGGAACAAAGTTCAGAGCCATTTGATAGGGTACATATAGATTATATGGAATTTGGTGGAAGAAATTATTTTATCTTAGTTGACGCTTATTCGCGTTTGTTAGAAGTTTATATAACTAAAGACAAATCTAGTGTTACAACTATATTTATCTGCAGAAAAATATTCTCTACATTTGGTATTCCTCGGTGTTTAGTTAGCGATAATGCACAACAATTTAAATCTTATAAATTTCAAAATTTTCTTAAATCAAATGGAATTAAACATAAATTAATAGCCCCATATCATCCTGCAACTAATGGGTTAGTGGAGAGATGTGTGCAAACAGTAAAGAAACATCTAAAAACACTAAATCCTTTTGTTAGTGATAAAGATGTGGACGTACAACTACAAGAATTTTTATTACAGTATCGAAAAATGCCTCATTCAGTAACTAAACAATCTCCTTCTAATTTAATGTTTAAAAGGGAGATTAGATCGCGAATTGATAATATTAAACCAAAATTAGAGAAGTCTCCAAATGTTTCATTTAGTACAAACAGTGAAAATATTCGTAATTTCTTAGTAAATGAACCAGTTATGGTTAGAAATTATACAGGTCACAATAGATGGGTTGCTGGTAAGGTGAAAGATAAATTAGGGAAATTACATTATTTGGTTAAACTTAATGATGGTAGAGTTTGGAAGAGGCATATTAATCAAATGCGCTAAAGTAGTAATTAAGTATTTATATATAGATTGTTAAATTTTTTTTTAATCTTCGTTAATTTGAATAGTTGACATGAGAAAGAGTGTTGGGTTTTCTCAGTAGACTTTGGTATTTGGTGTTGTTATGGATACAATTTTGTAAAGAAATGAATTATGACTTTATGTAAAATTATGTCACAAATAAAATAATTACTACAATTTCCCATTGCGACTTAATTCAAAATAGTTATACACAATACATACACAACAATCATGATGCCAAAACTCTCTGCAGCACTTGGTGCCCAGGGTGCATGGTATTTACCTCTTCTCCTGGGGTTTTATGCAAATTCTAAACAAAATCAGTGCACACTTGGTACCCGGGGGTTTTTTGGGTTGCTGAATACGAATATAATGATGGCGATGGTCTCCGAGACACCTGGTGCAAATGCAAATTGGATACAAAATGAATGTATTAGGAGGTTTTTGAGGTCGCTGAACACTAATATGATATTATTGATATTCCTGTTAAGCGACCTCATAATGAATTTGCTTAATCCTTTGCTTACAAATTTATGAATCCGGGAGCGTGCCTAGAAGTATAACTTCTGCCGGCAGTCCCACTGACTGCCTCACCCGTTTTTTTTCACTTTTTTACTCTCTTTTCCAAGTTTTAACAATATTATTTGTCTCTTTTTTTATTAACTTTAGACAATTTTCCGAATTTTTTCCGATATTTGTTTTTTCATGTTTTATTTTCGTGTATATCCGATTTCCAGTTTTATCCGATTTTTACAATTTTTCACGATATTTTTATTTTCCCTGTTATTTTTGCAAATTGCTTTTTACGTTATATTTTCATTTTGGATTTTACCATTTTTTTTGTAATTTTTTATTATATTTTAGATCTCATATCGTTTTTTCCAATTTTTCCAATTTTTCACGATTTTTTTCCATTTCGAAATTTTTCTATTGGTATTAATTTTTTAATAATCTATTATAAATCTTCTTAATTGTTTACTCTTTTTTTTATTTTTTAACCGACTTCAAAAAGGAGAAGGTTATCAATTCGACCATATTTTTTTTTATTTTTTTTTTATGGATGTTACCGAATATCTCCGGTATTTATAACCAGATTTAAAAAATTCTTTTTGCATTCAAAAGGGTAGAGTGTCCCATTGGTCCCATAGAAATTTGGTTAAGGTCTGGTCATTAATGTGAAAGATATTCAAGGAAATAAGGAGAAGGGTCTCATTTTGACCGTATTTTTTTATATACGTTACTGAATATCTCCGGTACTTATCATCCGATTTGAAAAAATCTTTTTGCATTCAAAAAAGTTGAGTGTCCGTGTGGTCCCATAGAAATTTAATTAGGGTCCGGTTATCAATGTGGAAGATATTCCAAGAAATACCACAAAAATCAGCATTTCAGCGAATATCTCCGGTATTATAATCCGATTTTTAACATTTCGTTTTTGCATACAGAAGAGTAGAGTGTCCCATTGGTCCCATAGAAATTTGGTTATGGTCTGGTCATCAATGTGAAAGATATTCCAGGAAATAAGGAGAAGGGTCTCAGTTTGACCATATTTTTTTTATATATGTTACCGAGTATCTCCGGTATTTATAATCCGATTTGAAAAATTCTTTTTGCATTCAAAAGAGTAGAGCGTCCGTATGGTCTCATAGAATTTTGATTAGGGTCTGGTAACCAATGTAGAAGATATTTTAAGAAACACCACAAAAATCAGCAGTTTAGCGAATATCTCCGGTATTATAATCCGATTTAAAAATTCTTTTTGCATTCAAAAGAGTATAGTGTCCCATTGGTCCCATAGAAATTTGGTTAAGGTCTGGTCATCAATGTGAAAGATATTCTAGGAAATAAGGAGAGGGGTCTCAATTTGACCTTATTCTTTTTATATATGTTACCAAATATCTCCGGTATTTATAATCCAATTTGAAAAAATCTTTTTGTATTTAAAAGAGTAGAGTGTCAGTGTGGTCCCATAGAAATTTGATTAGGGTCTGGTCACCAATGTGAAAGATATTTCAAGAAATACCACAAAAATCAACAGAGTAAGCTCTGCAGTTCAGTTAATTTGTTAATAATGATGTATAACATACAAACATAATAATTAGCCCATTACTGCCCCTCTCTAAAGCCAAAAAACTCTTCTCACAAGGAGAAGGAATAAGCATTTAATCAATTCTGTTGCTTACTGCGAGTTGGTGATTTCAGACCGTTCATTCCACGTTTCATCAGGATGTTTTCCTTTACCGTGCGTGCTCCGTGTTTTTAGGTGTTAGACAATTTACTTATGTCTCCAAAAACTCACATTGGTACATATCGGGATTTTTGGGGATTAAACTCAGTACCTCTTGCACGGTTATTGAAAGTCTTTGAAAATAGTACATCATGAATCAAGTAGCAACTAAAAATGATAAAATAAAAACTTTTTTAAAAAAAATTAAACCGCCTTCAAAAAATTTACTCTAAAAAGCCAGAAATAAAATCTTTATTTCTTAATAAAATTGGAACCAACTAGGCATCTGATTTCGATTCGAGTCGGCTCCAATGGCAAATAACAAATTACCCTCTATTTTAATCATAGCTATTAAATCTAGATTTCGAATGTTAGTTACAAAGATATAAACCATTGGAGCCGACTTCAAGGAAATCGAAATCAGATGCCTAGTTGGTTCCAATTTTATTAAGAAATAAAGATTTTATTTCTGGCTTTTTAGAGTAAATTTTTTGAAGGCGGTTTAATTTTTTTTAAAAAAGTTTTTATTAATGTCTTGAATTTTTTTGATCTTTCAATATTTTGAATTATTACGATTTTTCCGTTTTACCACTATCCATTACAACTTTTTACTATATTTTCGAATAATTACCATTTTCTTAAAATTTCCTTATTTTTGTCAGTTTTATACGAAATTTAAAATGTTTTTAGTTTGTTGCGATGCTTTAGAATCTTTCGTGGTTTTGAAACCCTGTGATTTTTCCCAATTTTATGCGATTGTTTTAATTTTTTATTTTCTGTTTCGTTTTTTTAATTGTTTTAATAATTTTTTACGATATTCTCGGTATTTCCTGTTTACATTCATTTTCCGAGGATTTCCAGGTTTGGCGATTTTTTATATTGTTTCACCATTTTTTTTTATTTTATATTGTTTTTTTAAATATTTTTTTAATTGCTCTTACTTTTCCAATACTTTTTTTTTTAAATTTTTGTCTTTTTTATTTTTTTTGGCACCTAATTTTTCCCAAAACTATGCGATTTTTTATTTTTAAATTTTTTATTTATTTTTTTCGTTTTTTCCTTTTTTCTTACTTTTAATTGTTTTCTTAATCGTTCACAATATTTCCGTTATTTTCTGTTTACATTAATTTTCCAATGGTTTTTAGACTTGTTTTACAATTTTTTATTTTATATTGTTTTTCAATTGCACTTACTTTTCCACTTTTTTTTAATTTTTGATTTTTTAAATTTTTTTAATTTTCCCATTGGCACCTAATTTTTCTCACTTTTTACGATTTTTCCAATTTTATACTAATCTTTTACGATATTTTTTAATTACTCTTATTTTCTCTCACTCTTTTCCAATATTTCTAGTTTTTCCCGATATTTCCGTTTTTTACGTTTTTTTTATTCAGTTTTTTTCGTTATTTCTCAGTTTTTTTTTACTATTTTTCCTATTTTATGTGGTATATTCATTTTTTTATATTTTTTCAATTTTTCCGACTTTGAGATGATCTTTTTAATTTTTTACAATATTTTTTTATCATACTCTGACATGTAACGCGCTGCTATAAACTATGAATCATTTAAAAGTATACTTTTAACTATTGTCTAACAAAATTGAAAAAGGGAAAATATTAAAAATTTAAAGAATTTACTAACAATGTTAAGAAAAACATATAATTACATACCTAATACAAACCCTAATAAAACTCCAAGTAGGGTCAGAGTAAACAGCAGATTTGTTCGTACCCATCGTTGGATCTCAATTTTTTTATCACTAATAACGTACTTATCTCTTGTTACAATTTTTTTAGTAGCTATTTTGTCGGTCATCTCATCAGTAATGAAATAGATACTGACGGAATTATTCAATTATCCATCCCCTGGATGGTCTCAATTGAATAATACAAAAATTTATTTTGTTACCAAACATTTAAATATATCACCAAGGCCGTACAAACTATTTATATAAATAAAATTATATCTGTGTCTACTAAAAACCGTTAATTGTGTTTTATAAAACTAATTTTTTACTGAGTATTATAAAAAACCCATTCGTGAAAATTTTGTAACATGTACCTGAAATTTTCATTTTACGAATTAGCCCTCGGAGCTCAGTTAAATTGATTTTTATTTAAATTGAATAACTAGAAACATACAACGAAAATTTAAAACGTTTGCATTTACTATGCATTTGATAATACAAAAATTGAAACATCAATAAATAAAACAGAACTGAACGTAAAAAAAATTCATTGCGAATAACCATGAAAAGTAATTGCTGCAATTGTTACGTTATGCAAACTTTATGATATGTTACTGTATTTAAGTATTTACCCTTTTTATATACGAGGATATATTCAAAAATTCTTGGCCTACGGTCGAAGCAATCAAAATTTTTATTATTTAGCTTCCTCTTCTTTTAATTAAATAGGTTTATTAGAAATGTAAAAACATTTGTTTTCAGATTCTGCAAATCAGGTATACAGAGCTCTATTACCTTTTTGTTCTTACCAAATTTACGCTCTCGGACTTTTTTCATAGTTACGAAAATACATGATAGTTGTTGAACGGAGCGAAATCTGGTGAATAAGAGAGGGGCTCGAATTATTGACCTCTATAAAGTTAGCACTACCACATGCGAAATAAAAGGTGGCATTATGTGAATAATTTGTCGCTTTTTTGTCGTGATTTTGTCGTGCAAACAAAAAATTTGTCGCGAAATCGTTTTTAAAAAAATCAATGACAGTGCTAACTTGATATCAAGTTAGCACTACCACCTCTTGAAAACGATCTTCCAATTATCGGACAAATGTCTTATGTAGTGCATAATTTGTCGCTTTTTTGTCGTGATTTTGTCGTGCAAAAATAAAATGTGTCGCGAAATTTTTTTGCCTTAAATCTATGATAGTGCTGACATAGCATCAAGTTAGCACTACCAACCATCTTCTGATACTCTGATAAAAATTGCGGTTAGCGCATAATTTATCGCTTTGTTGTCGTGATTTTGTCGTGCGAAAATAAAATTTGTCGCAAAATTTTTATGTTATTTCAATGATAGCGCCAACTTAATATCAAGTTAGCATCACACCACCTTTTGAAAACGGTCTTTCAATGATCGGACGAGTTTCGCATCTAGTGCATAATTTGTCGCTTTTTGTCGTGATTTTACTGGCAATTGGTCTTGTTAGATTCTAGATATATATCAACTTTTTGTATCAATTGTAATGATTCTTAACTATATGTCGGTTTTTGCTGTTGTGTGTGTAAAAATACAACATTTTTTTTGGTCCTCCGTCCAGAAACAATACTATTAATTACTTTAAAATCGTCCGGAAAATGGCATTTTCCGGCCTAGGCCGGCAAAGTAGCTTTTAGATTATCTAATTCTAAAGAGATGGCGCTATTAGTTTAAATTTTAAGTCATCAAAAATACATAATGAATATTACAAATTTTAATTAAATTTATTTAAAAATTGCGTATAATATACTAAACTTACCTATAACTTTTTCTAAAGATAAGCAGGATTCTAATTTACATTTAATTACTCTTACAAGTTGTATTTTAAAATTTGACATTTATGTCAATTTATGAACATCTTTATATAAACATCTAATCTTGTATGTCACAAAGTAAAAAGTTTTTGAATTTTGTTGTGTTTGCAACATATGTTAATTAAAACACCAAACTGCTGAATCTAAACACGTATATTAAGTATTAAACAAGTTATTACACAATACACAACAACACAACTATAATATAAACATCCAATGTGGCGCTTATATCTGTCGGCTCTCTTCTAGTCAGTGGCCTTAGTTCAGGTAGCACAAGCAGTCAAGTCTTGAACATAACAGAACTTTTGAAAATATTAAAAATTAGTCGGACCAAAAAATAGTATGTGTTACTCGTCCGGAAAATGTTTTGCAAGTGCTCGTATTGTTTCGCCTCGGTGCTACGCACCTCGGCTACACAACTTTACTCGCTCTTGCAAAATGTCATTTTCCGCCCTTGTGTCACAAATAACTATTTCTTCTCTCTCCCTAGGCTTTGCAAGTAGATTGAGAGACATTTTTTTTAAATCATTTGGGCTAAATTAGACTTCTATTAAATTAAAACGAATAGTTTTCTTGAAGTTGCCTAATACAATTTTTTTATGAGTAATGAAATTGGTATTTTCGACAAGAAGTTTTTTTTACCACCACTCATTTTGTTTCACACTAAGACTCTGTTTTTGAACAGATTAAAAATCATTTGTTTTGAATAAAGTAATTAAGTTTTTTATAAAACCAGCCATTATTGTTTAATTAATATGGAGCCATAAAGCCATAAGAATATTCATATTTTGTGACCCATCAATGGTTTTAATTTTGTGTCAACCAGGAGATTTTTAACTTCATTATAAGTCATGATATAAGAGTTCACTTTATAGTGAGCTACTAAAATTTTATGTGGACTAGAAATAGTTTTATAATACATTATGTATAGCGTGCCAAAAAAAGGTTCACTTCGTAGAAGTATATAGAAATAATAAAGAGTCGATTCCATATATAATGTATAGTAGTGCTAGCTTAATATCGAGTAAACACTACTAATGATTTTTTAAACACAAATTTTTGCCAAAAAAATTTTTTCGCACGACAGAAAAGGAATCAATTATGTGGGTACAAGATTTACATCCGAATATTAAAAGACATTTTTGTACAACTGTCATTAAAAGTGACACTTTTAATGATAGCAAACAATGTTAAAAACGATTGTTTACATAGCAGCGTGTTAAAAATACTTTTAACACGTTGCCATGTAAACAAGTTTACTTTTAACACGGTTTAGTTTACTTTTAACACGGTTTGGTTTGTCATTGCAAATTCGCTCGTTTCATTATCAAAATAGGGAAGTTGTACAAAAAACATTGTATGGTATTTGTGTTAAAAGTGATTTTATTTTGTTCGTGAAATTGTTCAATTCGCTCCGCTCATTTCACAAACGTTTTCACTCACAAAATAAAACCTCACTTTTAACACTCATATCATAAATAACTATTATCAATGTGCGGTTGTACTAATTTAATATAAAGTTGGCACTAATATTAATTTTTTTCAATACCACAACACATATTTTTCGCATAGATGCGAAACTCGTCCGATCATTAAAGGACCGTTTTCAGAAGGAGGTGAAGTGCTAACTTGATATTAAGTTGGCGCTATCATTGAAATAACATAAAAATTTCGCGACAAATTTTATTTTTGCACGACAAAATCACGACAAAAAAGCGACAAATTATGCGCTAGCCGAGATTTTTATCATAGTATCAGAACATGGTTGGTAGTGCTAACTTGATGCTATGTTAGCACTATCACCGATTTAAGGCAAAAAAATTTCGCTACAAATTTTGTTTTTGCACGACAAAATCACGACAAAAAAGCGACAAATTATGCACTACATAAGGCATTTGTCCGATCATTGGAAGATCGTTTTCAAGAGGTGGTAGTGCTAACTTGATATCAAGTTAGCACTACCATTGATTTTTTTTAAAACAATTTCGCGACAAATTTTTTGTTTGCACGACAAAATCACGACAAAAAAGCGACAAATTAATCACATAATGCCATATTTTATTTCGCATGTGGTAGTGCTAACTTTATAGAGGTGAATTATTGTCATTTAAACCCAAAATACCTTTAGACAACTTAACAGGTCTTTTCTCTACTTTTAATCAAATTGTGATTAGTAACATCGAACAGTAATTTCCAGTTACGAGGTTTACCTTCTTAGTTTTGCATATAGCCATAAATACAAAAAATATCTAATATTTTCATGAAATTTAATATATAGGGGGTTTAGGGGGCGATAAATCGATCTAGCTAGGAATCATTTTTAGAAAATGTCATTTTATTCGTGTTTTATCGATAATCAACTTAAACTGAAAAATATGACTCTTCCTGACATCTATTGGCGAATAATAATACTATTTTTTTTAAATTGTGAGAAACTAATTGCTTTAACGACACAACAACAGCTAAAGCTATTCCAGCAGATGGCGTTGTTAAGTAACACGAAGTCAATGAGTTTTTGCTTTGAGGTTAGACTAAGAAAATCAATTGTTTATTTATATTATTTGTGTCTTCTTAATGCACGTGTTCACTTAAAAGTGCCCAAACGATCTTGGAAAAAAACGCTTATAAACAATCTAACTTCACGAAGCCGCAACTCGTCCCAAGAACACCTAGAAGAGCATCGTCATCAAACTGATCAGGATTCTCAAACTTCTCACAGTGAAGACTCATTTCAAGGATACCGTCATGAAAATAATCAGGTTTCTGCTCGTCCCACACGTGCTGCTAAAGTAAGATGCTTGCAAAATTTGACTGACATTACACGAGCAAAGCTCTGTCATCCAGGTATTATATACTTAAAGTACTTAATTGCTTTTCAACATATGTCTCACCAAGATCGATACACTTTGAAAAATCAGTTATTCCAGTCTTCAGTTGACACCTGCAAAATCGCTATTTTAAAGGCATCAATGGCTTCTTCTGGCGACTGGAATGCCCGCGCATTCAATTCTTGATCTTTGGGAACGTAAAGAATGCCACGTATTTTAATGAATTTAAAATCAAAATCAAATTTAGAAAAATAAATAAATTAATTAATTCAAATTCAACTCCAGCTGAGTTCGGTAGCGGTTTCTCTACTGGCAAATTGTGCCCAGCTCAGCCGTAGAGGGTAAGTGCCAAAATAAAGTGAGTGCGCCACCGATTTGTACGGTTAAAATCGGAAACCCCTGATGTTCCAGGCACTACTTCACCCACTGGAGATAGTTCAATAAATTCAAAATATTAACAGTACTAATTAAATTGCACAATAAAAAAAAATAACGATAAAGTGAGCTAAATAAAACAAAATATCAACTAGACCCTTCTTTAATAAAAATTTAAGAATTTACACAACTGTCAAGCCTCGTGCTTGACAACGCTATTGATATTTATATATACTTATAAAGAAAAACAAAATGAATATATAAATAATATTAAAAGTTAAATTTACCAATCTGTGTGATCACACTCAATACAAAAAAAAAGAAGAAAAAAAAACAAGAAAAATAGACCTTAACTAACTATAGTTGCGACTTAATTCTAAATAGCTTATCTGATAATCTAGATACAATTCCTCGTAGTCTTAATGCTTAGGTCGGTTCCAAAAACCAAGCCTGTTCCAAAACCAATAGGCTGACACCAACACAATAACTTAAGCTTGACTGAGTATCTGGTCAGCAATCCAAACTCAATCAAAAACTAGGACTTAAGCCCGTAACTAGAATTTATGCCTGTATCTAGGATTTATGCCCGTATCTAGGACCCTAAAATCGTAATATACAATCAACGATAGCTTAAACAGATTTTAATGACTCCTTGAATTAGTCTGACTTACTAACTTTAATACAACTTAAATACATTAACTTGAATTTATACTACAATGAAAGAACAAAGTGAATTTAAATGAATAATACAACATTTAGCAATTGACTTCTCTGAATTTACATTTAATAAGCAAAACTAATGATTTAAACGTACTCAACGAACCTAAATTTGACTTGCTAGTCACAATAAAATTATAACAATTTAATTAAATCAAAATTAACATGAAATTAATTAATAATAGTAAAAAAAATAAGCAAAAAGGAGTCTAGTTTCACATTAATAACCTACATACGATACAAAGAAATACATATGTAAAATAAAGATATTTACCAAGATTGCGATTAAATGGCGTTATTAATCTTATAAAAATAAAATTTCGTAACTCACCTATCAAAATAGGGTTGTTTCTTTCCTTAACTAGTGCCACTCTGGCTGGTAGACGGGTAAATCGATCTCCTCGTTGCCAATTGCGGTAACCTACCACCTCTCACCGTCTGAACGGTTTTAAATCTCCCAAAACTACCTACTGACTGCTTTATGGGTTCCTACCCTTCATAAGGAACATAAGGACCATAAGAATCGAATAATTCATGAATAAAGAAACGTGTACTCACCAACAGAAGATTTTACTAAATATCCGGACACAATGCCGTATTTTCCACCGAATTCACCAAAACTCAGAAAAATCTCTTCCTCAATATTCGATGGAAACAAAAGAATCTTAATTTCATAAATCCAACCTGAGTTGACCCCGATGAACAGGGATGCAAATTAAAACCTCAAAAATCTTCTGGTTAACACCTTTACGAGTCAGAAGCTGATAAATGAAAAGACAGAATTTTTCCACGTATCTCCCTTCACTCGATTTGACACACTTCAGAAAGAAAAAGATGGCCTCTACTACTATCGGGACAATAACCATAGCTTATTCAGCCAATAACTTACGAACAAACAGGGGTCATTTGATACGTTTAATCTTATTATTTAAATAGCTAACAACAAATATCCCAACATTACTTAATTTCCCCATTTATTTTCGATTTTAATAATAAAGTTATAAATATGACCGAACGCTGGCTGCAAAACCACAATATCCAAGTTATCGACGAGAGGGTAGATCAGATGAACTACTGTCAGTGATTTCAAACAATAACACAAGAATAATAAATTACTTACAAAACCCATATTAGCTACAACTAAAAATAATTTATGGTCGAAAATAATAAACAACAGTTGGCGATTAACTATTAACAAACCAAATCAGCCGGTTCTCGACCCAGTAAACCTTTAATAATAGGAATTTTCAAGGTAAGAATACACTATGTTTATAGATTAAAATATCTCAGTGTTAACGAGAAATTAGCCTGTGACAAGAAGTAGTTGGGACTAAGGTGGATGGTTTAAAAATCCGATTTTTTGAAGCTCCAAAAACTCGATTGTCTATTGGGCAGTGTGATCACTTGCATTGTCCTGATGTAAAATGATTCGGTGTTTCGCGATAACTTCTGGTAAACACACAGTTATATACCACTCTAAAATAACTGCTCTTCGATCTTCTAAAGCAATTGTTGACACACTTTGAGAACAAATCCCTTCTGTTGGTTTTTGCTCATCGTAAATCACCCACACTGCAAATTGGTGTTTATTTGCCGGTACGTAGGAGTAAATCCAAGATTCACAACTAACCATACTATAATTTTTGGAACTTTATTTGTTAAACCATTCCAATGTTTTTCGACATCAATTGAATCGAACTGTTCGTTGCTCTTCTGTAACTAAATAAGGGATCCAACGGGATACCAACTTCGTAACATCCAGTTTTTAAAGTAGGATCTTTTGGATCGAAGTCTTTGAAATGCCCAAAGATATCTCTATCTCCCTGTAGAATCCACAGCGGTCATCCTTAATTAGTAGAACCAACCGCATTAATGTTTTGCTGTGTGACTGCGGTTTTGTGTGGATCTAACCGGGATTCTTCGCTGAGACTAGAGCAGGGGTGCCCAAACAGTCGATCGCGATCGACCGGTCGATCTCGAGAGCATTTCAAGTTGATCGCGAAAGAAAATATATAACCGCTACAAAAATTAAATTCGGTACGTGGCTTGCGGTTTTCTGGTAAAGAAATGTCGCACTACATTTCTCAACCACTGCTAAATTTTACCTCAGATATCGGATGTATAGAATTTAGCGCAGAAATTAATAATTAAAAAACAACTAGTGTTATCACGTGTTGTCTTTAAGTGGAAGAGTTAGAATAAGATTAGCGACGAGCGATTTGTTCTCAAAACCAAAGAAATTACCTGTCACTGTTCCTCATTCTGGAATATGCGAGACTTCAGAGACAATGCAACTGCGTAATGTTCGGCAACGCTTCCCGATTCTTCTTGAAATAGTCCAATTCATGTTAAAATCCCCGACCACGCGTCACTATGCCAGTCTCAAAATAAAACAATTATGGATATGATTAGCGCAGTAAACGCTTTCATAAATAAATTGAAGTTGTTGATTAATCAGCTAAACAAAAAGGACTATACAAATTTTCCAGCTTTGAACACAAGGGCAAATTCTCACTCAAATTATGACAACTATGAGACACAACTAAGAAACATTCAGAGTGAATTTGAAAGACGATTTTCCGATTTCAAGAAACTGACGGATATTGTAACTTTCAAGGCTTTTCCATTTTCTTGTGAAGATGTTGAAAAATCTGCCACTGAAATATCAATCACCTTCAATATGGAGATCTCTGCAGTACAAAATGAAGTACTGCAGATACTTTCAGACATACATCTTAAAGCCAGAGCAACTGATGCCAAATTTTTGTCTTTCATATCGGAAAACAAATACCCGTGTTTGAAACAAATAGCTCTTCAGTTAACAGGATTGTTCGGATCAACCTACTTGTGCGAGTCTGCATTTTCAGAAATGAAAATTCTTAAAACAAAATATCGCAATCGACTAACTGACGAACATCTTTCAGCATGCCTGCGGATGGCATTTAGTAATTACAAACCGTCCTTTGATAAGTTTGTGGAGGATATGCAGTGCCATGCCTCAACATCCAAATAAATGCAGTGATCAAAAGAAACATTTATTTGGTTGCAATAAAATGAGATGTTTATCTTTGTTCAACTTATGTTTGTTTGTTTATATTATACGTATTTGCAATAAATAAATCGTGTTCATACGTCTGTTTTTTTTTGTAACTAAGCTCCAGGCTACTCCCCATGGTCGATGGTCGTAGGTGTCGATCGCTTGTCGCCTAAATGTTTTGTGGTAGATCGCACACCCTAAAAGTTTGGGCATCCCTGGACTAGAGTGTCCACGTTGAAATTCGCAATACCAGCGGAAAATAGTTGATTGTTGGAATAATCCTCCCAAAAAATTGTAAAAAGTATTGCTCGAAAATGTTCTCGGCTAAGATCCATTTTTCGACGATTTGCTAATTTCAAAAATTCACTGTACCTACACGACTTGTTGGTAGGTTGGTAGAGCCTTCTAAGCGGTTACATGCAATTCTAAAAAGACAACCTTCATATTGTTCCACCCTTAACTAAAAAATCAATTTTGACTTCTCCTTGTAAAGAACTTAAGCCAGAACTTTTCTTTCTTAAACATGAAATTCTCGAAGAACTAGAATGTCTCCATTTTATCGTTTGCTGCTTTGTTTCTTGGTCTAGATATATACCAAATTTCCATCTGTATTAACAACAAGGGCGAAAGCTTGTATTTTTTTTTAATTTAGTGCATATTGATAGCTAGACTTATGATGATCAATTTTACAGAAAGGTTTAAATCGACTTTCATATAAAATATGCAGTGCTTATAATATTTCTTTAAACCCAATTCAACATTTATCTAAATGGAAAATGTATCATGTTTAAAGCTTGAAATCAATTTTTTTACTTTAGCTTAAGAAATACATTGATCTCCAAAAGTATTAAGCATATTTTTAACACTTAACTGTTTTAGCCAATATTTTCTCTATCCACTTGAACGATTTTGGTTGACTACACATCAATATCTCCTCGTATATGCAGGTAATTTGTCTTTATAGAGAAAACAAATCTAACTTAAATTAGATCAAATTTTGGTACAATGCACTATGACCTACATTAGAATAATTCAAATTATCTTAGTTGAATTTAATATAATCAGTTTTCCCATTGACCTCATTATATTATTTAATATCTTTCTAATGAATTTCAGAAGCATGAGTGTATTTGAAGTTGTAATAAGAATAATGGAATAGTCTTGAGTCAGATTATATTTAGTTTAATGGCTCATTTATCAATTTAAGATTATATTAAAGTTTAAAAATTTAGCTTTTGCTTTAAATATAAAGTTTAAAATATTGTGGCGGAAATACTCGCTCAGCTCTGATAGTGTTTACGATGTTGGCAACAATGATAGTTGATAACTAGCACAATCTAGCTAAAAAAGTTGACAGACGGCAAATGGTAAAGAGAGCCTTGAAGAAATGTTTAATTCGACTAAACTTAAAAAAGTAAGGCCATGTCGTTTGGAAAAGTGTAATTACAAAGTAAGACTTAAAACTGTTTTTACTCACCACCTTTTTTTGTTTCCGGTTGATTGTTTGATAACTTTGATTCCAATTGGCTTAGAGGGTTCTCTCTCTTAGCTCTGTAAAAACCGTAGAAAGTGGAAGGCCAGAAGGTTTCATCAGTATCTCAGTATTTTTCAAGAATTTACATTTGTATTATTAGTAAGAGAGTTTTGGATTGTTCAGTAACCTTTGACGTTGACTTCATACGGCAATGTCTCGAGATCTCAGTCCCATCTTTATGTCAACTGCAGGTATCGCTAGATATGTCATTGTTGCCAACTATACCTATATACACTATAATCCGTCATTTGGTCGTGTTGTCAAACTTCCGTTGTTATCTATCATTTCTATCTACGGGCACAGCCAAATCAGCGACTTTGTCGCCGCCACACAAACGCCGCGTCTTTGTCGCAGCTACGCAACCCATATTACTAAACGGACATGGCCATATCTAGCGTTTCAAACGCACCGAGAGCAGCAGTGTCGCGAAAGAGAGCGACTTTCTGCGGCAACCACAAAGACGCTCCCCTTTGTTTTTAAAAACCAATTCTCACATAGCAGCGCGGCAGCAGCGCTTCACAGCTCCGCTGCGATGCAAAAACCATGAAGGCATTCCCACTTAAGCAGTGCAGCAGCAGCAGAATCACGAGCGTAGCGGTTGCGAAACATTTGTCCCAGTACTGTTCAGACTATTTAAAAGAACAAACGATTTTTAAAATGTCGAGCTCCTCGTCTAGTGATGATGATGTATTTGCTGTAGCCGTATTGTTATCAGAAGAGGAAAAAATAAAAAAAAGAAGCTATTGGGTGCACGACTCGATTTTGCCTTCCATCTTCTGTTTTTACAAACAATATCTAACTAAACAAAGGAAAAAATCAAAATATTAACATTCGATTTGATGTTGTTAGATCACGTACCTGTATGTACCCTTTATACGTAGGTATATATGTACTAGCTTTATTTTTCAATAAAAACTAAAAATGACTACTCAATATCCAACAATAAAAAATAAAACACACCCTTGCATAAATAAGGAAATATCTAATAAATGCTGACTATGTGAAATACCGAACGAATATTCTAATAAATTAACGACATCTACTTAATAATATTAACACTAAACAAATATAGAATCTGTCTCTATTCTACAGAAATCTATAAAAGGTGTCGTTATTTGTTCCAAATCCACCTAGTTGTTTTCTTAGGGATCATTCATAAAAATTATTTTTTATTTATTTAGCTTTCTGTAGTTTATGGCAAATATTAACCAAATTACATCAACCTCAGCAGTGTTTGCTGCTTCCTAATACCCACTTGGCAGCGCGACGCGGCACAGAGCAGCATACAACGCTCTCGAAGGCGTTGGATGTTGACGTGCTGCGATGCTGCCGCACTGCTCTGCTTATGTGGGAACTGTTCCATTTAAAATAATGAATATTTTATGGAGCCGCATTTGCAGCGCCGCGCTGCGCTGCTGCTATGTGAGAATTGGCCTTAATGCAAGTGGCCAGATTAGCGTCAGCGACTTGCATAAATTCAGGATAAATTTCAACAGTATTCAATTATATTTCAAGAAGTAAAGATGTTTGACACAGAACTACCTATTTATTTCTGAACTAGAATTACGTCCTGCATTGTATGATTTACCTAATTCTTACAGCATCTCTTTCCTTCACTGAAATCGATTGTTTAAATTTATTGTCTTGTTTTCTTATCGTATGTTTTAGATATTTAAATAATTCCTGGAATGTTTTGGGAAACATCCGAAAGTAAGCAAAAAATTTTACGTCATCCTTTAGTAACAAATTGTATAAAGTATAAAATTGGCCATGTTTCCTTCTGTTCACATTATTAGGATGAACCGCGAATCTTTTCTTCAAATTATTTCGCCTGCGATATTTATAAACTGCTATTCCATACAGTACGTCTTCGTGTTCGTATAAGTCCATATAATATATATATAATAATATCTACGTCGCGTCGTTTGGTTTGGCCAGGCTCTTAAAAATTTCGACTCGGCGTTTTTGCTGCGGCGTTTGTGTGTCGGCGACAAAGTCGCTGATTTGGCCGTGCCCTACTGCTACACAGTTATTGCAGCCTATTGTTTTGATGTATATTATAATATTTATAAATCGCTTTTTCACTTCTATTAAATTGGTGTTAAGTTAATTGAATAATAAAGGTTCATTTATGCGAACGGCTCTCAGTTATTTGGTGGCGAGCGAGTCCTGGGTTTGTTCGAGCTAAATATTTTTTTTAAATGTGTTAAGACGTCAAAATATTTATTGTAAGTAGAAAATTGAAAGAAAAAAGAAAATCCAATGAATTTCAAAATAAGAAACCCAGAAATAGGATAGAAAAGAAAGATATTAATTAGTTAAACTAATTCAGTAGTCTACTATTAAGAAATCTGAAATTTGCCACTTTATCTAGTGACCAAAAACTAAACATAATAAAGATAATACTTACAGACCTTAGCTTATCTATTGTGGTTTTAAACAAGAAAATTTAAGATAAATCAAAAAAAGGTAAGGTGGAGTGGGGTAAGAGCGTAAACGGGGCAAGATCGTAAACGCATTAAATCTATTCTAATATGCATTAGATTATACATCATACGGAGTATAAACTTGTATTTAATTGTTGCGCAGTCATAGAAGTAGATGTCGCTAATTAATAAGTAAGTTGAGAGTTTTTATGACATTTGTAAGTTTTCATACATGTTGCAAAAAATTCAAATTTAAAAATGTTTTATTGTTTAGCTTACAATGTTTTTCTTAGAATTAAATAAGTAATAAATTTTATTTTATTTCTCTAAACCCTGCTATAGGACTTAGTGTCCTTTTCAGGGTAGTGCATACAATCTAATGTTTCCTGCTTTTAATTATAGGAGTTGTCCGTAGCAACTTTATCCTGTTTAAGAAAGACCATTTAGCAAGTTCTTCCTCAAACAGTCTGTTTCCAGACTGAGACAGGTCGAACTTGGGTGAGGGAAACCACAGAAAACCTCGGCCTACTTTCTGTACAATTAGTTCCTAGCTTATATTTTATTTTATTGACTTGCTAGCGTAGGGCTAGAGGGCCTCTTCTAAGTGGTCCTGGAGCTCCTCTGGAAGTTGCTGTCCTGCTGCCTGGAGTAGCCTCAGCTGAGAAAGTGGAAGTTTCCTTCGAGGTTTCCTCTGGATGACTCTGAGACCACTGTTCCAAGGGGTCCGAAGAGTATCCTGGTCCCGGGTGTTGGGGCCCTGCAGGGTCCTGGTGGCATACCTCCGTTGGAGTTCCTGTAACCGAAGATATTGCAACAAATTTTGTGTCAAGTGCGATTATTTTTGCTAGGTATTAAGAAAATGTCTTACAATTTATGTTAAATGAAAAAAATCTTTAAATTGTTTAAAATGTTTTAAGAAAATCACCCTTAAATGTTAGTGCACGAGGTAAGATCGCAGTTATTTGCCTTATGCAGAAATTTCAAGAAATATTTTACTTTTTCTGGTTTCTTTGCCAAATTATATATTTATAACTATTTTTAAATCCAAAATGGTTCGAAATTATGTCAGAAAAACCAACCGAAGGCCTATTTTCTTGAGTTTTCAACTTACCCAAGCAGCCCTTTTTGTAAAAATCCATATCTTTGAAAATAAACAACCGATTTTAATTTGGTAAAAAACATTTTATAAATGGAAAACAAAATATTGCAAGTTTGCCTCATAACGTATGAACATAGGTTTTAAACAGCTGGTTACGGACTTGCCCCGTACATGGGGCAAGTCCGGAGTAGCTACTACATTTTTTTGATTTTTTATAAAAGTTATAAGTTCCCATTTTAATTTGTGTTTCTGACAGTGCAAACTATAGAGTGGTAGTCGTACTTTTTGATGATGCCAACGTAAAATTAAATATTTAAAGTGTTAATTAAAAAAATAAATGGCGAAGTCGAATTTAACGAAAATGGGAACGGACTTACTCCACTTCACCTTAACATGTAAAGATGAAGACACTGATAGAAGATTATTTCCAGTAGGCACACTGGTAAAAACACTGTAGTTCTTTGTATAAAATAAAATCCAAAATTTACAAAGAAATAAATAGATACTTTGTAACCTCTTTTTTCTCTATGATGTTAAATGCTCGTTTATAGAGGCTAACCAATGCGAACGGCACTCAGGGGGTAGGAGGAAAGTGAGCGTGGATTCGAACGAGCTAGATGATATTGTATTGGAAAGATATACGGGGACATATTTGTTAGAAAAAAGAAAAGATAAAAGAATTTAAAAGGGACTAAAGAGAAAATGAGAGAAATGATGGAAAAGGGAAAGGTAAATGGGCGCCACTTATTTTTTTATCATAAGGATGGGGAAATATAAGAAACCCAGATGAAAAAAAAAAGATTCGATTATGTGAATAGGATAGAATAATTAATAAGTGTTGTAGATCAAGTTAAAATTAGAAAGATATAGGAAATATAAGACAAGATACGGTAAGATTGAGTAACCCGGTAGATGTTCTGGTTAAAACTTTAAATTAAACACTTTTATTGGCAAAGCTAGAAAGAGAAAGTTATACTTACTTTTTGTTTTTACTTATCACAACAGCTCCATATATATTAATGAGATATAAATGAGTTCAAAAGCTAAGATTTATGAGTTAAATACGTCTCATTCGTGTTGTTGATGAGATTAGATCAGAATAACTTACACCAGGTCAGAAAATAAAACATATAAATAAACAATAAACAATTTTTATTACTGTGTGTAGTAATAAGTCAAGCATATGAACGAAACAATATACATATAAAATATCAACAAATCAAATAAGGTAAAATACAGTAAAACACATTAGTGTTTAATCACATATAGAAACAATATTACACATTCAATAACAGCTAAGTATTTTTATATTGTTATTTTTGTGTACCCATTTAAGCAGAATGTGATGTGAAAAGGGATTTTAAAAGTATCACAATTTAATAAAAAAAATAGTAAATCACTTTTAGCTTAAAAGATTTTTTACTCGAGTAAAAGATGGGGGTACCATATACTAGTTTAAGTTAAAACAAATAAATTGAGAGAAACATTAAGAAACCAAAAATTTACCATAAATGTGTTACAAAAATATTTAATCAGGCTCTGCGCAACGCTTTCACTGATAACTGAAACATGTATTCGACGAACTGTTTCGAAATTTTCACACTTTTGGAGTCTGTAGATAAGGTACCGGGTTTTTTATAAAAACCGGTCGCACTATGGATTTTATGAGCACTTCTTACGTTAATTACCCACACTTGGATATTATTCATGCGGATTACAATTAAGTTTTTGTGCCAAAGAAATAAATGGTATCCCTTCTTTTCTGGTAGTTAAGCAATAATAATGATATTAAAAAACTTACAGTTTGATTCCTAGATAGTAGAATTAAATGGGGCCACACCCAATTTATACGGTACAATAGAATCTAGTGATTCTTCGGTAATAAACGACAGCTTTTTCATCAGAGAGGTTCCACACTCATTCACTGACTTTAACTTAGTTAGAAACACTAAATAGCAAGTAATTCTTTGAAAATCTAAAGGAAATTTGCCGGTACTTGAATCTAGGGGTTGTACATAATGACTTGCCAGCACAGAAACCCAAGCTAGACTAAATTGTAAATCCCGGTAAAAAAGTAACCCGCGTCGCTTCAAACTACCCCACTTACGCAGCGTGACCTTATTCACGAGATTTGATTGGTCAGTCTAAAAAAATCAATAGTTTGACGGTTAAAGTTCGTTACAGCGGAGAAACTTCTGGAAGGTAAAATGATCAGGGTCGGCTGAAGTAAGAAGAAATTATAAAAAATAAAAAAATTTTTTGCATAGAGTTTTTTGGACATGCTACAACTTTTCTTTCTATTTCTATTTCTGGTCAGACCAAATCGAAAGTGACGGGGGGACGGGGTATGTCAAACAGAAATTACCACGTACCTTACAGCGGTAACTATGCCACGAGAAAATGACTCTGATTGGCCAATCATAGAGTTGCATCCGAAAAGCACGTGATAAGTAAGTTAAGGGTTTTCGCACGAAGGCATTCTAGGTATTGCGTTGTAAAAAAGACTTTATTAAAAAAAAAAATGTTTTTTTTTAAATGCTACAAGAGATTATCGGAATGAAATCCATAATGTTCATATATATCACATGTATTTTGATTTTTCTGTTAACGATAAAACTCAAATAATTATTTAATGAGAATTGTATTTAACAAATAGAATTTAAAACTTTCGCTCATTTATAGGTGGAAAAACCGGATGTTAAATATATATACAAAACATTTGAACAAAGGGAGAGTTTTGCGTTTTTTTAACAATTTGTGCACTTAATTTATCTGTGCCTTCGTCAGAATATTATATAGTTATAACCTCTTTTTTCTAAAGGTGATAAAGGCTCGTTTGAAAAGGTTAACTATTGCGAATGGCACTCAGTTGGTTAGTGGAGAGCGAGTGTGGATTCGATCGAGCTAGATGATAAATTATTGGAAAGATAAAAAAAGAATATATTTAATAGAATATTAAAAGTCAAGAGAAATGAAAGAGAAAGGGAAATGGGCGCCACTTATGTTTTTTTATCCTGAGGATGGGGAAATATCAGAAACCCAGATAAAATAAGAAAGATATAAGAGATATAAGATAAGGTAAAATTAGATAACCCGGCAGATTGTTCTTGCTAAAATTTAAATTACACACTTTTATTTAAGAAACAAAAAGAAAAATTATACTTACACTTTCCTTTTACTTATCCTTATGGTTATAAATCAAATTTGTAAGATAAAGATATATTCAAGAAACAAAATCTAGTACTTTAATAAAATATAGATTAGAGAAACTGACAATATTGATCAGAGTAACAGGCTCTAGCTAGGAAAAGAAAAATCTCTATTTAACAATAACAGTATTTATTATTGGCTGTAATAATAAAAGAGACACACAACAAAAAGATTTAAAATATAAAAAAACATCTATGTACGGGATAGTAAATACATATTACTAGACACATTTGTGTTTAGTTCAAAAACATATCTTTTGCTACACTTAAAATAACAGCTAGGTATATTGTTTTGTTATTTTTGTGTACTCTGATAAGCGAAAAGTGAGAGAGATGAAAGTTAGAAAAAAAAGTTATAAAAAATCACCTTTTGCTTTTGTATTAACTCGAGTTAAAACAGTACTCATATACGAAGGTATAAATCTTAATTAAATAGGTACGAGATAAAAATAAAAAATACAAACAAAAAGTTTTACAGATAACAGATACAAAAATATAAGTAATAAAAATGTAGGTAAGCGATACTCAGAAATAATTCACATTCCGATTAATTTCAGTCCGGCACTGCGCACTGCACTTTTTAATAGCTGATACGGTAAATACAGTTAAAATAAAATTCTCCATAGAAATAAATGATACTCTCATACTCGATGGAGGTATAAAAAAAAATTGTAAAAACTTACGTTAGCTTGGGAATAATAAAAATAATAAAAAACGTTAGTTTTTTATATAAAACTTTCACTTTAAATGTATTTTAAAAAATGACATATGTTTCGCATTTAAGCATCGTCAGATTGACATATAAAGTTACATTTTGTTTATAGCTAACTATCTGATGTTGAATAGGTAATATTAAGGCTAGATTAAGTATGGAAGTAATAAGATATAACAATATTAAAGCCTAGATGTTATTAGCCCTAAGGGATTATCCTGGATGTATCTCCCTCTAAGATCAGTATAACTGTGCAATGATATAGAAAAACCAGGAAAAAAACTATATCTGCTGATCTTTACAATAACTTAATATATTTGTATTACAATTATATCTTATTTATGTATAAAATGAAGACTCAATCAAAGTAAACAGTTTAATAGTGGAGAATTTCTAAGATTTATTTGTTCATTAACAACTTTAAATTGTGGATCTGCTAGATGTCTTTTTATTTCAAGTTCTTCAAGAAAATCTAAATTTTCTTTTTTATTACAAATGTGTAGAATTTGGATGTCATTGTTGTGTAAGAGTGAGGTTGGATGTTCAAGTAGGTGTTTTGCATAATTTGACTTATCTGGTTGTTTTAATCTATATGCTCTTAAGTGTTCATTAAATCTTATTTCAAATTTTCTTTGTGTTTGACCTACTTGAACATCCAACCTCACTCTTACACAACAATGACATCCAAATTCTACACATTTGTAATAAAAAAGAAAATTTAGATTTTCTTGAAGAACTTGAAATAAAAAGACATCTAGCAGATCCACAATTTAAAGTTGTTAATGAACAAATAAATCTTAGAAATTCTCCACTATTAAACTGTTTACTTTGATTGAGTCTTCATTTTATACATAAATAAGATATAATTGTAATACAAATATATTAAGTTATTGTAAAGATCAGCAGATATAGTTTTTTCCTGGTTTTTCTATATCATTGCACAGTTATACTGATCTTAGAGGGAGATACATCCAGGATAATCCCTTAGGGCTAATAACATCTAGGCTTTAATATCTTATTACTTCCATACTTAATCTAGCCTTAATATTACCTATTCAACATCAGATAGTTAGCTATAAACAAAATGTAACTTTATATGTCAATCTGACGATGCTTAAATGCGAAACATATGTCATTTTTTAAAATACATTTAAAGTGAAAGTTTTATATAAAAAACTAACGTTTTTTATTATTTTTATTATTCCCAATAAAATGAACTTTCAAGTAGTAAGGGTCGGTACAATTAATTTAATTACGTTAGCTTCTAAATGTTTCTAAGATAGTTTGGATAGCATATGGCTTCATTCTCTCGGTAAATGATCGGAACGGTAAGATATAATCTAGACCCCATTCTTGTCTAGATCGGTTGGTATTTAGAGATTAAACCATAAACTTACTCGTCATAGCTGGTGATCAAAGAGATATTGTAATTCTGGCTAAATTGCCGCCATTATTACACGATATACGAAGTAATCTTAAAGATAGCACTGTCTGGAAATCTTCAGATAAACCTTTAGGTAGAATAAACGATAATAGGCACTAGAAACACTTATTTGCTTGTAATTTTTAAGATACAAGAAGAAAAAACTGGGAAACTGAAACTAGGGGTTCTCGCGAAGATCTTACTAGCGAGAGCACTTCACCCAGAATAAAAAACCGTTGATATCAAACTTACGCTGTAAGCAATCCCCGCTTAGCTCACCTGATCTTAAACGTGGAATCTGATTGGTCAATAGAATAAATCAATACTTCGCTTTGAAAAGTCCGTTAGATTTCTACGTTCTCGAATCTATTTTGTCACGTAGGCAAATATTTTCGTTATATCTTGGATATTATTATCGAATTCGAGTACAGGGTAGGCCTGGATAAAAACAGATTGTTAAAAAAAGAAATTTAATTAATCGTTTTGTTTTAAACGCCACATAGTAACTAAAAATATAAATGACAAATCGATGGGTTAGGTTGACAACAATAACATATGAAAAATTGAATTGTAAAATTGGCAGATGACAGCGACAAAAAATGAAACAGCTGACATATGACAGACAGTGTCAATCTCCGGAGTAGGTACTTGTGTTGCAATTCTTATTTATATAATTCATCAAACTTAACCCTTGATATAAAAATGAATGTTTTGCGTGAAAACTTGTACTCGAGGATTTTTTTGTTTGATAAGTTAAAAGTTGATCTCGACTTAAATTTCGATTGTACAAACTGATATTTCTGTTAGAAAATAACCACATCCTGCTTCTTAAAAACGTATCTATTTAACATTAACCACTTAACAAACCAACTGTTAAAGATTGACATATTTTACGATCCTCTACAATAACATTCTAAACTTAAAACATATTTTTAAGCTCTTTAAGTCTATTTTGTGTTTGATGTTCGAACACGTTCGCTAACACCATCATATTCTCCGCAAAAACATAAACTGGTTTGTCATTTTCAATTGGCCACATCCTGAATTTTAGTGTATTATATTTTGGCCTACTAGATGTATTTCCTGTGCCCTACAACTCTCAAAATCGGTACTTTGATGTTTGTTTTGGAAGCGAAATACGTTTTTCAAAAACAATCAAATCAGTTTTCACACGTGCGATATCTATTCCACGAAATATTTACGAACGGTCATAAAATTAATTTATTGACGACTGGTGTGAATTTGAATCAGAAGCAAACTGGGTTGCAGATTTTAGAGTTTTAACATTTTTGTTGCATAAGAAGTTTATTTTAAATCATTAACTAGTTTGCAAATCAATAAATTTACACATAAAAGTCGTAAAACTCACATCAAGGAATTTATATAAGATTTATTGAATGGTAAATGGAGATTATGCGATTACTAAGAGGCATTGATTGATTAGATGTTTGTTGTTTAGAAATCATACATGTGTAGTTCGATTCTTTACATAATTGAACATAGAGGAAAAATAAAAAACTGTCTGAAAATTTTACTTGGACATTTAAAAAGTGTTGAAGAAACCGTTAGAACCATTTAGCAATGGCTACATAAAAGAGGAATCTATTTTCTTCATTTTAGAAAAATAAGATTTTTAACCCTCGATAAGATCCAGTTAACGACTTCTTAAGAACCTCGATAGAAAGAACTCTTTAAACATTATTATATAATAGGACGGCAATTACAAAATTTATCTCAAAATAAAGTTTTCAAGTGTCTTTAAAAATGTTAAAAAAAGGTATTTGTTCCATCGGGATTAACGTCTCAGAATCAATGAAGTATGATTTGGAACCATCCAAGAAGTGCAGTGAAGAATTAAAAAAAAAGTTTTTTTAATTTGTTGGAAAGAGAAGATTTTTGACCTTCTATAAATTAAATTTGGGTCAAAAAAGTAAAAAAAATTCTAAGAACCACGATCTAAATGTTTAGAGTTGTTGTTACAGGTGGATCATTTTAAACGTTTTACAAATATTGTCAGATGATAGATAATACAAAAAAGATTTATTAAACTATTTCAAGAAGAGTTTAAAGGTCGTGTGATTATCTTTACCTTACCTGTGATCCGTTGTAACCTTAAAATTTCCCTAGGCTAGCTCCTGAGGGTCGTTGCTTCCTTCTGTGTTTTTGCTTAATTCCCCCCAAACATCTATTATAGGGCGCCAAGTACAGACACACAAATAAAATTCCAAAAATCAGTTTTAAGTTTATTTATTTCAAGATTTAAGTAATTAAGCCAAAAAATTTTAATTCGATAAATTAATTTTATCTCTTATCTGTCGGAGTTTTTGATAGTGATGAAATCAGCCCAAGTGGATGGAAGTGATCTTCCTGTCGGTGTTTTCGGTAGAGACGGAACAGTACTGCCCAAGTGGGTGGAAGTGGTCTTCCTTAAGAGAACTTTCTCTGCAAACATCCCGGGAATGGATGGTCGGCTTTCAAAATGGCCGTCGACTCTCAGCAATATTTTTCAGATATGAATATCTGCAATCTCAGTAAGGCCCTTCTCAGATTTGGCATTAAATTCTAGCAATAAAAAATTGAAATCAAAACTCCGACCTTAAGTAATTTCTATCGAATACAAACGCTATCTAATTTCTCCAACATTCGAGAAAAAATTAATTACAATCTATGTTTATATTTTATTTAACATCACAAAAAACTGACTTTTTTACAATAGCATTGTATTCAAAAATTCAGTGTTAGTAAAATACTTTAAATAATATATTCACCGCAAATTGGATTATTTCTAACTAATAAAATTAAAACCAAGGCAAAATGGTACTTACCAGAACAGAAGGGCGAAGGTAGTAGGAAATAACTTTGATTTTAATCAAATTCACCGATAAAATGAACGAATTTAAATTAAAAACTCTCTAAGAGACAAATTCTCTCCTACCAACTGGCAATACCCTCTCGTTTCGGTGCGATAACAATAGATAATATAAAAATATATATAGTCCGGATGGGATGCTCGAAAACCAACGTTACAAACGTTACACCGTCGAAGGACATATGGAAACAATAAAAAGATCTATTTTGCGTAACACTTAGGTCGAGATCTGCTCAAAACCATATAAATATCTATACAGAAATGATCAGAAAAACTAATATAAAGCAGAAAAAGTAACTTTGAAAATGTTACAATAACAAGTATTTGTTTTATAAGTCATGGAAATATTATGACAAAGGGTACACAAATCAAAGTGGATTTTAAAAAAGACCAATAATAGTCCACGAACTTTTTACATATTACAAACATTTTACAAATACAAACAAAATCTCGTAATATTACAAGAACGGTTTAAAATTTCTTTGAAAATGTTACATCGCTTATAGATTTAACCCCTGTAACCTTAAAATTACCCTAGGCTAGCTCCTGAGGGTCGTGGCTTCCTTCTGTGTTTTTGCTTAATTCCCCCCAAACAAGTATTAAAGGGCGCCAAGTACAGACACACAAATAAAATTCCAAAAATCAGTTTTAAGTTAATTTATTTCAAGATTTAAGAAATTAAGCCAAAAAAAATTTAATTCAATAAATTAATTTAATCTCTTATCCTTTTTTTGGTGGTCTTCCTGTCGCAGTTTTTGATAGTGATGAAATCAGCCCAAGTGGATAGAAGTGCTCTTCCTGTCGGTGTTTTCGGTAGAGACGGAACAGTACTGCCCAAGTGGGTGGAAGTGGTCTTCCTCAAGAGAACTTTCTCTGCAAAAATCCCGGGAATGGATAGTCGGCTTTCAAAATGGCCGTCGAGCAATATTTTTCAGAAATGAATATCTGCAATCTCAGTAGGGCCCTTCTCAGATTTGGCATTAAACCCAGAACAGAAGGGCGAAGGTAGTCAGAAATAACTCTGAATTTAATCAAATTCACCGATAAAATCAACGAATTTAAATCAAAAACTCTCGAAGAGACCAATTCTCTCCTACCAACTGGCAATCTCCTCTCGTATCGGTGCGATAACAATAGATAATATAAAAATATATATAGTCCGGATGGAATGCTCGAAAACCAACGTTACAAACGTTACACCCCTTTAAGATGTACAGTAAGATTAAACAGAAAAGAAAAGATTTAGTAACGAATATTTTTGGCCGTCTAAAAACAGTGTGTATTGAAGTCATTAAAGAATCCTTTTAGGAACTACGACGGAAATGTTTAGACATGATTCTAATAGCAGATTATTTGAAGATCTTTTTAGTTATTGTTACAGGATAGAAAATATAAAAAAAGATGTACTGTTGCCAGAAGAGTTTTCTCAAGTCTTTTGGATAGATCTAACTTAAAATTCGTCGAATAACCTGACAAACGATTCAGTAATGAAAATGTTTTGTTGAATATTTTTCCTGTAAAATATTTATCCATTAGCAATCTGTAACATTATCGAAAATTTTTAGTCTCCTTATTGACAAATTTTTCTAAATAATCTCTCTAAACAGAGAATATTATATTAAATTTATTTTCGTACAACATTCGAAATTTCCTTCCCTGGGGATAACACACATTACTCCTCGTCTTATGCGGCCTTCTCTTCACGTTTGCCGTATTAATTAGTGGGTGCTCATCCCAGACGCTAATTATTGTAACTTTAATTAAAGAGCTACCGATCTCTTATCAGATACACTGCAAGAAGAATGTGTTATTCTTGCTGAGTCCCAGTATAAACCGCTTTCCTACAAAGGGAATTTCTCATAGCGTCGTTGATTGTATAAAAATAGCATGTAGAGTAAGAAGAAATTTCAGATTTTCGTACTTATAACCTTATAAGGAAACTTTACAATTTATTTTAGATAAATAATTACGCAAATCATACCAAAAAAGGATTAAGATTAAAGTAGTACTTCTAATAATTATTTACGCTATAGTTCCTCAATTGTTATAGTTCGAGGTTCTTCGTAATCGCTTTTTTTAAAAAACTTCTGGAAGCATCACTTTCTTATGGTGGGATACGCGTGTGGATAGCTGACAATGAATTCCGAAAACGTGATGGCACGTCATACGTATGTTCGGTCATATAATAGTTCAGAACGCGATAAAAAGTGATTTTAAGTAATCATACTTGATTAGATATGATCATAAGTGATTGGCAGTGGTCACAAATGATTACAACTGATCACAAATGATTGCAACTGATTACAAGTAATCGATAGGCATATCAGGTAATAAGAAGTAAATGATTAAACGTGGTTGAAAAGGAGCACAAGTAATAAAAAATGATCACGACTGATTTCAAGTCATTTCCAGTGATCACAATTGTTTTTATCTACTCCTTTGACAGTAAATGTCATTTATACTCATTGTCACCATGCAGGGTAAGTAAGCTATAACGCACAGTTGTGCGTAATGAAATGTCATGTTGGAATTCATAATTTAAACGGTTCGGTCATCCTCGGCATCTATCGTGGCAGTTGTGGGAGAAGAAATGGAAATTAAATCAAATAGAAATAAGTAAATATTAATATTAATACAAAAATATCTTTATTTATTTATTTACTTATTTATTCAAATAATTCGTTCATCTATGATTTAATGTCTTTTAATTATAATTTAAATTCATTCTTAAAATGTTCGGTCATCTTTGGGAATTCTCGTAACAGGTTGTCTAAGAAGAAATGACAGTCTGGTTAGCCTAATTTTAGCATAAAAAAGACGTGTTTTGGTGGTTTCATTTGTGATAAATCTTATAAAAATTGATTATAAAGAGTGTTATTAATGTTATTATTAATAATAAGGATACGAATTTAAGTTTTAAGTGTGTATTAAATAGCAATCAGGCCGTTCCACGTAAAGGGTGGTTGTGTTGCGAATTACTACGCGACTGATTAGAAATTTCGAACTGTCATAGTTAAAAATTTTTGTATTGTAATTAGTGAAAGTTATAGTGATAAAAAAAACCGGTTAAAGGAGTTTATTTGTGGTAAACATTAAATAAAATTGTGTTGTAGGTCTAATTAACGGAAATTACGGTAAGAATTGTGTTATTCAGTAAAAAATTGATCAAAAACTTAGATTACAAAATGATAATTGTGATAAGCCCACCAAAATTTCTAGTGCCTAATATCAACGTCAACACATGTTGAGCAAAAAAATGGAAGAAGAGGTGAAATCCGATTCAGCTGAAACAATCAGGCCGTTCCACGTAAAGGGTGCCTGTATTGCGAATTACTACGCGACTGATTAGAAATTTCGAACTGTCAGAGTAAAACATTTTTGTATCGTAATTAGTGAAAGTTATAGTTATAAAAAAAATTTCAGAATTTTCAAAATATTTAAATTTTTAAATTTATACACATTATTATGTTAATGTACATAAAATTTAAGTAATAGGCAAAGTTTTTCTCAAGTTAAAAAATGTAATCCAATGTTTTATTAACTTTACAGAAAGGTTGGGTCAATTATAAAACCAATTAGCTATTATTGAAAGTAATATAGTATTTCCAAAAGCATCCAATTTAACGGCAATACATAGTCATAAATTCCACACTGGCAAATTATTCCAATACCAATCTGAAAGGTTCTATCGATATTGCCGTTCTATTATAGTGTCCCCATGATAGGCGAAATACCAGTTGTAACATAACAGGAGAGTTTGGTTCATTAGCGACCAAACATATAACAGAAACGGTCCCTGATAAATGCCAGTTATATACCATGATTTATGCGACCATGTGTAGTGCAATTATACATCGTTCGAAGATTTAATAAACTGAGAAATCGACTCGAGATTTATCGAGTTTTGTCATTGTAAAAATAAGAAAGTTGAGACAAAAATTTAAGGAATGCAAATTTTTTAAAAAGTAAATGAAAAATAACACCGTATTCAAAAACCGACCACGTAATGAGAAATTAAGTTAAAAAAACCGCTGGCTTATGGTAGACACCATTAGCACGTTTATTAATAATTAATAATTAGATAGGTGGTAGGAGCAGGTGAGGTAAACACACGTGTGACCCGCATTTAGGGTATTAAGTATTTTAAAAAGTTCTTTTGACCGCAATCAACGGATGACGGTCTCTGTGGGAAAAGAAGACCGCTTTGGCCTTTTTATCGCCATCATTATCATTACAGGTTAGGTTTATTGTAATTAGGTACTTAGCTCGTTTATTTCAATTACTAGTTTTTGATAAAGTTTGTTCGTTATTTTATCTTAATTATTTCTCTTCTTTTAACAATGTTAGGCCACCTTTCCCAATGATTTAGCAATCTAGAATGTGGTAAAAATTCTGTATCCCAAATAGACTAAATGTTTTATTTACGCATTCACAAACCGACAGGTGTGGAAGACAGTTATCATTTTTACTGTGTTAACTTTTTTTGGTAACAGATTTAGTGGCTCATACTGCCACTGGTTTTCTTAAGTATGGCTGTATATCGGTTCTTAGTTTACAGTAACAGATATAACTATCCTAGCATCAGATTTCTATTTCTCGATAACCTGAGGAGCTCTATAAACTTTGTAAAAACAGTAACATTTCAATTGCGTTTTTAACCTATAGGCATTAATAATCCTTGATTTACTAGAATATCAGAAATATATTCGTTGTTACCCAATAAAACGATTTTTTAAATTATTAATTAACCCT
Organism: Altica lythri; assembly: GCA_964028335.1. Classification (NCBI taxonomy): domain Eukaryota; kingdom Metazoa; phylum Arthropoda; class Insecta; order Coleoptera; family Chrysomelidae; genus Altica; species Altica lythri. The sequence continues at coordinate 32,410,230 of OZ034809.1, read as the reverse complement.
TCACTTTTATCTGAATTGTTTTTTTCAGCAATATAACCTCTTTATTGATCTTTTGCAAATATTAAATTTAGAATAACGACTTACATATTTCACTCTTACATTTCTGTTAGAAACATATGTGAAAACGAATGTTGTAGCGTTTTAAAAAACCCTCTTCTCTTTTATAATTTCTTTTTACCTTTGCCAACCCTGTAGGCTTAACATATTAGATGGAACATTCCAGAACGTTGAAATCTAACGAATTTTTCGAAGCGAAGTATTGATTTTTTTTATTGACCAATCAAATTTCACGTTCAAGATCAGATGACTTAAGCGGGGATGCTTACCGGTCTTTTTTAGTACCAACGGCTTTATTCATTCTAGGTGTGGTAGGGTTGCTAATAACATCTCGGCGAGACGCCTAGTTTCAGTTTCCCGGTTTTTTTTCTTCTTGTATCTTAAAAATTACAAGCAAATAAGTGTTTCTAGTGCCTATTATCGTTTATTCTACCTGAAGGTTTATCTGAAGATTTCCAGACAGTGCTATCCTTAAGATTACTTCGTATATCGTGTAATAATGGAGGCAAATTAGCCAGAATTACAATATCTCTTTGATTACCATCTATGAAGAGTAAGTTTATGGTTTATACTCTAAATACCTACCGATCTAGACAAGAATGGGGTCTCTAGACTAGATTATATCTTACCGTTCCGATCATTTACCGAGAGAATGAAGCCATATGCTATCCAAACTATCTTAGAAACATTTAGAAGCTAACGTAAGTTTTTACAATTTTTTTATACCTCTATCGAGTATGAGAGTACCATTTATTTCTATGGAGAATTTTATTTTAACTGTATTTACCGTATCAGCTATTAAAAAGTGCAGTGCGCAGTGCCGGACTGAAATTAATCGGAATGAGAATTTTTTCTGAGTATCGCTTATCGGTATTTTTCTCTTCTAACTCCCTGAGTGCCGTCCGCACTAGTTAATCTCCTCAATCGAGCATTTAACACCTCCAGTCAAAAAAGAGGTTACAATGTGACTGTGCACCGCGTTACCACCCAATAGAACTTAAAAAATGCAGATTTGCAAGGCCTTCGAGACTACTTTGCAACTTTTCCCTGGAACTCCATCTGCTTTATCAACGAAGATTCATCGGCAGTTTGAAACATTATAACTGGAATCATTCATTGTGCCATGGAATCTTACATTCCTCACTTTACCAAAAGCTTGAAAGCCAAACAGTAGCCATGGTTTAATAAAGTTTGCGATGTAGCTCGGAAAGTCCCAAAAAATGTTTCTACAAAATCCACTATTTTCAATTCCAAAAGTCTCTTCGACGCTCGAATGAGAGAGAAGATAATGTCAGACCCTAACAGAAGCCGGTCCATTTGGACTTTCGCCAAACATATGAATAACAATTATACAAAAAGTTCGTTCCCTCCAATCACAGCAGATGATGGCTGAATAGTTAGGTCCTCCACAGGAAAGGCAGAAGTCTTTGGCAAAATATTCTCTTCGAACTCGACAGTAAACCCACCGGACAGCATGAAGCTACCTTCTATTCCATGGACTCCCCCACGCTACAAAAAATATCGGATGTGCAGAGAGTCTGTGCTACTCTCAATAATAACAAAGTAAGCGGCCTTGATGAAATACCTGCTTTATACTCTTAAAGGCAACATTTTGTAATTTGTCAAGTTTTCAAACATACCTTTCTTAATAAAATATAGGTTTACAGAAACCCAACAAATCCTCTGTTGTTGATTTTTATTCTAAAGAGATAAACTGCAGGTATTGTTATTGAGTTTATATTATTATATCTTTCCAGTTATCCCTTTTTGTTGACAAAAGGCGTACGCCTATTTCCATATCCGGGGCGGTCTGTTCAATCTTTGGAATATATGTTAATAGAAACCAGGGAAGCGGTATACGGCAGCAGCCTATAAGCCCAATGTTCATCGACCGCCGTATATCTTCAGCTACTAATTGCATACAAATCAAAGAGCAAAAGGGGCCGCTGAATTTACGTTAAATATCCGTAGAGATGCGATCTTAATCTGCGACCCACCGTCTACTATATACCAACATATATATACACAACGAGGTCCCGTATTCAATTGGCTTGTTTGTTTTTGGTAATAAAGTGGTGCATATAATAGGATATGCTAAAATTCTGTCCTCTCTTAGATTTTTTGGAGGTAATTTTATATGTTCTAATTCTTATTTTGGTTTTTCGCACATTTTCTTTTTTTTGATACTTTTTGTTGATCAATTCGATATTCTTGTATACTTATATTGTTTTTCTTTTCAATTTCCCGATGTGGATAGGTTTTATTCTTTGAACTAATTTTTGTTTTAATTATTTAATTTGGCTATTTTTTATTGGTTTAATTTAAGGTATATATTTGTTCTTAGCTTTCGGTTTCATTTGTGTTTTGGAAGCTGTTTGCTTTATTGTGATTGTTCCATGGTGTGATTCTGAATTGATAGAATAGACTATGAGGTTTTTTCAGTCTGTTTTGCTTTAATTTAATCTTTCCTAGACCCATTCATGTTCCTATTACATTATATTATCATGATTATTATCCAAATCCTTTGATTTCGAGTTTTGTTTTTCTTCTCTTATTATTTCCTTTTGTATATCTAATCGGGTTTGACAGGAATATTGTTTTTATGTGCTGCTTTGGATAATAAACTATTTTTTACTGGTAGATTGTGAGGCTCTTTAGCGAATCTTTTGTTTAATGTGAAGCATGTAGTGATAGCTAATCTTAAAATTTATTTTTTTGACTTGTTAACTTTTTTATTTTGTGCTTGATAGTCGTCCAGTTTGGCTTTGGTATGTATCATGATTCCCTACTTTTTTTTTTATTTTTTTACTAAATTTTGTTTTTACTTTTGTTTACTAAGTTTCTTACTCGTTATAGTCGTGTTTGCTTATAGATCTTTATTGTATTTATTTGTTTGGTAATCCTATTTATTAAAATTTTTTTGTTTCATTTTACTGTGATTGTTATTCTCTTTCATTCTTTACTTACATTCTTACTTCTTAATTTTTGTTTTTAAATTCCGTGGTTTTGAAATCATGCTTTAACTAATTTTGTTGAATGGTTTTATTAAAAAAGTGTGGTTCTTTTTAGGTAATTAACAAAAATTAAACAATTATTTACAAATTAAAAAATTTACGTCGATTCGCGATGAAGGCCAATGGTGAAATCCAATCTTTGGCCACTGGCTGTTACTGGTATGAGCTTCCAGGGTGATGGTCAAGAGTGATGATGTCCGAAGTCTGTGTAAGAGATCTGGTGTTAGTGTAACAGACACTATACACTTTGCAGGCTTTCTGGGTGTCCCTGAAATTAGTCACGGGTCTCGGAGGAGGGTGCGTTCTGCAGAATTTACTGAGAATCTTCTCGAGAGAAGACAACTAGTTTCAACTGCTTTAGACTGATCAGTCAGAATGTCCCCGCCTGGTGTGTGTTAACCAGCGCTACTTGATCTCGTACGGCACTCGGTCCATAAAGGCGCCTAAGCGATAAACTCTTATACGTTAATTTAAAACCTCGCTAGCCATGCCTTCTCGTGTGTTTATTTAAAACCATTTTGTCACAATGCTTTGTTTTATTCCATTGTTTCTAAGCTTTAGACTTATGTATGCTTTTGGATGAATTTTTTCTGCTTTTTGCCTTTTCGCTGATGTTCTACTTTTTTCTTTTCTTTCATTTATATAGTCGTCCATGATTTTGAAACTCAAACTTTTTGGTATCTATTTCTTAAGCTGTCTTTTTCTAAACCTAACTCTTTTTATCTCTTGTAATGCTATTTTTATAATTCATTATTTTCATTTCTAAGGTTTGAATTAATTTTTTGTTTAATATTGTGATTGTTTGGATCTTCTATGTTGGATTCGTTTAATAGTATCGTTTCTAATGTTTGGATTTATTATTTGCATCCTACCCAATCTTTCGAACTTTCGTTTTCGTTTATAATCTTTAAACTCATTTTTTCCAAAACTTGTGCTTCGGTAATGTTGCTTTTTTTTATTTGCAATTGTTGGTTGGTTTATTCTTTGGCATACTTTTGTTTTTTCTTAAATTTTTTTAGTGTTTTCCTTCGTGGTGGTCGGGCTTGTTTTTCGATTTTTACTTGTTCTGCTTCTATTGTTGTTCATTTTACATCCATTTGAATTGATGTATAGATTTTTTTAACTTCTTTTATCTCTGATTTTGATATCTTTGGTGATTCGTTACGTGATTTTCGTTCTTCCGCTTTTTTGTTTCTAGGCCTTTGAACAAATTTTAAATCCTATTAAGTATTCTAATACTTTTTGTTTTTTTTTTGTCTTTAATGTATTTTATCAGTGTATTTATCTATTTTTCAGTTCCATTCTGTGATTCGTTATTTTTGTATCCTCTTTTGTGTGCTACTACTTTTCTTACATTTTATTTCTAACTATTTTTTTACTTCTGGCATTGTAAATACTTCTTTTTCATGTATCAAAGTTTTTGCTTTGAATAATTTAAAACAGAAAGATGATGACGTATAATATTAATCGACAATAAGTAATAATATAAAACAAAAAGAACTTAAAGACTTACAGTTGAAACAAATCAAAACTCTCAGGTGCTCACTAATAAAAAACTTTTAATTACAAAGACGTATATAAATACATCTGCTGAATTATTAAAAAAAATTATGCTGGCAAAATTACCGTAAATGCTTAATTTTTTCTGATCCAACTAAAAATGGAAGCAATCCGTATATTTTCTCCATGAAAAGCTTAATTAATTTTTATAAATTGACCCGTTTATTATACGATGGTGGTTAAAAAGATTCTTAATTTCTGATATACTAAATTGCGTGTGGCTTTTGTTACTTCATCTACCAGCATGTTGATAGAAAATTTAAGTATAATTGCGTTTATTTCGTTAAATTAAATCGCTTTGATGATAAAATAGTCATGAAACGATACGACAGTCGTCTTTTGAAAAAGTGAGGTATTTATATTTACGTAGAGGCGGGTATTAAATATTTACCTTTATTATATCATAGTTAATTGGTTAAAGTTACTAAACTCAGTTACGAAGTAACTGAACATGTGCTTCGGTACAAAAAATTTACAACGGGTGTTTATTGCATCGTTTTTTTTATAAATTCTTCAACAATCGACAATTGCCCTACAACCCAGATCTACAAGTTGTGTTGTAGGGCAAAAGAAAGAATTGCATGGGGTGTTATATTTTGTTGCTTCGATGATCCGTACAACTGCCTTCTGGAAACAAAATGCTTTCGGTACATGATGATTTCTTCCCCCGAATATTACTCCATAGGATAAATGGTTATGGTATGGGGGAAAGTAAACAGTTTTTAAGGTGTTATTATCAAAACATGTTCTAAGTTGTCTCATCGCAAAAATCTGACAAAAGTGATCAAATACCTTCAATATGTTGGGCCCAATTTAGGTTTGAATCCAACACTGTCCCTATCATTTTTATCGGCTCAGATTTTACTTGATGAAAATTTGAATCTCTGTGTTTTGGACTCATTTATTTTTAATTTATTTAAAGAAAACTATTCACCAACATCAACCATCTAAGACAATCGAAGATGCTCCTGGGAAACTATAACCAGAAGAGATCTCACAGCTGTCTTAACCTTAGTAAGAAGAACCTCCGAATTATAACAGGAATACTAACCAGACAGCGTCGATTAAGAAGACACATGAAGAAACTAGGATTAGTAGATGAAGCAAACTGCAGATTCTGTGAGGTAGAGGATGAAACCTCAATACACATACTCTCAGAATGCATCGCATTAAGTACTTCTAGGGTCAAATACCTAGGTTCATACGAAATAGAAAGGGAAGAATTACCTAACTTGAAACCTAATGATATTCTAAACTTTCTAAGGAAGGTAGGACTAGAAGAGCTGCTATAAATCTAAAAAATCATCAGAAATATAGCAAGAAAAGGGGGACACAATAGATCTTATAAGTCGCAGGTGTATCTGTTACCCCTAACTGCTCGTACATACATACATACATACATACATACATACATACATACATACAACATCAACCATATAATTATCTGAAGCTTTCCGTGACAATAATGTAGTATCGTTTGCAAAGAGAACAGTACGGGACCCAGAATAGAACCTTGTAGTATACCCTTTTTTAACTGGAACTAGTTCTGATTTTATATTTTGATATAATATAATTTGCATTCCATTTTCCAAATAATCAATTAAATAACGAAAATATTATTTAAATATATTTACTTTTGTAAATATTGAAGATAGAGAGACTACTTTATTATTTTTTGCTCGAGATTTTATGACAGCTCGCATTATTTCGGGCATATCATTATCATAGCAACAATCTCATCTTGAGTTATTTGCGCTTATCCCTTAAAAAGACATTATTTTCAGTAAATATAATGATAATATAATCGTTTTGTATTTTTTTCTACAATGACTAACAAACAGTTCTAACAATAATTTTCTACAGTAAGAGTTACCTATTCTTCTTAATAAAATCCTCTACACCTAAGACAACACTGATAGTTCATACATAATGTAACGTTTATTTATTTTCACAGTTTATTATTTAATTTATTTATACAACTAATACACTTAATTTATGTTATAACACAATTTATTTACAATATACTAATTTATATGAACACTGAACATTGATTTATATAAACACTTATTTACTTAGACTCTACTCAAAACTCTAAACTAAACTATATTTCGAATGTAAAGTCTATTTATATGCGCATCGAGTGATCGAGAAACACCTAGATCACTTCGCGTAAGGGCAGAGATCTTTCCAGTCGTATGTGGAATTCTCGATATGGTTCAATAGAACATTCCACGGCGTCGCCCGCCGGTCGGACTCGCCCATTTGGCCAACCAGGACAGAGCCGGAGTCGCATTACATTGCCCCCTCCTTAAGAGATAGTTCCTCCTGGAACTAGAGCTGGATGGGAGTGATTGTATCTGCAGTCGGATCCTCTTCTACAATTTCCAGTTGTATAAAAAAAACAGGGGACGGTCTTCGTTGTAAACTGGACACTGGGCGAATGGCTGCAAACCAATACTTGGACTTCGGTATCTTGAAAGATTACTTCCACCATGTTTCGAATGACCCTCCAGTCTAACTCCTTACACTCGATCTTTGGCATTGCTATATTCTGTATATTGGACTCCAGTATGTGTTCCCTCAGGCTAAGTAAAGATTCCCATACATCTTGATAAGTGGGTCGGTCGTGATAGGTGTTCTTTGTCACTAGATAGAAGAGGTAACGTGATCCATCTTGGAGTCTCAAAGCTTTTCCGGGGGCTGGCCATTGGCTTTGCAGTTCTGATAGTCGACCAAACTTTTTTCGGAAAACGGACGCTAATCCTCGGGCGTCGCTGATACTGGCAGGAATATTATGGACCAACGAGCAGTCATCTGGAAGCGTGAACAGGTCTTGATGTTTCTCAATGGTTACGCCAAATCTTGCTTTCCCGGTACCCCCATAAGCACCCATAAACTCATCAAAGGCAAAATCAGGAGTCTCTTGGAGTCGATTTACCTCTTCTTCTTGGTTATGATCTCCTTCAAACGGTGCCAGCCGGTTTCCATGTACCACTTTCGGTTTTCCATTTGGAATCTTACTTATTCGGTATATGACATCATTGATTCTTTTCTTAACGATGTATGGACCTTCCCAAGACGTTTGTAGCTTCGGCGAGTAACCCTTCTGTCTTCTTGGGTTATGAAGCCAGACTTTGTCTCCTTCTTCGAAACATCCTTCCGTGGCTTGAGTATCATACCGTTTCTTCATTCTATCACTGGCAATTTGAAGATGTGAGCGAACCAGTTCATGCATATCGTCCATTTTCCTTCGTAACTGGATCACATAATCTTCTCCAGCTATATCTTCTCCAGGTCGGCATCCGAACTCGAGGTCGCATGGTAGCCTCATCTCTCGTCCGAACAAGACCTTTGCTGGTGTTTGGCCTGTTGTTTCATTGACTGCGGATCGGTAAGCCATCGCGAAGAGCGAAAGGTATTGATCCCAGTCCCGCTGGTGGTTGGACACTACTTTTGACAGATACTTTCCAATGGTCTTATTCATTCTTTCTACCATTCCATCTGATTGTGGATGTAATGCTGTAGTTCTTGTTTTCTTCATTCCTAGAGTATCGCAAATTCCTTGGAAAAGCTGGCTTTCGAAATTTCTACCTTGGTCACTATGAATCTCCAAGGGTACTCCAAATCGACTGATAAACTCTCTTATTAGGACATCTGCAACAGTTGTGGCCTCTTGATTTGGGATGGCGTAGACTTCTACCCACTTCGTGAAATAATCCATAACCACCAACATGTACTTATTTCCATTCTCAGTCGTCGGAAATGGTCCAGCAATGTCTAAAGCAATCCTCTCAAATGGGCTACCGACGTTGTATTGTTTCATGGGAGCTTTCCTTTTTCGCTGCGGTCCATTACTCGCAGCACAGATGGTACACTTCTTACACCAGCTCTTCACATCATCGGAACTATTCATCCAATAAAACCTTTTCCGTACTCGTTGAAGGGTTTTCTTAACACCGAGATGACCTCCTGATGGACTGTCATGTAACTTTCGGAGTACTTCAGCCACTCTAGTTTTTGGAATAACTAACTGCTTTCTGATTTCTGAACCATCATCATTCTCGAGTACTCGTTTCAATAAGTCTTCTTCCAGGATGAAAGAGTTCCACTGAGCCCAATAGGATTTAAGTACTGGACAGAATTTTGACACTTCTTGCCAAGTAGGTCGTCGATCTTCTCTCTTCCATTGGCGCATTTTCTTTAAAACAGGATCATTTTCTTGTTCCTCTCTAATTTTAGTCGGTGCCCAGTAATCGTTAACTACAGTTGTTCGTAGTATAGCAGTTTCTTTGGATTCTGTCTTGTTGCAATGGGAGCAATCTGCTGGGCACGGTCTTCTGGAAAGAGAATCGGCGTTTCTATGGCTTACTCCAGCTCGATGTTCGATCCTAAAGTCGTACTCTTGTAACCGTTCGATCCACCTGGCAATTTGACCTTCAGGGTGCTTGAATTGCATTAACCATTTAAGGGCTGCATGATCGGTCCGGATTAAAAATTTTCTTCCATATAGGTATTGATAGAAGTGTTCCACGGACTTCACAACTGCCAGAAGTTCTCTTCTCGTAACGCAGTAATTCCGCTCAGGTTTAGAGAGCACTTTACTAAAATACCCCAGAACCCTTTCTTGCCCATCTTGAATCTGAGAAAGAACTCCTCCAATTCCTACATTACTGGCATCGGTATCTAAAATAAATTCCCCCTCTGGTTGTGGGTAGCCCAGTATCGGTGCTGTTGTTAAATGCTTCTTTAGAGTTTCAAAGGCCGTTTGACAGTGGTCATCCCAGCAGAATTCTCTTGCTTCTTCAGTAAGTCGTGTTAATGGCTTAGCAATATCTGCAAACTTCCTTATGAACCTTCGATAGTACGTGCATAACCCAAGAAAACTTCTTATTTGATGTTTATCGGTTGGTTGTGGCCAATGCTTGATGGAAGCAACTTTGTCGTTATCTACAGCCACGCCTTCCTTGCTGACAACATGACCCAGGTACTTAACTTTATTTTGGAACAACTGACATTTCTTGGGGTTCAACATCAGTTGGGCAGCTTGAAGTCTTTTAAAAACATCTTCTAAGTTCTTTAGATGATCTTCAAATGTCTCTCCCAAGACTATGATGTCGTCTAAATAGACCAGACATGTCTTCCAAGATAACCCTCTCAATACATTTTCCATAAGCCTTTCAAATGTCGCAGGAGCATTACATAGTCCGAATGGCATAACATTAAATTGCCATAGTCCGGAACCGGTGGTAAAGGCTGTCTTTTCCTTGTCTACTGGGTCCATTTCTACCTGCCAGTAGCCAGATTTCAAGTCTAAGGTAGAGAATAATTTACTTCCAGCCAAAGTGTCCAAGGTGTCGTCGATTCGAGGCAGAGGATAACTGTCCTTCTTGGTAACATTGTTCAACTGACGGTAATCTACACAGAACCTCGTAGTTCCATCCTTTTTCTTAACCAAGACTACCGGAGAGACCCATGGGCTGGTAGAAGGTTCTATCACCCCGTCTTCCTCCATTTCTCGAACAATCCTTTCAGCTTCCTCTCTCTTTGCCTGCGGTAATCTTCTAGCTGTTTGACGAATTGGCTTGGCATCCCCTGTGTCAATTTTATGCTTCACTGTAGAGGTTCTTCCTGTCTTACCTCCTTTTGGCACAAAAATGTTCCGATATTGATGAAGAAAGTCTTTTACTCTTCTTTTCTTTATTCGATTCAGAGATGGACCAGCAACTGCCACCATGTGTTCGAACTTGTCGTTGGAATTATCGGAAGTGACCGTCTGACGAATTATGGACGATACTGGTACACAGGTTCCAATTCTGGTATCTTTCTTGATTGTAATAGGGTGATCATTGATGTTTATAATTCGTACCGGAATTTCTCTAGCAGAAGTGACCAATCCTTTTCCGATCAAAATTCCTCGACCGACGTCTTCATCATGGTTCAAAGGTTCCATCATGGCAGGTGTTCCTTCATCAACAGTTCCTTGAAGACGTGCCACTATGATAGTTTCACTTCTACCAGGTATCACAGTATCCTCCTCTATAGCTGCTGGCACGGTTCTGTCCTCATACGGATGAAGGAATACTTCTTCGGCACCAACTTTAATAACTCTGTTTTTGAAATCCAGCTGGAAACCATGTAAGTTCATTACGTCCATTCCTAATATCACATCTTCCTCGATATCAGCGACAATGGCAGTATGCGTGAACTTTTCTGTACCGATTCTTATTTGAACTTGGACTTCCCCATGGATGTTAGCTCTTTCACCTGTGGCGGTCCGCAGCCGTAGCCTTGTTGGTTGAAGTTTCTTGCTGCTACTTATAGTTGTTGGTCGTATAATGGTCCTGGTCGCTCCAGTATCTATTAACAGTGTATACTTTTTACCATTTATTTCACCATCTACATACACACTGTCATCGCGACATTTCAGAGAGGCTATGAGTATGAGAGGGTCTTTTAAAAGGTTACGGGTCGAAGCTGCCCCCTCTAGGCCGACCCGTTCTAGTTTTCCTGTGGAGTTGTTTCTCGATAAGCATTGGCCACTGGACGTTTACATGATTTGATGAAGTGTCCCATTTCGCCACAATTGTAACACACGCGGGGCCTCTTCTTTTTGTTTTCAGCAAAGTTCTTCATCATGTTAACTAATTGGTCCAATTTATTTTCGTCTTCTCCGTCTTTTACAGATCTTACTTTACTGTATCCCCCACAAGCCTTCGAAGCCGCTTCATACTCAAGCGCAGCGGACAAGACATCGACTAAAGTTTTGTGACGGGCTAAACGAAGAGTCTTGTTCATTTCAGGATCACGGAGCCCATCAAGAAATGCTTCTACTGCTAAACATTCTATCATTCCTTCATCAGCTGCAGGATAGGCAAATCTGACCAACCTGGCAATATCTACTTCATATTCCTGAAGGGTCTCTTCTCGCTTCTGTTTTCGTATCTTCAACTGTGACCGGTGCAAATTCTCCAGATGTTCATGACCATATCGCATGTTTAATCTCTTCTTAAGTTGTTCAAAGTCATCCGTCTCTTCCACCGGTATAGTCTGAAGAACGTCGCAAGCATCTCCTCTAAGAGCGATCGTGAGATTTACAGCCTTTTCTTTTTCTGACCATCCGTTCGCTCGTGCAGCTGTTTCAAACTGTTTAAGGTAATTTTCCCATGACATTTTTCCATCAAAGGTTGGGGCTTTAATGCGGACCGAACTTTCACTGCTTTCCAGTTTTGGTTTTTGTTCCACTTTACAGCTTGTCTTTTCTTCATCATTTTTCTCTTTTGATTCTTCCACACTAATCCTTTCCCCCTTTCCCATTTCTTCCATTTTTCGTTCAATCTCTTTAATTTTGGTTTGGATTTTGTCTTCTACTACCGAAATCTCCTCTTTAATTCGGTTTTCTAGACCATCTTTTAATGACGTGATTTTATTATTTATGTCTGTAGAGATTTCACTCTTCATGGATGTCATGTCAGCAGAAATTTTATCTTCCAAAGAAGAAATTTCAGAAGAAACTTTATTTTCCAAAGAAGAAATGTCTGTTTTCAGAGAAGACATATCGGTGGAAATGTCTGTTTTCAGAGAAGACATATCGGTAGAAACCTTATTTTCCAAAGAAGAAATTTCAGAAGAAATGTCTGTTTTCAGAGAAGACATATCAGTAGAAATATTTTTTATAGAAGACATCAATGATGAAGTATCGTCAGCAAATAAAAACTCCTCCGGGTCTAATCTTTGATCAACTATCGCTTGTCTAAGTCGCTCCACCAACTCCGACTTCTTTCCTGTAGTGTCCAATTCACGGTCTTCAAGTTCCCGACGCAAGTCTGCCACTTTTAAATCACAAAGTTTTTTCGACATTTTTCTACACTATTTATTTACACTATCCCACTTCTGACACCAATGTAACGTTTATTTATTTTCACAGTTTATTATTTAATTTATTTATACAACTAATACACTTAATTTATGTTATAACACAATTTATTTACAATATACTAATTTATATGAACACTGAACATTGATTTATATAAACACTTATTTACTTAGACTCTACTCAAAACTCTAAACTAAACTATATTTCGAATGTAAAGTCTATTTATATGCGCATCGAGTGATCGAGAAACACCTAGATCACTTCGCGTAAGGGCAGAGATCTTTCCAGTCGTATGTGGAATTCTCGATATGGTTCAATAGAACATTCCACGGCGTCGCCCGCCGGTCGGACTCGCCCATTTGGCCAACCAGGACAGAGCCGGAGTCGCATTACAATAATATTGTACCTGTCCATTTACGCATTAATGTAGGTACATAATCACTGAGATACAGTTTATCAAAAACCTTGGATTGGTAGGGGAGGGACTGCTCGAAAATGTTGTGTGGTTTTATGAAACCACGGTAAATGTGAAACTTTTTTTCACACTATAGACATTTAACTAAAAATTTTTCGAATAATATTCCATTAAGGGTATAAAAATCGCTTTATCAATCTTAATTTTATACTTGGAAAATTGGAATGGACCGAATATAAATAAAAAAATAATTAATTTAATATTCATACAAAATAAGTTAAATAATAAATTCAAGTACTCAAAATTGAAATAAATCCATAAACAACAACATGCACCAGCAAAAAGTTCTAACAATTAAACACTGACAAAAATTAAACACAAATAATATAGCGTGGAGCACTGGTACAAATGAGTAATAGTCTATATGTTACGCTCCGTACCCGAATTCGGGCATTGCCCGAAATATTTGCTCAGAACTAGTTTTGAGCACTTGAAAATTCCCAAACCCGAAATCTCACATCTCAACGGATATTGCGCAATTAAAATTGAACAAAACTAGAATTGGCCATCTTTCAATGTACAAAACTAGTATTGCGCATTCTCCACTGCTCAATAGTGGACTTGATAAACTAAAGCATAGATTTATTATATGAAAACTACAAAAAAATTAAATTTTATTTTAATAACATATACGTTTTCTTTCTTACAGACAAATTAAGGAAAACACAAGTATTTCACCAAAAAATTATTTTTTATAATTCACGTTCACAAAGTTTCTATTTCGACACTAAAAACAGTATCGAAATAGATTCATTGTAACACTGTTTTTGGTAACTTTTTGTTTTACAAAATTGGTTGCACTGCACTGATTTTTAACGAAAGAGTTCAGGGTAGTAAATCAAGAAGTATGTTGTAGTAAATTATTAACTACATTATCAGCGTTATTGCTAAATTCGGAATATTTTATACAAATTTGACAAACATTCTAATTTAAAATCATTAAAACTGACAAGTGTCAAAACTGTCAAGATTACCAACATAAATAAATATTTTGAAAAGCACTCATTTTACTTTTCTTTTATACTTTTAAAAGTTCATTATAAAAAATAGTATGTAACACTCGAGTTACAATGACGGTTTGTAGTACTCGTTCTTTGCGAAACTCACCGCTTCGCGGTTCGTTTCACAAACTGAACTCGTACTACGAAACCTCTGTCATTGTAACACTTGTATTACAATATACTATATTCAAACATGAACTGGAATGGTGGCACTTTGAGTTGCACAATACGTTTTTCTTTCTATAGGAACAAGCTTTATTTGCACATTTTTTATTGCACATGCATGACACAAAACCCTGTGCTGAACCAGACTCCTTTGATGAAGCAACTAATTGATAATTCTGTATTATTATTATCAAGAAAATCGTCTGTTACAAAATTATTATTGTCTGCTAATTGAAACTCATTTCGATAAAACAGTTTTTGCAAAATTCCGTTTTTTGTAGCTAGTTTATAAAATCCATCTTCCACTGCTTTAACAACTGCCATCACGTTTCTGGGAACTAATCTTCCACGGTCAACGTCTGGAACTCGTACCAAAACATTATCACCAATATTAGCAGGTTTGAATTTTTTGTTTGACAGTGCCAGCATTGAATCGGCTTGCGTTTCTAGGCCTCTCTTGGCTGCCACACGATGAATAAAAATATTTGATTTTCTTTCACAAAGGAAACAGTGTAATTCTGTTACATTTTGTATCTTTAAAATTCCGCACTTGATATGAATTTTTTTGTTACACTGCAGGCACTGTGTCAAGTCGGGAACTGGTATTAATTCTTGGCACACGGCACAAGAATCAGTTGTATATTGATCATTTTGTGGAATACTTGCTCCTCCCAGATCTACATTATTATCGCTTTCTGTAAAAAGTAGGATTTCTCCTATTTCTTCAACTTCTTCTTCGGTATTTTCATCGGCCACCGTATCCCCCTCATGATTGATAGAAGTGTCTTCTTCGTTTGTATTGGATTGAGATTTATTAGATTCTTTCAATGCGTGGGCAAGGTCATCTTCTGATTCAAGCGTTTCAACCATGTCTTGGGGTAAATCACTATCTTTTAATCCATTTCGTTGAGGACACCCAAACATGGCTTCGTAGGGCGACCGTTTGATGGCACTGTGGTAACTTCTATATTTTTTTTTTTTTGACTGAACATAGCATAATCCCTGAGCCCAGTTTGATTTTTTATCAGACATCCAGCATATTAAAGCATCCCTAACGTCTTGGTTGCATCTTTCTACCGAACCCTGGCTCTGTGAGTGACGCGGTTTGCCATGAACTATTTTTAAGTTGGGCCACTCAATTTTTAAATTGTTTATTACATGGTTGGCAAACTCGCGTCCATTATCCGACTGGAGAATATATGGAGCACCAAATAAGCAAAAAATTTCTATCAGATTTCTTGCCGTTTCTTTGGCAGTTTTCGTTTTCATTGGACGCAGAACACAGAATTTGGTTAAATGGTCTTGATAATTCAAAATAAATTTGAAATCTTCATCAGGTTCACTCTGCATATCTATTAAGTCGACTTGACAGCGCGAATTTAGATGACTACTTATAATAGGTTTAACTACAATTCCCTTTTTAGCTGATTTTTTCTTGAGTTGACAAGCTTCACACATATGTTAGCATATTTCTTTTTCAACTCTTCTTCCATTCCTGCAACAAGATTGAATTTATAGTAAGAGAGAAAGTTTTTCATGTACAAAACTAACCTTTATTACGTTTATGTCCAGTGTCTAGATGAGCCTGATGGATTACGTCGAACATTTCCTCACTGGGAATAACATATTTGAGTGTGTGCGAGTCACTCTCTTCAATTCGTTTTTGAATTAATTTTTCATTTCCGCTTATACTTATTATATCATAGCGATTTAGTCTTCTATAAAGCTTACTAGTTAGAGGCTTAGATTGTGACTTACGTGCTTTTGCCTCCTTAACCTCGTTTAAAATTGTCAAATACTGTGACTGAGTCATTATATTGTGTTTTTTAGAAGACCGCACTAAGTCGGTGACTTTACGATCAAACTGATCCCGTATTTTCATTTTAAATCGCTTAATTTTATCACAAGTTAATAGCAGAAGCGATGCTGATGAAATGCACAGGTGACAGAAGAAAAAAACCTAACTAAACGAACTGAAACGATCTTAACTCGTAGTGTATTGAGCAGTGGAGGATGCGCAATACTAGTTTTGTACACTGAAAGATGGCCGATTCTAGTTTTGTTCAATTTTAATTGCGCAATATCCGTTGAGATGTGAGATTTCGGGTTTGGGAATTTTCAAGTGCTCAAAACTAGGTCTGAGCAAATATTTCGGGCAATGCCCGAATTCGGGTACAGAGCGTAACATATACACTACACTCACTGTATACCTA
The DNA here is from genome assembly GCA_964028335.1 of Altica lythri. Lineage (NCBI taxonomy): Eukaryota > Metazoa > Arthropoda > Insecta > Coleoptera > Chrysomelidae > Altica > Altica lythri. Next base: position 32,393,872 of record OZ034809.1, on the reverse strand, counting down.
CTCGGCGGCCGACCATCACGCGACATGCGCTACACAGACCAAAAAGTTTGAGACGATGTAATAAAAGTTTCACTTTAAAAACTGATCCATAGAGTCTGCCGCCAACATATCTCTAAAAGTAAAAAAAGCATTTTCGACTAAAATTGTAAAATCTCTGCTCTGGTGGGACCCAGAATGTTCAGCTGTCTCATCCTCAAGGAAAAATGCATTTAAAGCGTACAGGGTTAAGTCAACATTATCTAACTTTATAGAATATAAAAGACAAGATGCAATATGCAAACGAACATTTAAGGAAAAGGCTAAATCAAGTTGGGTGACATTTTGTTCTAGCCTAAACAGGCAAACTCATCCCTCTGATATATGGCGTAGGGTAAATAAAATTCAGAAACCTAGAGCATCTTATCTTAATAATGAAAGCTTAATAGAAAAAGTATTTAATAAAATAGCCCCGGATTATGTTTCTGATCTCCTAAGTTCTTCAGAAGAAGACATTGAACCACACTTCTTGTTATCTCCTATCAAGCTTGACGAACTTAAAGCAAATATCAAATCTTCTAAAAAGTCTGCCCCAGGACTGGACGGAATTAATTATCTAATGTTGCAAAATTTATCAGATTACGCCTTACAATTTTTATGCAAAATATATAACAACATATTAATTAAAGGGGAAAACTGTGATGCGTTAAAACAATCTTTAATTATTCCTATTCCCAAACCAAATGACGCCACAAACCTAAGACCTATTTCACTCACTTCTTGCCTGTTAAAGACCTTCGAAAGAATTATGAAGAGTAGATTAGAATGGTGGTGTGAAAGTAATAAAATTCTTCCAGACTCACAATTTGGTTCTCGCAAGAAAATAGGCACAATGGAATGCGTTTCACACTTAACCACTGATATTCAATTGTCCTTTTCAAAAAATGATTACCTGGCAGCCTTATTTGTAGATATTTCTGGAGCATACGATAGTGTAGTACTTAGCCTCCTTTTTAATAAACTTCTGAAAATTGGTATTCCATCAAAATGTGTAGAAGTACTAGTCAATTTGTTTGTAAATAGAAAAGTTTTTATTCGTTGTAACAACAGAATTCTTGGTCCTAGAACTGTGAATCGAGGATTACCACAAGGATCGGTGTTAAGCCCCTTTTTGTTTAACCTATATACACTAGACCTACACCCTGCTATAAGGGATTGTAACCTATTACAGTATGTAGACGATTTCTGTTTTTATATTTCAAAACGTTCATATCAAGGGTGTATCGATTCCCTGGATACCATTATGAATTTTATTAAGACCTATTTCTATAAACAAGGATTTGAACTGACAGCCAACAAATCTGCAGTCGTATTTTTCACTAGACACCGTTTACCAGATATAGATAGAGTGCAACTATCCGATATTATAATACCGGTTCAAAATAACTATACATATTTGGGTATGACATTGGATTCGAAACTAACCTGGAATGAACACATCAATAAGTGTCTTATTAAATGTGAAAAAAGCCTCAATTTATTAAAGGTTGTTAACAGACATGGTTGGGGAGTCGATCCCAAAATGAACTTGCTATTCTATAGAGCCTACACGAGATCTATTTTAGACTATGGATGTTTCTTATATGGGTCAGCAACCAAATCACGTCTCATCAAATTAGATCGAGTTCAATTCAAGGCATTACGACTAGTCTTAGGAGCCTTAAAATCTACGCCAACAGATACCTTATTGGGTGAATGTAGTGAACCTCCTTTACATCTTAGACGCGTTTTTCTGTCTGAAAAATTTGTTCTTAAATGCAAAGCAAATAAAATTGACTCTCTTCTTCAAAAAATTTCATATCTGTCTACTTCCAATTTAACTGATAAATGGTGGCAAAACAAGGATTCTCCTACCCTAGCCATTGGTTTTCCCAACGTCTCACATATTTCTGACATTATAAGTGATCGATGTTTTTTTAATTCTGATTTTAAGATATCGTTTTCCAAATGTAATGTTTTTATCCCCAAGTTTGAAGTACCATCAATGTGCTCAGCTGTGGTACAGAAGTATTTAGAACAGTTCAATAACCCCTGTAAAATCTTTACAGACGGATCGAAATCTCCAAGTGGAGTTGGATGTGCGGTGTACATTAAAAACAATAATCAATCTCTTAAGTTTAAATTACACTCCAATTGTTCAATTTTCACTGCAGAATTACTAGCCATCCATCAGGCTTTAGTTTTTATTAACAAGAACACTTTAAAATTTCATGAGTTTGTCATTATGTCAGACTCTCAATCTGCACTACTCTCTCTAAGAAATGCCACAAAACATATCCATACAAATAGCCTTATTGTCAAAATTCTTGAGGAGCTATTACAATTGAAAGAAAAAAAGATCTCGATCTACTTTATGTGGGTTAAAGGACATTCCAACATTCCTGGAAATGAAAAAGTTGACCAATTGGCTAAAGAAGCCATCTCATCTGGTACAGAATTTAATTGGTTACCATGGAGAGATACTGTTGCAGAAAGGAAGGAAGTCTTAAAACAAAATTGGGAAATAGAATGGTTGCGCTTTTGTAACAGGAGCAACAATTCATATTGCAAGATTCATCCAATCCTACCTGTTTCTTCATTAGATGAGAGATGGCACCAAAACAGGTCAATTAATCTCATGTATTTTAGATGCCTTGTAGGTCATGCAACAGTTCGCTCTTATTTATCTAAAGTCAGATTAAGTGATACTGCATTTTGTGATTGTAATGGAGATTATGATGATTTAAATCACTGGATGTTTAGTTGTGCTCACAATAGGGTGGCTACGAATTATTTGATTAATTCTTTACTAAATGAACATACAACCTTGCCTCATAATTATATTTCATTGCTCTACCTGGCACGTAGAAATTTAAAAATTCGTAATATTTTGTGGGAGTTTTTAAAATGTTGTAAAAGAAAAATCTGAATGTACGTTTGAAATGTGAAAAAGTCTTGTAAACCTATTGTCTTTCCGTATGTGTAATTACCTTACTTTCCGTTGCCTGTCTTGTTTGTGTACTTTAAGTCGCTACGAAGGGCACCTTAGCGTGAAGTTTTGTACCCCTGTTTATCCCGCTGTACCTCATCTTATCTTTTCTTTGTTGCATTGTAGGGCCATGTATGAGAGAGAGAGAGAATGCTGCTGATTAGAATATAAATTAAAACAAATTAAAAAATAATTAATTGGTATAAAAATAATCGTGGCTAAATGGGATTATTTTCCAAGGCCAAAAAAAAAAAAAAAAAAAAAAAAAAAAAAAAAAAAAAAAAAAAAAAAAAAAAAAAAAAAAACTGATTTAAATTCTTTTGATTTTTAAACTTTGTATTTTTTTGACTTATTAGTTTATTCCACTTCCATTTAAAATGTTAAAGAGCTGGTAATTCAAATTATTGCCAATTGTGATACAATAAAAAAATACACCAAGGGTATTTGGCGTCATAGAATAATTCTTATCGCAAACTCGAGTTCTACGTTAAAAATTATATGAGAAATAATCCTCCGTTCTCGAGACACCATCACAATCCTACTATTTGCAGATCTGTACTATTGACGATAACAAATAAAATACCGAAAACATTATTTCTTGTTCTTAAATATTGGCAAAATTTAAAACTAACATATTTTAAGATTGATGAGAGGAATACTACTTAATTATACAACTTAAACATACAAACAAGAATATATTAAATGAAATTAAGAAGAAATCGAAAAAATGTTGCATTCAGCAGAACTCGAACGCATAACCTTTTACTCTACGCGGTAACGCTCTAACCACTTAGCTATTAGTAATTATTTATCTTTTTGGTATTTTTAGATTCAACTCATGTAACATGTGAAACTTACTCACTTCCTCCTTATGCATGACGATACTGAGAGAGATTTTTTGTCAAATTGACAATTGAAACTTCTAACTCTATAGTACTTTCTTGTGCCCTGTCTTATATTTTTATTCGGTTAGGAGACCGGAACCGTAATAAATGTTTACTCAAAATCCATGGTTCTGGTCTCCTAATCACAGCATGAGAGATATCTGAAAAATAATAGTTTACTGAATACTTTCAAAATTCTGTTTTATATTCTTCTTGAGCTTATTTTACAGTTCGCAGTTCGTTTTAGTTATGTATACTTACTATCATAAAAGCAATCTCATTTTGAGTATTTTATGCCTATCATAAAAGAGCTTAATTTTTCCCTCTAAGTTGTCCTACATAAGCTTTATTTAATTAAGATTCGGAATTCTAAGTGACCACTCCAGCAATTACATCAACATCATGAAGGTACTGACGAGTGATTTCTTACAACATATAGGTACTTAAGTCAATAAAAATTCTTATGAATTTTTGAATAATGACCTAGGAGGGGTAGCATAGTTTTCTAAATGATCTGAAATATTATTTGACCGAAATACCTATGCAAAACATGCATTCACTTGTAAGCTTTTACAATCACTTGAAATCACGTGTGATGTCATCAGTTGCAGATACTTGTGATCACTCCAATCACCTGTGATTTAATCTGTTTTTATCTATTTGTGTAAAATCAGAGATCGATTAACTGTAGAATATAACAATTAACTAAATAATTATTTTACAGAATATAATATATTTACTAATGATATCTTTCTTTTGCAGGTAAGCTACGTAATGTAATCTATTGAGGTAAATATATATTTTAATACAAATAATTACCGCTTATTTTATATGAAGTTTTTCCTACCTTAATTGGTATAAAAAATATTCTGGAAAGTTACCTTTTTTGGGGTAGTGTGGTTCCAGCATAAAAAAACCATTTTCCAAATCTTCGACGCGTAATTGTTTTTATTGGTCAATGGTTAGAGTGCCCGGTATCCATCGGTTAAGCCAGCTACACACATGCCTGTAAATTGGGAAAGTAGCTGGCATAAGCGAGTACTCGTACGTACAAAAACTCATTTGCCAGTAATTAGCATGCCAGTAGCTTGCATGCGTTTTACTGGCAAGGCAAAAAAAGCGCGGACAGTTTTACACGTGCCAGTTCAAGGTAAAAAAGCAAGAGGTTTTTTAATGTGAAAGTGTTATCTTTTTTTATAAGCGTCCGTTTTTTCTTCATTTTTTTGAGTTTCGTACAAAAAATAGGCGATCCATGGAAATTATTCGGTGTGAATTAAACAAGCAGGTGTTGCTTATGGCCACGGATATAGTTAGAAAAATAATAATGAAACCCAAACGAAACTCAAAAAAGAGAAAAATTTGGGTGAGGGATTGGATTAGCAGACGGGAAAATTATGGTGCAAGTGCTTGTTTACTCAGAGAGATGAGACTTGAAGATGTAGAAGGTTTTAAAAACCATTTAAGAATGCTCCCTGAAAAGTTTGATGAGCTGCTTGGAAAAATTGAGAGTAATATTAAAAAAAAAACAATACCCATATGCGAGATGCGATTCCAGCAATTACTAAATTAGAGATTAGTCTACGGTTTTTTGCCACTGGCGATTCTTACAAATAGCTTGAGGCATTATATAGAGTTGGAAATTCGACTATTTCTGGATTTATACCAACACTACTTTATTCACGGGACAGCTATTGGCATGCCAGCTACTGTCCTGTGCGTTCACACATGCCAGTGCCACTCCCCACGCATGCGCATTGCATCGCACAGCACGCTACTAGCAAGAAAAATCAAATTGTTTGCCATTAGCTGGCATGCTAGTAACTAGCATGCCAGTTGCCGTACACACTTGCTTTTTTGGGCACAGTAGCTCGTTCATGCTAGCTACTCGTATGCCAGTGTGCGATTTACTGGCAGGTGTGTAGCCGGCTTTACAGACCTTTTTCATATTAAAGTACTTTTGGAAAAGTGGCCTTACATGTACTGTGCAAATCAATGATGTCAGCTGTGTTCGTACTGGTGGCCTTTTTTAATGTGTTCTGAACTGCCAACCTGGTTTGGATGCTGCGTTATCAGGGCTGTTAGTTTACTAAACCACCAATAAATCGTTTAATTTGATAAAGCAGATGTCTCGCAACATTTCTCAAGTCATTACTGGGCTGTATTTTTGTCCATTAAAAAACAACTTTTAATCAATACATGAAACTCTGTCTTCTTCATTTGCTTACACCAATCAAAACCAATGCCAACTGACGGACAAACTATTATATAACTGATACAGAAATCTTTAAAACATGCCACTATCCAAAGTTTATATAGGTACTGTATTTTTAATTGTGGTAACTTTTTTAGAGTTCCGTAGCCAAATGACAAAATATGGAATCCTTATAGATTCGTCACGTCTGTCTGTCTGTCTGTATGTCCGTATGTCACAGCCACTTTTTTCCGAAACTTTAAGAACTGTACTATTGAAACTTTGTAAGTAGATGTATTCGGTGAACCGCCTTAAGATTTTACACAAGAATAGAAAAAAAATTGGTGGTTCCCCATACTTGAAACTGATACTCATTTTTTTTATAAAACCCAAACGTGTGAGGTATTTAGGTTTCTTAAATTATTGGAACGAAGTTCCCTTTCGGGCGTTACGACCAGTTACAACTGAGGCTAGAGACTAGCCGAAAAATATTCAGACCAAAATATGTCACGACACGACACACGCATGTTTCTCTCTCTCACAGACCAAAAAATAAAAAACTCTCTCTCTCTCATAGATAGATATATTACAATTAAAAAGTCACTAATTTAAATTAAAAGAAAATGTACATTAAAAAGAAAATACTGTAGAAAAAAAAATAATTACGTATAATAGTATTATATTTTATTTCATCATGTTTTTATAAATTAATTAATTCATAAACATTTCAAAAATAGTTCTTAACTTAACTAGTTATGTAGGTACCTACGTCAAATTACCTTAACTGTCAGTTACTGTAAAATATATTAATTTTAAAATTTTGAATTAAATTGTTAGTTCCTGTTTTAAATTAAATTGAAATAAAAAGTAAATCTAGGTAGATGTATATCATCTAAACCTCTGGTATTGTATAAATGGACACTTTTGTTAAAAGAAACGAACTGTTGAAAATAATGGATTTACTATTTTCTATTTTGCTTTGAACAGTGTAGTGTCGCGACTTTGTTAAGTTTATACAGGTTTTTTTGTAGATAATAAATATTAAAATAATAGAAATTAATAACAGTAATGTATCCTGACAGTGTTTCTGCACAAGTTCCGGATATTGCTGATAAAGTTAGGTAAGTAGAGATTTTATACAGACAACAATAAACACTCTGTTGTGTTTACAAATTACTAATTCCTTCACTAATTAATCGAAAGGAACTTCGTTCTATCCGGGTGTCCCTTGACACCTACTATTTTTTTCTAAACTAAGATACTTCCAAAGTGTTAAAATTTGTGTCCCTCCTGTGTCCCTTGTAAAAACTTATTGTTTGAATATGATCTCTGGACCGACTAATTTCAAAAATTTACTGTCCCTAAAGCACTTGTATCGCAATGAAACTATGGATTTAAGTCAACAAAGAATTGAGGTTGGATTTGTGTCTGAAGGTTATATTGGTGGCGCCTTCTAAGCGGCTATATGCAAACTAAAAAGACAACCCTCGTATAATTCCTACAAATTTTTAAATTTCTTTCCCTGGTCTCGAAATTCAATCTACCAAATCCGAAACCGTGCAGTGCATAAATTTTTGTCCTCTATTCTTCTGTGATAATTCCGTTCTGTCACGAACAGGAAAACCTCTACTGCTACTGAATATCGAATGCTAATTTTCGGGTTTGATTTACTTATTTATTTGCTAATATTAGGTTTCATTTCCGGATGCTTAAAATGTTGCAAAATATTTATACATTATTTGTTCTTTGAAAATTATGGTGTATGCACCTTTTTACTACTACCCTGTATAATTATTTTAAAAAAATCAAAGATTTTAGGTGATTTTTGATTTTTTATGTAATATATATTGCGTTTTTAAAATGTTTTTCTATTTTGTTAAATAGTAATGTATTTTTCAAAGTTTTTGTGGTTTTGGTATTTCAACTTTTGTTTTTTGGTTACATTCTTACTTTTTTTAAATTGCTTTTGAGTTTCTTTATTTTTATTTTGATCGTACAAGGCCATAAAAATAGCTATAGTCCATTTCACCGTTTTTGGGCGATTTGATATTAGAAACCACTGAAATAAGATTAAACTGTCATCCAAGTTACCAATGGCGGAGAGTTTTTTTTTTCTAAATTAGGTCGTAAGTTTCTGCAACTATCAGTGTGGTTTGACATCTACAAAAATATGACATTAATAATTATTAAATTCAACCCTTCAACAACGAGCCGTACATGACGGTTACTAGGAATGTGAATTAAGTCAAGACTTCCGTATTGAATACTTTTTATCTACCGGTGAAACAAGATGCAGTTACGTAAGTGTTGTATTAAAAAACAAACGTCCTCATTTAAATTTCTAACTTACCTGTATCTGAGAGAGATGTAACTCTAAATTCACTTCGAGTATGATTTCTGTCATCGGCCAAAATCGGTGAAATGGACTATAGTATGATATAATAAATAAAATTTAATTTCAAACAATAATATTTTTTTAAACATTTATTTTTTATTTTTTAAGATTGTTTTTGGAGGTTTACTACAAAGGCAAAAAGCAGAGCAGCATTGTCTGTAATTTCTTATTTTTTTAATTTTTAATAATTATGAGAAGTAATGGTGTAACATACTATGTATTTCGATAATCAGCATCTTTTCTCCCTTAACACATATTAGAAATTTTAAGAGTTAAAATGAAACTCACTAGTATTTAATTTCAACTTTTATGTTTTATTGCAAAAGTAAAGTAATGATGTTTCTACAATCACTAAAAGCATTTTTTAACCAAGGCATACGAGCATTATCGCAATCACTCATGTGGCCAAAATTATGGGACTCCCCTCGTAAATTTTAGATACTAATGTTTTAGCATGTTGAAGTGATTGTTAAGTTCTTCCACCGTATATAGACAAGAATAGTGGGAAGTCATATTTTTAAAAAGAGCTACATATATAAGATACAAAATTATTTTTCTCCCAGTGGATTTTAAAAATGGAAACCACTTTTATTAAATGTTAATTTTTAATTTTAATGGCAAGAGAGCAGTAATGCTTTTGAGAAAGTTGTGTACAATATTTAGATTTAATTATTCGTTGGAAACTTTTAAAAGCGCCGCCTATTAACCAGTAGAGGAATTATAGTTATTTATTGTACAAGACGATAAAATTGTACGTTATCTTCGAGAGCGTTTTTTAGCGTCGAGACGCTAATTATGCTCGAGAAGATAATGCGATTTTATCGTCGTGTGCAATACAACATTTTTTTCTATAGCAAGACTTCAAGTTCAAGAAAAATAGAATTTCAAAGAAAATTGTAATTTTGGGCAATTGTGTTGCTCCGTTGCTAGGGATATGAATTACTCTGTCAACAAATGTTACGTTTTGGTTTTTGCGGAGAATATTGTTGCGTTTTGTGTACAAAGTGAATAAATATGAAATGGACGGAAAAGAATTGACACAAGAAAAGGAAAACCTGCTATCAGATGTAGAAAATGCAGCGTTGGAAGCAGAAAGTTTATTGTTGCCACAAAAATCTAGGATGATGTATGAGAAATAATACCAGTCTTTTAAAAAGTGGAAAAGCATTAAGAATATCAATGGCGTGAGTGAAAAAATACTGCCATCGTCTTTATGGTCGTATTATTCGATGCTGAAGCGTACGTTGTTGGTGAATGAAAATTGTGACATTTCTAAATTCAGCAAGTTAACCACCTTACTAAAAAACTTGAGTGGAGGATACAAAGCTAAAAAGTCCAAAATCCTGGAGTCAGATGACATTATTAAATTTCTGACAGAAGCTCCTGATGACGTCTATTTGTTGATGAAGGTTTTTGCTATTGTTGGTGTGCATGGAGTGACTAGGTCCGATGAATTGTACAAATTAGAAGTTTTTAATGTGGACGACAGAAAATCGGTGATAATCGTTTCATTATCTGATACTAAAACCAAGCAGGATAGGTCGTTTTGTATTACTGACAAGAAAAGTGGAGTGTTGTTGGTGAAAGAAAAATTGTGACATTTCTAAATTCAGCAAGTTAACCACCTTACTAAAAAACTTGAGTGGAGGATACAAAGCCAAAAAGTCCAAAATCCTGGAGTCAGATGACATTATTACATTTCTGACAGAAGCTCCTGATGACGTCTATTTGTTGATGAAGGTTATTGCTATTGTTGGTGTGCATGGAGCGACTAGGTCCGATGAATTGTACAAATTAGAAGTGTTTAATGTGGACGACAGAAAATCGGTGATAATCGTTTCATTATCTGATACTAAAACCAAGCAGGGTAGGTCGTTTTGTATTACTGACAAGAAAAGTGGAGTGAGTTTCTTGGAAATTGTGAGAAAGTATATTGCCTTGCGCCCCAAAAACGTACCTCACAGTAAGTTTTTTGTGAATTACCGACAGCAAAAGTGCACTACTCAACCGGTGGGGATTAACACTATATATAATATCCCCCAGAAGATTGCAGATTTTTTGAAACTTGCAAATTCAGAAATGTACACGGGGCATTCTTTCCGTCGTTCTTCAGCTACTATGTTCGCAAATTCTGAAGCTGATCTAGTAAAAGTTAAACGTTTAGGTGGATGGAAATCGTTATCCGTTGCAGAATCTTACATTGAAGAGTCAATAAGCAATAAGATTGCTGTATCCAAGGGTATGCTTGGCGGACCTGAAAATCAATCCAGTACCTCGAATCAAGTGTTTAAGCAAACGAGTAGAAGTTGTGATGCTCCAAAAATAGATATTTTTAATAATGTTAATTGTAAAATTTCAGTTGTTTTTAATCCTTAATGTGTTTGAATTTGTAAATTTTATTGAATAAAAAAAAGTTAAAACATTTTATCTACTCTTGCTGTTAAAGTGTCACTTTATCTACCCTTGCGGTTAAAGTGATACTTTATCTACTCAAAACAGTTTTTATAGCAACACTTTAACATTGGAAAAAAATTTTAACACTATTTTAATATTTAATCTTTCATTTGAATACATACACGAAAAATTCTAATTTTAATTTTTCAATTTATTCTGTGTTAACAAGCCATTTGAAGTTGACGTGTCAGTCTATTTTGTTACAATGAAAAAAACCGAATATCGCGCATTAAAAAAAGTCTTTGTTTTGGATGTTTTATCAGAAACAGTAATTCATACAAAAATAGTGAAAGTGTTAGAGGAATCTGCTCCTTCGTTTCCAAATGTGCATCGTTGGATTTTAGAGTTCAAAATTGGTCGTACAAGCGTCGAAGATGAACCACGTAGTGAACGTCCAAAAAGTGCAACAACACCAGAAATCATTGAGCAAGTCTATGATATTGTTCGTTAAGATCAAAATTTGACTAAGCGTGAAATTGCTGATACCATAGGCATCTTAGATGAACGAGCACTCCATTTTTGACACGAAGAATTACATATGAAAAAGCTGTTCGGAAAATTAGTGCCGCATCTGTTAACAATCCCACAAAAACTGAATCGAAAACAAATTGTTCAGCGTAAGTTGAAGCGCTTTAAGCAGAATATAACTAATTTTTTGCGTCGTTTGATAACTATGGAATAGACTTGGATCTACGATCATGATCCTAAACTAAAAAAAGAACGTTTACAGTGGAGTGAAGCTGGTTCTTCAGTTCCAAAACAGGTGGAGTCAGAGCAATTGGCATAAAAGATTATGGCATCAGTTATTTGGGAAGCAAAAGGGATTTTGTTGAGTAATTATATTGAAAAAGGTAAAACAATTAACTCTGATTATTACTGCAACGTTTTGGACCAGTTGGATAAAAAAATTCGTGGAAAAAGATCCGGTTTACAGATGAAAACATTGATTTTTTATCAAAACTATGTATGGATACACACTATACACACAAGTTTGTTGACGAAAGCTAAATTAAACAAATAAAAGTACGAATTGCTTGAATATCCACCGTATTCACCAGATTTGACTTCCTCCTTTTCAGAAACTTGGAAAAATTCCTTCGTGGTACGCGTTTTTCGTCGAAAGAAGAAGCTATTGCAGCCGTGAAACAATCTTATGCAGAGCTTCCGGAAAATCATAACAGAGATGGTATACAATTATTGAGAATTATTTGAATAAGTGTGTTTAAGCTGAGGTAAATTATATGAAACAGAAAAACAATTTCATTAAAAAATACACTTTCTTTCATTTTTGCTTTCAAAACTTTATGTCTTCGGAGAAGCATTTTTCTTCAAAGATATGATCGTTTATAAACTGGGAACCACAAATCTTAAATAATTAATAACTTAATTTCAAACAATAATGAAAACAAAGATAGTAAACTTTTCTTCCTTTTAATCCTATTTTTAACCACAAAACCACAATAATAATTCTTGTCATTCACTTTCCATTATCCTAGCCATTTAAAAAAACGGGCTTTATGCATTTTTCCTCACTCGTATATATCGATCTTTATGTTTCCCAGATTTGTTTTTAATGATCCCATGACATTAGTGAGATTTTGTTTTACGATAATGACTACTAAATAATTTAGTGTTACCTAAATTATTTCCTCGTTTACTCCAGTCAGCCTTTGATGTGTGTTTCGTATAAAAACAAACATCTGGAAGCAACTATGCAATTAACGGTAGCAGAAATATTGGTTTAATTTTAAATTTATTTTATTAAAGTCGTTTTGTGGGGCTTTCTGATTTTTAGTGACTTTTACTGTTTTCTTGCAGTTAATTAGGCACTACGAGGGATAACCCTTATATTTTCTATATATATGTAGCTAGAATAATACGGTTTATCTACTTAGTATTTCTTACTAACAATAATCAACTTCTCAATGTACTTGAACTATTACGTTTTTGAAAACATCTTTTGACCCTCTTGAATCTATGATCACAAAGATGGTTCAGGATCTTTGTTGAAGTAAAGAAATCAATGGGATTGAATTGTCGCGATCATGGTAGATATAATTTATGTTTATTTCCATTTTATTATGTTCTCTGGAAATAGTTTGCCAAATCTCAGTTTTTCAAGTTTTATACCAATCAGCAGTAACATTCCTTCGTTCTTGTAGACGAATTGTTGTTGCAGGACAAGTATCTGTATCCTATTTTAGAGACGTTTTAAGAACTTTTCTTTACCTTGAAGAACTTTATTGCTTTTCAAAATATGTCCCACCAGGATACAATACACTTTTGCATAAGTTCAAACCAATTGGTAAAACAATTATTCCAGTCTTCAGTTGACACCTGCAAAATTGCTTTTTAAAGGCATCGATGGCTTCTTCTGGCGACTGCGATTGCTGCCCACGCATTGAATTTTTGACCTTTGGGAACGTGAAGAAATCTAACAACTTGATTGTCTTCTGGACTGTGTAAGCATTTGAACTGTCCTGATGTAGGATCATTCGCTATTGTGTGTTGATTTGTCTGGTAAACAAAATTTTATATACCATTCGGAAGTAACTGTTCTTCGATCTTCTAAAGTAATTGTTGCCACATGGCCAGATTTTGACACAAAAGTTGCGACAATTTTCTTTATCACACTCCGTTTTGGTTTTTCCTTATCGTGATTTGCGTTTATTTTCTGGTTAGTAGGTGTAAATTCGAGATTCACAGTCACTAACAATACTATAAATAAACGTGTTTTGAACTTCCTTTGATAAACCGTTTTTTCGACACCAATTGACGCGAACCGTTTTTTATTCTTCTGTTAGCAAATTAGGAATCTAACGGGAAACCAACTTCGTAACAGCTATTTTTTCATGTAGGATCTTTTAGATCGAGGTTTTTAAAATGCCTAAAGATGCCTTTATCCCCCGGAATGTTTCACGGCGGTGTTCCTTAATTAGCTGACGAACCGCATCAATGATTTGCTGTGTGACTGCTGGACCTACCCTGGATTTGCCGCTTAGACTGGTGCGACGACGTTAAAATTGGCAATACTAGCGGAAAATAGTTGACTGGTTGTGGTGCTTCATTTCCAAACACAGGAACTATTTTAGCGAGACATTTTTGTTGGTATAATCCTCTTCAAAAATTGTAAAAATGATGTGTCGAAAATTTTCCGGCTATGATCCATTTTTATATCGACTTGCTAATTTCAAAATTTCACTTTACCTACGCGACCTATTGTATCGGAATGATACTCTGGATTTATGTCAACAAAAGATTGAGGTTAGATTTTTGTATTAAGGTTGTATTAGAGGCGCCTTCTAAGCGTCTTTATGCAAAATTATTTATCTCTACTTATCTTTTTTTCATTTTCCTGCTTTGAAGTGATCTAAAGATTTTTTTTCACTTTATTTTTAGCTTTCGGTTCTTTCGTCAACAGATTCGGTACTCAAACTTTATTAAGTGCTTTAAAAGTTGTGTTTTCGTCGATTTCGCGATTTGTTACAAGTCGCTCTTCGGAAATTAGCTCCTTCTCTAAGATCATAGAATTCATTATACCAACAAGAAATTGTTGACTGATGCGTTATTCCGAAGATAGAAACAAACCGTCTCTGTTAGGCTCATTTGTTAAGGTAATTTTTTACTACATCTTTTTTTATTAATCCATAGTAGCCTTAAGAAATTTTTCTTCTTGTACCTAAACCGAGACTAGCTGACCCTGATTTTTTCAAGGACTAAGATTAATTAAAAATTGCTTACTGTACCTGAATCTAATTAATTTGTGTACAATTAAACTATTGAAATGAACTTTCAGGATATAGAAATATAAACTTCATTTTTGTGACAAATAATTATAAATTTTATTAAGAATTTTTATAATCGATTCAGCATTCTTATTATTTTTCGAAGTCGAGATGAGACTTGCATTATCGAACAAGTTAAAGCCTTGATCTCGTCCCGTTTGATACAGCAGTGAAAATTTCTGTTTTTTTTTCCATTAACTACCTTCTCATCTTAAATTTTTCTTTGAAACTCAAACGACATCCGTTTTACACCAAAACTGTGAATTTAAATTAAATAAAAACAAATAATAGTATATTGTAATACAAGTGTTACAATGACAGGTTTCGTAGTACGAGTTCAGTTTGTGAAACGAACCGCGAAGCGGTGAGTTTCGCAAAGAACGAGTACTACAAACCGTCATTGTAATTCGAGTGTTACATACTATTTTTTATAATGAACTTTTAAAAGTATAAAAAAATAAATAAAATGAGTTTTTCGAAATATTTATTTATGTTGGCAATCTTGACACTTTTGACACTTGTCAGTTTTAATGATTTTAAACATGGAGACTAGACAAGGAGTACGCACTCGACCGGGAGAATTGCCAAAATCTGTCCACGGTATCGTACATATTAGGTTTACTTTTTTCACCACTAGCGTCGCTAGTGTTCCTTTTGTACCGGTATGAATATAGACAATTAAATAATTGTGAATTATTAAATTGGTTTTTATTATTTATATCTGAATGATCGAACTATTTTTTTCATTGTGTAAATAAATGAATAATGAAATAATTAAAAATTATTTATTTGATTTCAAACTACGTCCTCATTGGTCGTCATCTTGGTACAAATGGAACACCAGCGCCCTCTTATTTTAGTAGCCGTACTTGCATACATGGAGTTCGTACTCCTTGTCTAGTCTCCATGATTTTAAATTTGAATGTTTGTCAAATTTGTATAAAATATTTCGAATTTAGCAATAACGCTGATAATGTATTTAATAATTTACTACAACATACTTCTTTATTTACTACCTGAACTCTTTCGTTGACGATCAGTGCAGTGCAACCAATTGTGTAAATCAAAAAGTTACCAAAAACAGTGTTACAATGAATCTATTTCGATACTGTTTTTAGTGTCGAAATAGAAACTTTGTGAACGTGAATTATAAAAACACTATTTCACCGCTCTATTTAAATTATATCCATATCGGATTGTTTTCCAATGAATAATAAAAATAAAAACATCAATTCTACACAAGGAAACTGGTTCCGATATTGTTTTTTGTATTGTACAATAATTACATATATAGTTGTAATTTTGTGGTATGTAATGATTCCCAGAAGAAGTCATTAATAACATACTCATAATAATTATATAAGTCAATAAAAAAAACTTAACCCGCATGCTAATGTGCAACGGCAAATTCTTTAACGTACTTTCAGAACTATATTTAAAATCGAACCATCTGTTTTAGGAAAAATTGTACCATACATTTTTTACACAAAATTATATTTTGTTTACTTAACTTCCTCAAAATTTCTATCATAGAACGAACAGTAAATAAATTGGGTTGAAAGCTAAAGCATCTGTGTAAGTGTCACAAGGTAGTGTTCTAGGGCCTTTACTGTTTACAACTCTTATGTATTATATTTAAATATTCTCGATAGCTTCTTTGTGGCATAATAACATCTATTTTTTTCTTTATTTGGGGATCTTGCCACTAAAACAAACTGATAAAAAGTATAAATCAATATTTTGAAAATGACCCTTGCTTATTGATCTTGATGGATATGTCAAATTTATCAAGGGTCGTTTTTTAAAACTGAAAATGCCTAACAAAAATGAAAATAATTTTTTTTTTAAATCTCTCTAAGCTTTCGACATCCAAAACGGTTGTCGTTTTCAAAGATAAAAATTTTTTTTACTCTATACTTCTTTATGCATAAAATAGAATCTACAAGGCAGTGATCAGGCTCACAGCTACATATGCCAGCGAAACATGGGTGTTCAACAAATCAGACATAAACCTTTTAGACAGTGTAACGTTAATAACGTTAATCGTGGCCTGGCCTATTGACTATTAATTTTTTATAATTTTCGGTGTTATTTTGAGTCGACGCGAATAATTTATCAGATTTGAGAAGGGGAATTTTTAGTTCATTCGTAAGTTGCGTCGCTATTTTTATCCTTTTTCATTTTGTGCTTCGATAGAAATTAGTTCTCCTCACTTCTTACACCCTTCTTGGGCTTTTGCCAAATAGCGAAGGGTCCTAGGTGAGGGCTTATCGAGCCAATTAATCCAATTAAAAGAAATACCATCTTGCCAGCGTCACCATAGACCGTTGTTGTCCACTTCGGAAGTCTCTTCAATCCCTGTCGAGAAAAAAAAACCATCTTGCCAGCGGCACCATTGACCGGTGCTCACCAATTCCGGAGGTCTCAATTATTCCGTCCAGAAAATTCCGCAACATCGATTCCGTAGAACACAAGAAAGACATGGAAGTATATAAAGTCTTGCAAAGAAGTAACATTGACAACTGGAAAGAAAAAGCATTGGATAGAAGTGAATCGACGAAAGTGGTAAAAGAATGCATAAAAAAGACCTAAAAAACAACAAATTGTTATTAATCTTTTCAGTCCTAGGCTTCAAAGGCCTGTTGATCTTCAAAAAAATAGACCATTTATACATATTAATATTAGTGCTCTCTGATATCAATGTTTATTTAATATAATGATGAAAGTGTCACTTTGATATCATTTTTAGCAGGTTTGGTTTAATTTTAATTTTGTCTTTTTTTTTTACTGAACAAACACTTGTACTTAGAGTTGTATTTCTATACCAATATTGTCATGTTTTTTCTTATTATCTGTGTTAATACATTATAAGTAAAATTCAATAGAGATACCTAAATAATTTTAAAGCGGTTTAAGGCTTTAAAATCATCATGATTACTATCGATATTAAAGATCTTATGCTTAACCAACTAATCTAAAATTGCATATGCTCTACGGTTCAAACTTTCTTGTTCCACTTGTTTTTCTTAGTTTGATTAAACTCTTTTTCACTTATTTCTTTATGTTAATCATTTTTAATTCAATTGTATATCGCCTGAGTGTACATGACTGATACAGCGCCATCTGTATGAACATTTTCATTGAGATTTTGCTCCACTTGCCAATAGTTTTTATTAAAACTAACGTTCTCTTGTGTAAATTTGACAACATTCTTTAACTTTAGGTCTTGCTGTGATTTGTTTTCATTCTTAAGTCAAATTTCTACATCACTATTATAAGATCGAACCAGAGTCTTTTCTATCTTCGCAATTAATGTAGGACTTGATATTACTGCTTTTGCCATCCAATCCGGAGCTATATAGTTACGTCAAAGCAGTATATTTTTGAAAACTATTTACCTGCCAATTCCATTACTGAATTATGGTTGAAAGATATCAGAAAAGTTTTACCCTGTACATTATGTATACATGTTAACATTAGTGCGCTTTGATATCTAATATATTGTTGGAAATTTCATAGTATTTATGCTACAAGGTTGTTTTTTAATTAAGTCACTTTTTGAACTGAACAAACACCAGCATCTAAAGCAGCTTCTCAACTTTCCACACTAATATTGTCATATTCCGCCTCATTATCTGTGTTAATACAACTTAAAATCCAATGGCTGGAAATGATCTTAACTAGAGTGGTTCAAATCTTTTTTATCATTACTTTTGATACTGCATATCCTATATTTATCCGCTTATCCGAAGTTATGTAGATTCTACTGTTCTACATACATTAAGTGTTTCACCTAAATCTATTTAGCAGTATTACATAAACAAATTATAAATTATTTATTAAGTAAACGATTATTTAGCCGATCTCTAAAAGTTACCAGTTTATTTAAACCGTTATTAAATCTGGCGACCTTAATAAGTACGTTGGTAATTGCCTGGAACAGTATTATTAATACATTTTGACGAATGCCCGCGACTAATGCAATCAATTTAGAGAAGCACCAGGGTTGTGTAGATCATATATATTCCGGGAGTTATTTGTGAACCACGCGTCACATTGAACACACTCTCCTTTCAATCAACCACTTAATTCCTACGCAACAAGCCGACAAATTGCTTCCAAGTTTAGTTTGACTTAAGAGAGGCGGGCACGGATATTGTTGATATTAGAAATAATTCATTACTTGTAAAATTATCAATCCTACAGTGTTTATGTATGCTAGTTAATAATAAAAATTGTAATATTCTAATGTTATATTTTTATGTCTGTTAGAATGAATTATTCAAGCAAGTTAGTGAAATTGATTAAAGGTTTTCCTTCGGGTGTCTCTAGAGTCTAGAGTCTAGATAGACTACGTTTGGGTCTTGTGCCATTAATTTGACCACTTAATTTCTACGCAACAAATTTACCAATCTGTTTAAAGTTTAGTTAGACTTTAATATTTAAAATAATTAATTATTTGTTTTATGAAGGCTACAGTCTTTAGTTGTGTTAGTAAATGATAAATAAATGTTTAATATCACAAAGTTGTTTTGTCATGTCCGGTTGAATTAACTTAAGCATTATTGGTTGAAAGTTTTGTTTGAAATATCTCTGGATACACCACTTTATATGGTTTTATACTATACCGTTAAGTCAACAATTTAATTCCTGAGCAACAAGTCGACAAATTGTTTAATTTTATTTAAGACAGGCGTGGTACGCATAATTTTGGTACCAGAAATAATTAATTTGTTTCTTTTTTATCAAGTATACATTGTATATTTATGTTAGTTGAAGTTGTTAATAAAAATCTTTTGGATGTCTTTGGATACACCATTTTTGGGTCTTGTGCTGTTGTTGCATTTTGATACAATTTTACATAAGTGTATATTTATGTTATACCTCGAGACCCAATTTCCTGGAAGTGACGTCATTGTTACGTAAATGCAAGTGGAACCAATGCGAGGTTCGAATGAATGCTAGTTGCCATGTTTAAGACTAACTATCTTTGTCTTGTTAGTACGCAATAGAAAGTGATACTTTTAAGAAAAGTTTCAAGCGGCATCCAGAGTTTGCAGACTGCTATTTTCTTAGTCACTTCTTAGTTTTTACTTTCACATTACCAGTTTATAGAAATTAGAAGAAGATCATTCTAGTGTCATATTTGATTTGAGTTTTATTCTTAAACCCATGTTCTATCTCAATTCCTATCAAGTGTTCTTGATTTGGATTTAATTTCTAAGAGTTACATGTAATAGCAGAAGAGGTAGAGCTAGAGGGGTGAAAGTCATCGATAATATGGATAAAAATTTTCAAGTCGTTGATACAACAATTCGAAACCCCGACGGAAGGACACCTGAATGGATACAAAAGAGGTGTAGGACAAGGGTAATGAAGGACAAAATTTGGCCCCCTTTACCCTTTTTCAGCTTTCCGCAATTTTGGATTTAGACTTCTTAAGGGTCCAACATTAAGTTGTGGAAATGGCGGGCATATTATCGATGACGACATTTGTCCCAAATTTTTTTCCTCTTTACCCTTGTTCTCCACCTACTTTGTATCCACTCAAGTGTCCGCCCGTCGAGATTTCGAATTGTCGTATCAACACCTTTGACCGGGAATATTTTCATCCATATTATCTATGACGGTAATTGCTTCTTATGTGTTTTGCATGTATTTCCATTGTATAACTAGTGACGGAATAACATTCTGTAATTGCTCAACAAAAAACATAGATTGCCATGCGAATTTCAAAAGTGTCACTCAGTTTGTCAGTGCGACGTTCTAACTGTTTTGCTACAAATTTCAATTTAAATAAACAAAATTATTACATGGTCGTGGAGAAAATACAGTCTGTTACACGATTAGAATGAAAATTCGATTTACTCGTGGTTCCTCTCGCTCGCTACGCTCGCCTTCTAAATTCTCCACTCGTATCGAGTTTTCATTCTAACCTTGTTACAGAATATACTATTCTGTACTGACAACTTTTAACTGAAAGTATTTTTTTCTGTTGTAATGTAGGTTTTGATCGTTCTCTTTTATAGTGCTAAAAATTTTAGTTATCTGTAATATTTTTATATATTATATCATATATATCATTTTTTATCGCATTTGGGAATAGCTCGCATAATAGAGTATCCGTATGGTTTTAACAGCGTTACATACGTCTACGTCTAATTACTGTATGTATTTAATTAAACCTTATTTAATTTTTAAATGAATATCTGTTCCCTTATTTATTGTATTATTTTTTTTAAATCAGTTTGACAGTATATTTTTCAAAAGCAATAAACCTCATCATATTCTTAATATATTACAAATATACGAACGTTGGCTGCGCTAGACGTCAGCAGAACTCTTTACATAACATGCAATCCAGGTGAAGGAAATTGTATACCGTGTGTTGGTGCATCTTAATTGAATTTTTTTAATTGCTTCTTGACAAAGTAGTCATTTGTACCAGTTAATTTATAGTTATATTATACTCGTTATATGTTGGAAACTAAATTACATTATAAATTATTCAATCGCAAATTTGCAAAAAATGCTAATAAGTTAGTCGAGAATACGTAGTTCACATGACTCTAATTTTTGCTTTAACATGTTTTTAATCGTCCTAGTGAATTATAACTATCATGTTTACTAATTGTTCCATTAATTATTGCATGTATTGGTGTATCTATATGGGTACTTTATTTATGTAAATTAAGAACATTTTTTTTTGTTTAAATGACTAGCAGAGTATTTATTTGTTACTCAGTTGGAAAGTACTTATTTCTGTTTGGCGTTAGAATCAATTAGTCATTGCTGGTGGTGTTCAACAGATTATTAGAACACCCAGAAGAGACTTGTCCATTGTAGAACTAGCCCAGACCATAACTAATACGAGATTTACGAAAAACAGAAGATAGAGGCAAAGAAAAATGATTATAATTTTTTGTTCAACAAAAATATTAATTGTGTCTTCATCTTTTTTTCTGTAAATATAAAACGTTAAAGAACCTTTCTCTTTGTTCATGTAGATCATAAATCATAGAGATTTCTGAGGCTAAAAAGATTTTCTAGCCACCAAAACTAGTTTAAAGACAAGCTTGAGAGGTGAGGTAACTGATAAAAGGAGGTAGGTATCTAAATTTTTATTTCGAATAACAAGGACTGCAACATATCAACAAGGGTTGGTTGAAAGGTCTTAAAAGCGACACCTATTAACCAGTAAAAGAATCAAAATCTATATGCCATTTTAATATTTCATCTTCCAATTGAATACACAAAAAATTCTATTTTGATTTGTCAATTCATTCCTTGTTTACAAGCCATTTGAAGTTAATGTGTCAGTGTATTTTGTTACAATGGAAAAAACTGAATGTCATGCAGTGATAAAATTCTTTGTTTTGGAAGGTTTATCAGCAACAGAAATTCATACAAAAATGGTAAAAATGTTAAAGAAATCTGCTCCTTCATTTTCTACTATCAGTCGATGAGTTTTAGAGTTTAAACATGATTGTACACTGGCCCGCAAAATTAACCGGACATCGAAAGTTTGGTTCAAATTCAATCCCTAATAACGTTTTTTGTATTGCATTGATTTTGATAATTTTTTTGCCGAGTTTTAAGCCATTTTATGGTCATCATTTTTTCATATCGAAGCTACAAAAATTTCCAACGGATTGGTTGTTATACAAGGGGTAATAAAAAGTTGATTTTTACTCTAAACTTTTAAACACCCTGTGGAAAAAATTGACAATCAAATAATGATTTTTTTTGCTGCCTTTTTAAGCCCCATCTTTTCTAAACAACTTGTTTTTTTATTCATTCCGATATCTGTATCCTTAAAGAAAAAGCACTGGTTTAAAGGAAACAATGGAATAATGCTTTATTAGCAAGAATTTGTTTTTAAAAATAGTACAAAGTTGGCTGTTATGACAAAAGTAATAGAAGTTTCCATGGCACCGTGGCATGTCAAAAAGATTACAGATTTAATTTTGCTGTACATTTTTGAGTGTTTTAAAACGTTTTTTAAGTTATTTCTTAAAGTGTGTTTCGGAGCTGTTGCGTAAGCGATACGTGTGTTTAAAAACCATGAGCCCAGAAGAAGTGGCACAACCCGTTGCTCTACAAGACGATGGTCGTCCGATTAGCCAGGCTTAGCCATCCACGCAGTACGGTATCCGATGCGATACAAAGGTTCAGAGAAACTGGTTCTTATTCAAGAAGACCTGGACAGGAAAGACGAAGGGCCACAAACGCAGTTGAGGATCGATTTCTTCGTCTTCAAGTTCTTCGAGAGCGAACAGCCTCTGCTCCAGCTTTGGTAAGAAGGCTAGCAGATGTTCACGTTACCTTGGTTTCACCTGACACAGTACGCAGAAGGTTAGCGGATCAGAATTTAACATCTCGTGTACTTGCTACAGGTCCTCTATTAGATGCGGGTCATCGAAGGCAGCGCCTGAGGTTTGCTCAGACCCATGCAGATTGGGACTTGGACGAATGGCGAAATGTTCTTTTCACAGACGAGTCTCGTTTTACGAGATATTCACCTGACGGACGTCAAAGAGTATGGAGAAGGCTCGGAGAAAGATACTCTCGATGTTGTATCTCTCCTAGAGTGCAATTTGGTGGCGGAGGGATGATGGTGTGGGGCGGTATTTCATTTAAAGCACGTACAGACCTTGTTACACTTCAAGGAGATAGTAACGCCGATAGGGAGTGCTTAGAAGAACCATTTATAGGAGAAAATTTTATCTTGATGCACGACAATGCTCGACCGCACATAGTACAAATAACAAGGCAATATTTAATCGACGTTGACGTTCATGTATTGGACTGGCCCCCAAGAAGTCCAGACCTCAACCCTAATATTGAGCACTTGTGGGATACACTGGGAAGAAGAGTTAGGCAGAACTACGGCGAGTTTCAAACTTTAACTGCGTTAGAAGAAGCACTCACAAACGAGTGGCAACAAATACCCCAAGATGCGATTGCTTCTTTAATTGAATCTATGACCCACAGAATGAAAACCGTTATTCATGCTCGTGGGGGAAATACCCGATTTTAGAAAGAAAGAAATCTTAATACCGCAGTTATCCATGGTATTTTTTAATTATTTTGTTGCTAATAAAGCATTTTTGTCTTCTTAAACTCAGTCCTTTTTCTTTAAGGATGCAGATTTCGGAATGAATAAAAGTTGTTAAGAAAAGATGGGGCTTGAAAATGCAGCAAAAAGAATCATTATTCGGTTTTCAATTTTTTCCACAGGCTGTTTAAAAGTTTAGAGTAAAAATCAACATTTTAGTAACCCCTGTATAACAACAAATCCGTTGGAAATTTTTGTAGCTTCGATCTTAAAAAAATGATGACCATAAAATGGCCTAAAACTCGGCAAAAAATTATCAAAATCGATGCAATACAAAAAAAGTTATTAAGGATTGAATTTGAACGAAATTTTCGATGTCCGGTTAATTTTGCGGGCCGGTGTACAATTATCGAAGATGAACCACGTAGTAGACGTCCAAAAAGTGCAACAACACCAGAAATCATTGAAAAATCTATGATATTGTTTGTAAAGATCAAAGTGAAATTACTGATACCATAGGCATCTCAGATGAACGAGTACTCCATATTTTTCACTAAGAATTACATGTAAAGAAAGTTAGTGCCGCATTCGTTAACAATTCGACAAAAACTGAATCGAAAACAAAGCGTAGTTTGGAGACTTTTAAGCAGAATAAAACCGATTTTATGCGTCGTTTTGTAACTATGAGAATTGGATCTACCATGATGATCTTAAACTAACAAAAGAACGTTTACAGTGTAATGAAGCTGGTTCTTCAGCTCTAAAAGAGTTGAAGTCAGAACGATCGACAAAAATGTTTTTTGTGTTAGCTTTTTTTTGGGATGCAAAACGGGTTTTATTGATTGATTATTGTGAAAAAGGTAAAACAATTAAATCTGAATATTACTGCAACACTAGTTGGATAAAAAATTCGTGAACAAGATCCGGTTTACAGAAGAAATCATTTTTCATCAAGACAAAACATGTGTTCACACAAGTTTGTTGTGGATGGCCAAATTGAACGAAATAAAGTACGAATTGCGTGAACGCACCAAATTTGGCTCCCTCCGTATATTATCTCTTCAAAAACTTTAAACAATCCCTTTCGTGGAAAGCGTTTTTCGTCGATTGAAGAAGCTGTTGTAACCGTGGAACAATATTTTGCAGAGCTTCCGAAAAAAAAAGACAATTTGATTCAAAAACATATACATTCTCTCACACTTATGATGCAAATATCGTCTAGAGATGACCGTTTTCTAGTGCGACATAGGGGGTAGTTTTAAACCCTTTCTCATTACATTTAGATGGATAGAGGATTGCTCTGAAAAGTGCCTATACAAGGACTTTGTCTCTGATACACAGCGATCTTACAGGACATTTTGGGATTCTAACGGTCGGAGCAACCAATCCATGAAGAGATTTTGAAATGACACTAAATGTTAGCGTTAATGAGTGTGAGTTAACCCAAAATTAAACCGTTCTACTTACAAAAGCAGCCTAGCCCGTACTTATTTGATGGGTCAAAACCACCAGAAGGTATGTTGGCTATCAATTACCCAAAAAATACTCTTTCAATCGGAGCAATTAGCAATAGATTACTGGTCGATAGGGCATTAAAAAACGCCTGTTGCTAACAGTACTGGTCACTTTATTCTACAGTTCCTTTAAATTTATCAGTTTTACGTTTTGTTGTATTTGGAAAAAATCTCGAGAGAACTTGAATGGATTTCACTTGAAATTCTTAATTCCCAACAGTGTTACATTAAAAAATTTACTAAATATTAATCACAAATTTAACAAAATTAAATGATTCTTGACAAACTGTGGAATTTACTAAATGAAAAACGCAATATATAAAAGTTAAAGTAAAGTTTCTTTTGTCAGTATTTCTGTCAGCATTCTTAATTTTATTATAAATCCGTATAAATTCCTAAAAACTATTTGATTAATTCCTATCACTGTTTCTCAACCAGCATCAGCTGGAGTTCCAAAAATGGCACCTCGACAAGCTTTAATGCCGTGAATAAATAACAGGCACGAACTGAAAATATGCGGCATTAAGATAAACTACGTGTGTTCTTCAATGAATTTAAAGAGCTCGGCGGGTATTCAAAATATTGTTCTTTTCAAGAAAATATTTTCGAGTAGGATAAGATAAATGCGGCTTTAAATCGGAGGTAAATTTAACAGCAACTTGGAGTTGTTGATGTAATTAGACGTCGACTAATTGAGTGTTTTAGTTGATGTAAATTGCGAAAAATAGAAATCATGTTAAGGGGAAAAATTAAAAATGATCTAGAAATGGAAGTAGTAGTTCACTTAAAATGTTTTTAAAAGGTAGTAATTGGTTTATTTTCAGATCGTTCTATAAGTAGG
This sequence comes from Altica lythri, assembly GCA_964028335.1. Taxonomy (NCBI): domain Eukaryota; kingdom Metazoa; phylum Arthropoda; class Insecta; order Coleoptera; family Chrysomelidae; genus Altica; species Altica lythri. The sequence continues at coordinate 32,367,746 of OZ034809.1, read as the reverse complement.
AAATAAATCTACTGAAGCTTTTTTCATGTAAAATACCGTTTATCTCTATCTACCGTTATCGCTGTATTTTTTTTTCTAAATAGTAACATTAACATTAAGAGAATAGACAGGGGTTACTAAAGTTTTGTTATACGTGTTTTTCGTCGTTTCTATGGTAATTAATTTAAAATATAATGTAGAATAACATTACATCTTAAGTTTTTTATTGGTGGTAAATTAAATGCGTCAGCGACTTATGGTTTTATAAAGTTTTTTCATAATAGTTCAGTCAATAAGAGCAAAAATAGGATATTACCTCCGATATCTATCCTAAGGCTTCGATTTTGATGAAATTTTCAGAATAGGCTCTACTTACCTTTTACTTCAATGTCTACCTTATGCGGATATATGCTTATCTTTTTTTAGGATTGAAAACTACCCCTTATTGCAAAAATTAAATACAAAATGTTATAATGTAAATCAAACCACTCTGTAGGCTTTAATAGAGTTTGATGAAGTTAAATAAAGGTCTTTTCAAATTTTATGACATTATTGTTCTTTTTCTTATTAATTTAACCCTCATAAACCACGCCCTTTGATAAGAAAATGTGTAAAAAATGATTTATTAATATTTTTAATTAATCTAATATATATTTTACATCAATTTTAAAGCGGTGTTTTGGGTTAATGTTATTGTTTAACTTCCCGCTAAAAATAGTTATTTATGAAACAGTTCCTGAAGTATGCTTTCTGCGCACGCACGCGATGTTTAGAGCACGAGCGAAGCGAGTGCTATATATCGCGTAAGTTTCATAAATAACTATTTTTAGCGGGAAGTATGTAAACCTCGTATAACTTTTGAACTGCTTGACCGATCGGAATGAACTAAAGAGTTCCATCTAAATTAGATCCCTTTTCATGAAGTACAATATTATTTTTGCAGAAAGAAAAAAATTAAATATAAACCTACAAAAGATTTATTAAATAAAAAATTTTGACATTTAAAGGAAAATATTCATGTGACTAACTTATTCTAATCTACGTAGAGATAGTGTGAGTAGTTGACTCCATTGACTGGACTATAAACATTTCTTTATCAGATTTAGGAATTTTTGAAACCATAAACTAAAAATTGAATTTCGATTACTATAAGTCGATATAAAAACCAATTCGCTCGTTCGATTAAAAAATTGCCTCTAATAATTAGACCACCTTCTAAAGAAGAGTGTATATGACATTAACACCTAAATTAATCTCACTTTCTTTTGTATTTATTTTGTGATCATTGACCGAGGTAACAAAAAGTAAACAATGAATTTTAAGAACGTCATCAAACTGTTTATTTACGTATTTACAAATGGAAATGAATACAATCTCGGATGTTCATATCGGAGGTAAAAATCTGTTAACCATTGTTTGAAGGATCTGTCGAATTCTTGTTTGTCGTTCCATATAGCAGAACAGAATCAAATAAATTTTGCAGTAGCGTACATTAAAACTTAAACTCAGTTTTTCATTAAAGAAATTAAACTACAGATGTCAGTTTCCTTGACATTTGACATATTATACAATGACATTTCATATACTCAAGGTCAGTTTGTATCACGAAGACTAGATACCAGGAGTCTACACGGTATAGGCTTTTCCATAATATTTCTGGTCTCAATAATCAACCCAGATCATAGTTCTATTTTTGCCACTGGCGGCGCGAATAACCATAAGAAGTTATAGAGCCTTATAAGAACCGATCTTTATGACATTTAAATTTCGCGAAATTAAATTCAATATATAATATTAATTTATTTATTTAAAATTAGTTGTCATAAAAGTTGTCAATAGTAACAAAACTTCCCGCGTAAGGATATAAACGAGTATCTTAGGAACACGAGCGCACTCTACCGGCAATAGTTCTGTCCCCTAAATTGAGACCATTTTTTTAACATTTAACGTTTAAACTCCTGGTATCTATACTTCGTGGTTTGTATACTCATGTACCTCTTATAATTCATAATTCGTGTAGTATTTGTGTGAATATATACTATTTGAACTTTGTTAGCTATCAATTGACGGAACAAGAGGTTCTTCGTCTGTTGCGCAACGGATTATCATCAAGAAAGAATACGTTAAACCGTCTTAAATTTAAATTTTAACCCGTTTGAAGGCACAATTTTGGGACAGTGCATCGTGAGTAAATGTGAGCGAGAGAATGTAAGGGTGGACAAGAACGGGTTGAAAAGGAATGACAATCGACGTCCACGATCAAGCATTACAGATGACAATATGTGCAGCATTAGACACATTATTGAAGGTAATCGTCAATTAACCGTTAAAAAAGCTTCTTTAGGAGTGGGTACTAGATATAGAAGTGTTCAATCCCTAATCACTGATTAACTCGATGTCAAAAAAAAATTGTGCTCGATGAGTTTTAAGGTTGTTGATTGCAAACCAAAAAGAGGTCTAGTCAGAGATAGCTGAAAAGGTTTTAAATCGATTTCAGCAAAATGTGTAGGCCGTTTTAACGCGCACAGTAAAATATGATGGGAGATGGGTATATCACTATACCTCTGATTCCTAAATTCCAAGTAAGAAGTGGAGAAGAAAGAACGAAGGTTGTCCAGTGAAGGCCAAAATTCGTCGTCTCTGTGTTGAAAAATGGTCTTACAACGATCTTTTTACCGCTAAGAAAATTTAACTAATCAATTTTTTACAGGATTAACGTACGGTGAATGTAGCGTACCAGTGACAGTTGTTACAGTCAGCAAAAGCCGCTTATCGGATGAAAATACATTTTTCTCCTTGACAACGACAGGCCTCACTTTGGCAGTGACAAGGGATGCCCTGGAAAAATAGACTGGGTAACCCTCGAGTACTCTCCTAATAGCCCTGACTTATGATTCTGTGACTATTTTTTGTTTGGGCTTATGAAAGAATCGCTGGAGGACACTAGTTTGGAAGCAGTGAAGGCGTTGAGGAACACGTGCTTAAATGCCCTAACACCCGCCCTCAAACTTTCATTTATAGTGCTATTAATTTATATTTCATTGACATATGTCATTTGATAATAACATATGACGTACTAAAAGGTAGTTACTTTACTCAAGTACCTCTGTTATCCATTATGGAATATATAAGGATATATGCAGATAATTTTTCGATACCGACTACAATATTATTATATTTCATTAGACATATGTCATTTGACAATGACATTTGACATACTAAACGTCAATTAGTTCACTCCAGCACTTTCGTTATGCATAATGAATTATTTAAGAATATATTAGTTGTTTCATTTTCTCTACAAAATGTCAGTTAGTTTACCCGTTAAGTCTCTTATCTATAATGGATAAAATCGTTGGATTTGTCTGAAAATGAAGGAAACGGATGCCATGAAATAATTTTTCTCGGAATTTTGAAATCTATTTAAATTTTATTTTATTATTCGTGTTTCTACGACTCTGATGATATGGATCACTGAAAAATTTCATGAAGTAAATTTCACCGCTATTAAACGTAAAATGAATATTATCTTGAGATTGATGTATATTCAGAAGTATGCAAAGTTTGTTAGTCTATACAAATTGTATGTTAATGTTGATTTAAATGCTTTTAAGTCGATTCTTTCACGGAAAATATACCTTTCAATACATTCAAGGTTCTGTTAGGTTAGGTTATGGATTTTATGCAACTAACTATGTAGTTGATATTATCGCAAGAATGTAGTTAAAATTAAACTGACAAAATTAAAAAAAGTTTAAAATATTAATAAAGCTGTTATTTTCCATGTAAGTAAATTTGCCTTTTTACCAATCAGCCAATTTTTTGAATCTTATCCTTGAAAGATGAGATTCTTTAATATTAGAGGAGCTGATAATAGTACGTGTAAATATTGACAGAAATAACCGGTAAGATATAAACAGGTTCCTTTACTTTTAAAATCTTTTTGAAGTTATACTCCTATGTGCGCGCCCGGCGGAAGTTTGTACGGGAATGAATCGGCAAAATCATTACATTATGTGACATATGTAATAGGGTGAGTAGGAGAGAGACAGAAACACATTTATTATTGTGATAAACGAAACGTAAGCGTACGTAAGTTATGTATATAGACATTTATAAATACTTCTGAGTACCTATTGTATTATATTCTATTGTATTGTACTTTCAAAAACAAATGTACTCCTTTGTCAATATATTTACTTTTGTCAAAACTTCTTCGTTTACCATATTCCTATTACAGGTCAAGCATTCCTTATTTACAGCTGCTAAAAATGATGTAAACTATTTGATGCTTAAAGTAATGTACCAACTATAGTATAATGTAGTAGGTCTCTGCTTCAAGCATATAATGATTTTGCTAAATCATTCCCATACAAATATTCAACGTTGCCCCGTGCATAGAAGTATAACCTTTACCGGGAGTCCTACTACACAGATGCAGTTTTTTGGACGAATATGACCATGGAAGGTCCTAACTATTAGTAGGCGTTTTTTACTTTATGTCGTCTAAGACAGTTTTTCATTCCTTCTTAAGCACATTTGTGACGTTAATATGAGAAAGATTATTTGTCAAATCGACAATTCAAACATCAAAGACGCTGCCTTATATTTTTGTTCGGTTAAGAGACCGAAATCGAAATCATAGGTTTTTAATAAACTTATTATCTGAGACTTCTCTCGTGGAATTTTAAAAATTGAATAATTTCACATCCGATAGGAGTTGAAACTGCTATCTTCTTCTATATACGATAGCGCCTTTAATCATTCGGCCACGGATGTCTAGCGGTTAGTTGATTTAATATGTCATCTTGGTCACCTACTCAAATCATCCTTACACACATTTATGACTTTAATGCGAGATATTATTTGTCATATTAACAATAAATGAAAATATGTAAATATGACGTACCAAAACTCGTCTCCAAGATTGAAATCAAGGACTGAGTTAATCTCCTACCTGAAAAAACTTGAAAATTTGGCATGAAAAGATTCACAAGCGTTTGTGCTCCTTTCCAAGCTGTCACTTAATTCTGCCCACAAAGTAGGTGGAAAAAGGACATCTATGTAGTTGTCAACTAAATAATCTGAGAAATTCTGTACACGTTCATCTTCTGGTTGTATTTCTGCAAAGTCAAAGGCAAAAGAATTGCCTACTTCTCTTGGATTTAAAACAGGCGAACCAAATATATAGCGCAACCATTGTCCAATTTCACTACTTCATCTCGGTAATGTGAGATAAGGCCTAGATTCTAAATTTTTCTAAACCAGGCTTGCCCCAATTGAAACCTACAACCTTTAATTTGGGAATTCTTGAACACCGTTTTTATGCTGTTGTGGATTGCTATTTCAAAATCAGCTGTAATAACTTTTGGACTGAGATGTAAATTTAACTTTTCGCACTCATCCTTTAAAGTATAAAATATATTTTTATAGGAACACTCCTTTATGTTTGGCAATAAACAAAATACTAGTGGTATGTAATGTCCATTTTGTAGTACATGCAATGTAAACATTTGTAAAAAATGTTGTGGGCAATAATTAAATGTACCATCGACATATATGTTTTCACTTTTACATAAAACAGTTAAGTTGGTTTTACAAGAAAATATAACAATTTCTTTGTCTTCATCAGTTGTAAGTAAAAAATTTTCTTCCTTTAAAGTTTTAATATAGACATTTGTTTTAAACATTTTATTACTTCTGCCTTATTTTTTGGTGAAGGTGGCAATACTTTTCGTCTGTTATTGTACAAAGTATTTCGTAGGCTATGCATGTCTTTCACTATCATAGTATCTAATGGATTATTGTTTTCTTTTATGGCGGAATGAATAATTTTGGAAGGTTTTTTACAAATATCATCAGCTGCTTTGCGCTTGACACTACCACTAATTATTTTTTGGTGGGTATGTTCTTTTTCACTTCTATCACTAAATTGTTTGTTCCCACAGTGTACGATCCGAACTCCTCCAACAAACTTCACCACCTTTTAATTCCTTGTGTTTTGTAAATTTAAAAGAGTTTACAATTAAAACAGTTTTTCCACGTTGGCTTACGGTTACAAAGGTTTCCATGGTATTTAAACGAATAACACTAACTTCGAAAGAAAGACTTTTACTAATTTAAATTGAATAATACCAAATATTTATAGTGTCACCACCACAAATTATTTAAATCCCTTATTGATATGTTTGTTCGCTAAGTATTTCTTAATTTCTTGGAAAGTATAATCCCTTGACCCGAGACGAATTTTGTTGTAGGATTAATTTAGGGCAATTAACATTCATATCAATTTAGGGTTGGATTATATAGTAGTACCTGCTCGGGGACGAGTTTTGGGCCGCCCAAAGTTAGACCTCTAAATAGTGGGAATCATTGAATTATACCTACCTGCTATAATTGCAAATACTGCTCCTATAGAAAGAACATAATGAAAGTGAGCAACTACATAGTAAGTAGACATGTAATACAATATCAATAGATGAATTAGCTAAGATTACTTCAGTTAATCCTCCAACAGTGAAAAGGAAAATAAATCCTAGAGATCAAAGAGTTACAGGTGAAAAGTTAATAATTGTTCCATGGAATGTAGCAATGTAGCTAATCAACTGAAAACTTTAATTCCAGTTGGAACTGCAATAATTATAGTTGCTGATGTAAAATAAACTCGAGTATCAACATATATTCCTACTTTAAATATATGATGAACCCATACAATAAATCCTAATAGTCCAATTGCTATTATTGCATAAATTATTCCCATTGTTCCAAAGGCTTCTTTTTTTCTTCTTTCTTGTCTTACAATCTGAGAGATTATTCCAAATCCAGGGAGAATTAAAATATAAACTTCAGGATGTCCAAAGAATCAAAATAAATGTTGATAAAGAATTGGGTCTCCTCCCAATATCAATTTTTTACAAATTTCTAACTTTTCTACACTTTGCCTAAATATACCATAATAGGAAGCGATTATAAAATTAAATTTAAGATTTGTTTAATCACGACTAGAAAGTGCAAGGTAAATGCAAGGAAAACGAAAAAAAATAGATATACGAGTATACAAACAGTTAGTTAATTTCTGAATGATTTATACCTTGGTTGACCTATAAAATTACATGTTTTTCACAATCAAGTCCGCTACTGTCTCTACCTATAAATTACCCATTTCATAATTGGTTTTCAGAGATTGTAATTAAACGTCTTTCGTGGTGAAGCAGCAAGGAGTGTGCTGAGAGAAAAAGAGAGATACTAAGGAGGACCATCGTGATTTATTTTAGATTTATCTGCGATGGTCCAGCCTACTCTGATCAGTTGTAAACAAACAATCGGACGTGCGCGATCACTATCTTCAGGACACACGCACGATGACGCCAAAAATTACCTTTTACAGAAAAAAAAAACGCTATTTCGTCTCGATCTCAGTTTTTTATATCATCTACCATGTAAAATAAATTTTATATTCACATATATTTTGATCTTATTTTTGTTTCAGAATAGGTTTAAATAGTTTTTGAAATTTAGAAATTCAACAAAGACGATATAACAGTAAGGATTAATCGAAACAAATCGCGCCCGGTTGGACTTAAAACTGCTATCTCTATTTAGAGCCTGTAGCGCTTTTAATCATTTCACCACAGATGCCTCATTGGTTAGTAGGTGTATTTATTATATCTTGATTAAACTGATTTCATAAAAGATACTTACTTTACTTTATTCCCCTGCGATCTCTACCTATAGCTGTAGTGTCATTAACCATTCGGCCACAGATTTATACATTTTAAAAATCTTATGAACGACGTCTCAAAACAATTAATTATAGATTGTTAATAAATTTTATATCACTGAAATTAGAAGCCCTAGGTTTACTTTCTGGTAAGCTTTTAAAAAACGCTACCTATTTTTTCGCTGTATATCCATTGTAGTAAGCATGTTGAACTCTATTTTCTCAATGCGAGCAAAAAATTTGAGCATTTAGACTAACACATTTTAATATACAGAAGAGCGTGGAACGCGCAAATGTACAGATACTCAGGCGGTTATTGAGACTTTAAAGTCCCTAAAGTGGTAAAAGTCTCCACAGTAGTACACGAATGACGACTAGAACTCAATATCATGTTGGAACATATTAGTGTCAAACTGGTTTGGGTGACAGGATTTAGAGAAATGTAAGGTACCGAACAAGCTGAAAAACAATCTCAACATTCTACGGTCCAAAGTCATCTCTTGGTGTACCAAAACTTACGGCCTGGAGCCGAATGAAAGCCTAGATCAGCAAACAACATTTACCACCATTACCGAAATAACCGTATCTAGGAACACAAAAGACGTATGCCAGAAAAGCTTAAACGCTGCGAAAAAACAGTTTGAAATATATTGTACCATTGCGAGGTACTGGATCGCAGGAGTCAATCAATTTTTGAAAACTTTAAAGTAGTTCCACAAACATATAGCACCGATCCTTTAGACCTGCACAAACTAGTAGACGGTACCAAGATCTGAGACTGGGTGACATGAACCAATGAAAGAAGTACAATCAGCCTAACTAGACTGCAGTACAACCGGTGACCAAACGTCAGACGGCTTCCATCTAAAAAAAATGAATGAAAGGCGGTGCATATGGTATATGGTTCTCTAAACAGGAATCTAGGTGGACAACATTGTAAATTAGTGCATGGTTACAGTGATTTGTTATGTTAAAAAAAAATTAAAGTATTTTCTTAGCACTTAACTTATAGATGTTCTTATCAACTATCTTGTGTCAAATATCATGGAAAGCAACTTATAATAAGTAATAAGGCATTGTCGAAAATGAGATTGTTGATAGTTTAAGCAAAAAAATGAGCTGTTAGTTCTTTTTTGTCGGACATGAATCTTTCAGTAGTATCTCGAAATGCTGCATCATGTATGAAATTTGATTGTGGAAAAAGGAATGTAGTGCAGCCTAGTTACTGCAAAAATATACCAGGCCAAAAACAAAGAAAAATGTTCATACGGCGTTTACTACTCTAGTCTAAGTTACTCTCAGAGCTTCAGAAACCTGAACCTAGAGTATTCGTAGGAATTCTCACAGGACACAATATTCTCTGAGGTAGGCGAAGTGGACAGTGAAAAATACAGATTCTGTGAAACAACTGAACATATGTAATCTGTAACTACATTCTTCTGTTGCTCGAAGCAAGGCTGGAAGTTTTTTTGTCAACTTCTTCAGGACGCGTGCCGCTTTTTGTACGTTTTAATGCAGATATCTTACTTTAGAAAACACATAGAAGTGGTGCGGCGCAATGGGGATGAATAAGAAAAATGATCTAACATAGGGATACTGAGTCATGACATTCAACATCCGCAAATAAAATGAAAAATAGTTTTAAAAACATTTATGTCGATATTTTTTCCAATATAAATATTAAATTAATTTTAAAACCATTCATTTAAATTTTAAATGTATGCATTACTAAAACCAGTACGTGATTCAAATTTTGTTTTAAATAATATATATATAAACAATAACAAAACATTTAAAAATCAAGGTATATAGACGAGATGTTTGTTGAAATCCTGCCCACTACAAATTTCCCAGCCTCTGTTTAACGAGCAAAAGAGAAAGATAGATATTGTTACAAAAAGTGCCTAAGGCTTACATTTCGTCCGACCGCCGAAAACAATGAAATAATGACAAACAAAAGTATCAACAATACGCTAACTTCCCTTTGAAACCTTTTGAAGCCATTAGAAATGGAAGTTGTAGCCCTCAGGTGTCTCGACTACTATATGAATTTTTATTTCATGAAATATTCAGAGTTTATATTTAACGTATTCGATGAAATTTACTACGTGGTGTATATAAATGTAATTTCTACTATAATTGACAATATTTCATTTAAAATCGTCGAAATAATGAAGTTTAAAATGTTTTAATAAGAAAATGTTCGAGAAATGAGTTGTACGTTGTACATTATAAGATTTTAAGTCTTTGTCTCATTTAATCCTTTTTAAACTTTTTTCGTTTTCTACTAATTCTTCTTCTGCTTATTGATTGGTAGTAGATATCCTTTCACTCTTTTTCTTGCAGACATTGAAAAGTATTTCAAAGATAGGAATATGCGACACATTACTATTGGTAATGATTGTGATCTGCTCATGCTAAAGCAGATGATGTAGCCTTAATAGCTGACTTAGAGGTAAATCTCAGAAGAAAACTGAAAGTATTAGAACAATATAGGGAAGCAAACTACCTTAGGGTTAATATTAGTAAGACCAAAATTATGTTTTTTTTTTCTGGGGAACCTCGAATTTACACTCTTACATTTTTTCTTATAAAGGTAACAATATTGAAGTCATGAACAAATTGGTTTCTTCAGAGAAATGTCATTTTGCACAACTGAGAAAGCTAAACAAGTCGTAGGTGCACTAACTGTGTTTGTTTCTGTTAGACAAAAATTTCCTTATTGTCATCTCACTATGTAAAAAAAATAAAAAATTTCTCAGTCCTTGGGATGTAATTGTTATTTCCTAGTCTGTTATGTCTTAAAAGTATGGAAACCACCTGATATTCCTCGGAAACTTTGCTTTTGTGACCAGGACAAGGAGATTCATTTAAATATGCTAAAATTATGAGAAAAACGTGTTTGAGTCTTTTACTACAGAGGAAATCATACAGAACAGCACATATAAATCAAAACTAGATTTTATTAAAACTTCAGAAAACCAAAAACATAAAAGTAAATCAGAAGTGGGTGGTTTTTCGACATTTGCGTTTATACTGCGAGTCACTTTCTCTAATCAATCCCCAAATGTAATCTCCCATCATGTTCTCATTGTATTGTCCTTGGTATCGCCGGTCAAAGTCCATTATATCCTGATGGAAGCGCTCGCCTTGCTCCTCTGAATATGCTCCTATGTTCTCCTTGAATTTGTCAAGATGTGCATCCAGAATATGGAGTTTGAGAGACATCCTGCAGCCCATTTTGCCGTAGTTCTCCACCAGACTTTCGACCAGCTCCACGTAGTTTGCGGCTTTGTGATTGCCTAGGAATCCCTGTACCACTGACATAAAACTCATCCAAGCAGCTTTCTCAACACGAGTGAGCTTCTTGGGGAATTCCTCACACTCGAAGATTTTCTTTATTTGTGGTCCAACGAAGATACCGGCTGTAACTTTCGCCTCAGAGAGCTTAGGGAACAAGTCTTGTAGGTACTTGAACGCTGAAGAATTTTTGTCGAGAGCTTTGACGAATTGCTTTATAAGACCCAGTTTGATGTGGAGTGGTGGCATCAGTACCTTCTGGGGGTCCACCAAGGGCTCCCACTTGACGTTGTTCCTTCCCACTGTGAATTCAGTTCGTTGTGGCCATTCACGCTTACTGTAGTGTGCACTGTCGTTCCTGCTGTCCCACAAGCAAAGAAAGCAAGGAAACTTGGTGTAACCGCCTTGCAGGCCCATTAAGAATGTCACTATTTTGAAATCTCCAAACACTTCCCAGCCATATTGCTCATACTTCAACGCGTTCAGCAATTTCTTGACATTGTTGTAGTTCTCTTTGAGAGATACTGAATGCGCCAGAGGAAGAGACGGATACTTGTTGCCATTGTGAAGCAACACGGCTTTGAGACTCTTGCATGAGCTGTCAATGAAGAGGCGCCACTCTTTTGGATCTAAATCAATTCCGATTTTCTCGAACAGACCGGTCACTTCGTGGCAGAAGCAGAGCCCATCTTCGCTGATGAAGAAGTTGGAAAATAGTTCGTGACGCTTCCTCTGACATGAGACTTTAACACTAGGATCCAGCAAATTCCACTGCATCAGTCTGGACGTCAAAAGTTCAGCATTGGGCTTGGTGAGACCAAGATCTCTGATTAAATCATTCATGTCCTTTTGGTTGGGTTTCTGTTATCAGCTAGTAAATTAAATCCTTCACCTTCATTGTCTTCCTCACTCTTGGAATCAGGGCTCTCACAGGAAGACACTTGCTCTTTCTCTGGAGGAGTAGGAACGGGGAGGCCAGAGCTGTGTGGAACTGGAGCCATGGATGAAGGAATGTCAGGATACATGATTGGACTTGCTTTTTTGCCAGTCCGACGTTTAGAAGGGTCCACCATGCAGAAAAAGCAGTTGCTTGAACGGTTAGTGGGTTCTCTCCAAACTCTTGGCACACCAAACTTCATAGCTCTCTTTTCCCCTCTGTACTATCCTGCAAAAAAAAAATTAGAAAAGAAAAGTACCGTCTAATAAAAAAGTTACATTTATTTTACCCATAACTAAGCAATATAGTTTTAAAATGTCTTACCTTCCAAAGTCCTTTTGCAGTTTTCACAGGCGAAATGAGGTGCCCAGGATTTGTCTTGATCACCCGCAGGCATGCCGAAATAAGCATTGTAAGCTTCGTACATTTTAAAACATGTTTCCAAGGAGTACTTTTTCGCTCTTGTTTTGATAAAATATCCGCAGACATAACAAAATGCATCTGCAGGATACTTGCAGCCTCGTGAAGCCATGTTTGAATGAAATTATATTATCTGTAATAAAATATGAAACAACTCTCAATAAATCACAACAAATCTCTAATGTAGTGTGTACTGCATCTAGGGTTTAACCAATGTTTGTAAAATAGTTTTCAAATGCATTCTTCAATTGGTATGCTTTATTGAACATGTACATACAATATATAAGTATAAGCGATAACGTATTTTTCAAAAAAGCGCTGCCATGGTCACAAAAGCAAAGTTATCTTGGGACAATAGCTGTTTTCTATACTTTTGGGACCTAACTGACTAGGAAATAACAATTACAACTCAGGGACAAAAATCTTGTTTATTCAACTTCTTAGTTGCATGTATTGTAACAAACTGTATACCAGTTTGGGGCGCCCGATATACCGATTTTCTAGAACGAATACAATTGGCTTTCTTTAAAAGAATTTTATTACTCCCAAAAGGTAGCGCTGATTTTGCTGGAAGACTAGAAACTGGAAATATACACGTATCACATCTTTTTTTCAAACACTCGGTTAATTGGATAATCAAAATTTTGACGATGAACGGGAACAGGCTGCCAAAGATCTGCATAATCCATCTAATTTTTTTAAAAACCGCTACTGATACAAGGTATAGTATAATTGGAGCAAGCAGTTTGTTGACAATTTGAAATATGCAGGATATACTGCTTCGCTGACTAGCATTACACCAAATTAGCTGAAAAAATAAAATTATTTAAATGCTTTATTGATCCTTAAGAGGACACAATCCTCGTCTAGGATTTCGCAAATTGTCTAACAGATTTTGAAATCAATAAAATGTAAAAGTATGTCCAGAAACCGTCCGTATGTTACTAAAACGACAAGGCTTCATATCAAGAAAACCAAAAAAATCCTTATGATGACACCTTTACAAAAGGAACGAAGAATACTTAAAAATCCTATCAAAACAACCTGTTACTGTTTAAATTTCCAAAGTTCCCACCAAAATTATGGTTTGGTGAGCAATACCTCTCTGTATAGTTAATGGTACGGTTAATAGTAAAAAGTAATGTAACATTCTAAATGATTTTCTTCTTGAAAGAGAGTATGCTTTATATCCAGGTTTTCATCAGGATAATACAAGATGCCATACTTCCGCATATAATCAAGCTTGGATGCAAAAACACCAAGTGAAAAAAAATCCATGGCCAGCAGCTTCACCAGATCTTAGTCCCATTGAAAACAAATAGGGACTTATGAAGCTTGAAGTTGACGAGCAGCCCCGCGAAATAAAGATGAATTGATGCAGTCAGTTTTACAGTTCTGAGCTATCAACACCGAAATTTATGGCGCTGACCTATAATAGTTTCGGGTGTACCTCGACGTTTAGTTTAGGGTTTGCTTGTTAAATGAAAGTTGTATAAGTAATTAAGATGAATTATTTGTAATATTTTTCCAATTCAAGTATTAAAAACATATACTAAATAATTACAATTGAGCTTTGTTTTTTTCGGATACTTTCTAGACCATTTGTGCGAAAAAGCAAAGAAAAATGGCCCAAAAATGGTACGAGGGTTGTCTTTTTAGTTTTGCATATAGCTGCTTAGAAGGCGCCACAAATAGAACCTTTAGACACAAATCTAACCTTAATATTTTGTTACATAAATCCAGAGTTTCATTATGATACAACAAGTAGTATAAGTACAGTTAATTTTGGAAATTTGCAAGTTGGTCAAAAATGGAATTTAGCCGAGAACATTTTCGAGCAATGTCTCGCCAAAAGTGTTTCTGTTTTTTGGAATGAATCACCACACCAGTTAGCCCGCTCATTGGCCCAGAGCCGACGTGTGGTATTGCTTACAACACAGCACGAAGAGCTGTTCGCCAGTGGATGGGCATAGAACATCGAAAGAGCTGGGAAAGAACAGAAGGTAAAATACAGTCAAAGAGAATGCTGCAGACACCTACTGGTGCTATAGCGGCAGATGCCCTTGGGCTGAGGAGGAAGACCCTGCGGAAAGTGGTTGGCTTCATCAGCGGCCACTGGGTATTTCGCGGACACCTACATAAGATGGGAATTCAAGTTGAAAACCTCCTATGTAGAAAATGCGGTGAGGAGGAGGAAACAGCCTTCCACGTGATATTCGTGTGCCCAGCCCTGCAAGGTCTGCGTGTGAGATCCCTTGGCCTACCGACTGGAGATCAAAGGGAAGAACGGGCAACCGTAGTCAAAAGAATATCTTGGTTCATTAAGAACCTGGGATTTGACGAAGAATGAGGACCTGTGAATGAGGGTGCACAATAAGCTGTACTAGCTGCGATGCAATCCCATGGACTACCTCTAAGCCTGGCCCTCTTAAAAAAAAAAAACACACCAGTTAACTATTTTCTTCTGGTATTGGAAATTGAGAATACCGAATACTAGAGGCATCTTTGGGCATTTCGATCCTACATGAAGAACTGGGTGTTACGAAGTTGGTTTTCACTTGGATTGCTCATTTGCTCACAAAAGAGCAAAAAGCGGTTCGCGTCAATTGGTGTCGAAAAACATTGGAACGGTTCAACAAAGAAAGCTCAAAAAAAATTTATAGTGTTGTTCGAGGCAATCAATATTGGATTTACTTTTACGAACCGGAAAATAAACGCCAATCCGCTGTGTGGGTGTTTCACGATGAAGAAAAACCAACAAAAGTCCTCCGTTCCCGATGTGTGTCAAAGAAAATTGTCGCATCTTTTGTGTCAAAATAAGGGCATGTGGCAACAATTGCTTTAGAATATCGAGGAGCAGTTACTTCCGATTGGTATACAAACGTATATTTACCAGAAGTTTTTGGTGCTTCGAAACATCGAATTGTTAGACCATCCACCGTGTAGACCCGACCTAAGTCCCAACGAATTCTTCACGTTCCCAAAGATTAAGAATTCAATCCGTGCATGGGCAGCGATTCTATTCGGTATTTTGCAGGTGTCAACTGAAGACTGAAATAACTGTTTTACCAATTGGTTTGAACGTACGCAAAACTGCATCGATCTTTGTGGGACATATTGAAAAGCAGACTTTAAGTCTATGTCTTTATGGACTATATGTAAAACTAAAAAGACAACCAGTATTAGTGACGAACTTTAAAAAATCGTATCAAGGATATTACGTATCTAGACTTCTACCAGATATTATTTCAAGTAGAAAGCATAAACGTTTGTTTTTCTGTGAAGTTATGACACAAAAAAAATCGCGTTTATTCGTGTTTTTTGACTTTACAGGCTGACAATACGATTGGAAATTTAATTTTGAACCACTTTTCCTTAAATTTATAGAATTTATAGAAACTAAAAAATTTCACCTCTTTCCCAAAAACTCACCAGTCCGTAGTTTTGTTTTTTTTAATATTTAGAGATTCAGTGACCATATGAAAAATAAAACTTCTTTTAACGTTTTAGTTATTTTCTATATTACCTAATCAATAGCGTAATACCAAATTGTAAATATTTAAGAAAAAAATTCCAAGTGATACAATTTTATTTACTGTATTTTTAAAGTGAAACTTTTATTACATCGTCCCAAACTTTTTGCTCTGAGTAGCGCATGTCGCATGTCGGTCGACCGCCGAGTAGGTATAAAGTATAAAGTAGGCGGCGCCTATAGTTTGCAGCAGCTGATCGTGTAGTGTATAGTACTACTCATTTGTGCCAGTGCTGTCGGCTGACTATAATTTACAATTTTACAATGTTCCCAAAGTCAATTTAAATTTATCCAAACGGGACAATTATAATGATTTACGGTTTTTAGCGGTGACTGAATCCTTACGTAGTCGTTATAGTTTCATATTCACTGATGCTTCTAAACAGGGAGTAGAAAATGGGGTTTTACACTCTGGCTATGGAGTCTATATTCCTGATTTGAATTACTCATATTCATCAAAATTGAGGGACGGAAATAATATTTGTTCGGCTGAAATAATTGCCATCAGTAAAGGTATAAAAGTTGGATTAGAAAGAAATTTAAAAAATTGTATAGTTTTCACTGATGCAAAAAGTGCTGTGGAGAAAATATGTCAAAAAGGTATCAATACTAAATCGGATGTAGTTACACTTGCTCTTAAGAAGGTTATAAATGACGCTAATTCCAGAGGTCATGATTATAGATTGGCATGGATTCCAGGTCACGCAAACATCAAAGGAAACGAAATTGCTGATCAGTTGGAAAAAATAGGTTGTACATTAAAAATTCCGGAAAATATTAAGTGAATGAAATTTTGACAATTCTAAAAAGAAATAATAAGAGTAATTTTGTAAATTTTTGCAGAGAAACATGTAAATATAAAGGCATATGGTATAATGCCATCCAAAAAGATTTCCCGGAAAAACCGTGGTTCTCTAAATTCCCGTTTATTGACAGAAGACATCTTACAAATATCTATGAGATCTGGACATGGTATTTTTGCAAATCACTTAAAGAGATTGAAAATCAAAGAAAATTCATACTGTGAATGTGGACAGATTGAAGATTTAGATCACGTTTTTTTACATTGCCCAATTTATAAGACATCTTCTTGGGACATTGTAGATGAAATTAAAAAAGTAGGAGCTAAAGAAACTGACAATATACAGAAAATTTTAAAAAACATAAATTTTGATCAAATAAAAATATTAAATAAATTTTTAAGTATAAATAAAATTAATATATAAAGTTAAAGAAAAGTATTCATCAAAAAAGTATCATGATTTTTCCTAACCTAAATGTCTATCCATCCTTATCATGAGTTTCTTACCGAGGTAACATCATTACGGGTTTGTGTAATGCTCCGCCGTTGCCCCGGAGCGAGAAAAGTTTATTCATTTGTTGTTACGTTGAAATTAACATTTACTCACCAATCTAATCGTTATAAGTTTATAAACTATGTAATTTGTACAGATTATTCGCACGTAGAGTTCGTCATTGGTATATGTTTTTATGTCATATGGTTACATAGTTTTATATTACAGAAGAAGAACTACACTGCATAATTTCAACAGGCAAGTCAATATACAGTATTCCCAAATGTGCTGGCAGATGCACTAGTATGCAAGCCAAAAATTAAGGAAGAAGAAGAAGAAGTGTGCCAGTGCTCCACGCTATATTATTTGTGTTTAATTTTTGTCAGTGTTTAATTGTTAGAACTTTTTGCTGGTGCATGTTGTTGTTTATGGATTTATTTCAATTTTGAGTACTTGAATTTATTATTTAACTTATTTTGTATGAATATTAAATTAATTATTTTTTTATTTATATTCGGTCCATTCCAATTTTCCAAGTATAAAATTCAGATTGATAAAGCGATTTTTATACCCTTAATGGAATATGATTCGAAAAATTTTTAGTTAAATGTCTATAGTGTGAAAAAAAGTTTCACTTTTACCGTGGTTTCATAAAACCACACAACGGTTTTTTTACATATTGCTTTTAAACTAATCTACTTAGAAACAAACCCATTAAAATCTTTTAATGGTCAGTTCTTTTTAATGACGTTATTACCGAGCTACTTTCAGAAAAAAGAATTAAACTCTTATAAAGGTTGTGACAAATTAAAGCGCGAACGCATACCTTAGCTTGCTGTCTTCAAAAAGGGCGTTAGTTTTAAGACGGGTTTTTGTTCTCACGGACTTTCGCGGTAAATCCGTTCCGGAATTCAACTGCCTTCATAGTTTTATCGAAACGATTGCCAGAAATAGTCAGTGGTCTTAGGTGCATAGAATATTTTTTATACCATATATTTAATTCAAATGGGTGTCAAAAATTCAATAGTTGTAATCACTCACAGTTGTAAATAATACAAAAAAGAACATCTAAAAGTACTAAAGAGGGAGACAATCAGAGCAATACTTATGAATAACATAACACCAGAAAGAAAGCGAAGAGTTACGATGAACATATTCTCAGATAAAGTTTTGTACTCGAATTAGCTACTGCAATGTTTTATACATAAAATATAAAGAGCACAGAAAAATATAAGAGATATAGTAGACTTCTGACTTCAGTTTCAGAGTGAGCATACCAAAAAAGAAGTATAAATATTGCGTTATACAAGAAATTACATTATTAAGGATTCCTAATTCATCTCCAATTTCTTCATAAGCACATATATGACGTTAGTAAAAATGTTTTTTTGTCAAATGGCACCATTGAGAAACCTATGAACAATTAGGAAACAAAATCAAAAGATATTACAGATAAATTCAGAGCATCAATTAATCTGATAAACTTCGAAACAGATGATTAGCTATAAACTCTTTAATCCCAGAAATAAATCTAATACAAAAAATTTGAGCAAGAAAAAAGTATCAAATACCAAGGAAGACAAAGTAATACATCTTAAAGATTTTGCAAAGACAGAATTAGGGCAATAAAGATTATAGAGCAACAACATGAGATCATCAGTACAAAGGAGAACGTTGAAAGGAGAGTATTAGAAATTATTAAAGTATTGTAACGGTTAGATTTAACATCTAATATGATCAATGGGATCAAAATATAAAGCATACCATGGAATAAAGAATGTTTAAAGAAAAACTAACAATGTATGTTTGTCTACAAAGAAAAAGACTGAGTAGATTAAAACCAAAAGTATGGTGGAATATGAGGAAAAGTAAATAATAAAAATTATCAATAGATCTGATAAAACAAGAAGAAACTAACAGTGGAATTAATTTTTATTTAAAAGATGGAGCACAGCAAGGAAGAACAAAAAGAGGAAAATATAAAATAAGGAAACTTGTGAGTGCAGGATTAGCTAAAGTTCTAAAATTGCCAACAAAAATCTATCAAAAGAGAACTGTAATACATACATCAAAATACTAATATAAAAGTATCACCAGTTAATGATATTAGATTGATTAAGAAAGCGGAAGTATTGCTGAAAAGAAGCTGAATCAGATTATGATCGTACCATACTACGTTACTGGTCCTTCAACTGTAGATTGCAGATTATAAGTGGGAAAGATTAGTTCAGGTGATCTTATTACACTGGGAGCTTTTGTGTATACCTTACATCTAATTATAAAGTCTAGACTTCTAAGAAAGGCCATTAGTCGCTTAGGTTGTACGTATGTAATCTGTTTAGGTTCTTAGAAGGCATGTCCCAGATATTTATGTTGTTGGCGAAAAATATTAGTTTGCAGTAACAGATAATATGTTTAGCTTTTTCATCTGCATGCTCCGGATGTTCACTTTGCCCATTTTACAGAGATGGTACCTCAGTAGACAGTGCTCTCTGTAAGAATCCCTGCGATTACTCTGAGTTTAGGTTTCTAAAACTAAGAGTAGCTCAGTGAAGGCTGCATTAACCATTGTGCTTGCCTGAAGTGTTTTTTTTAAATCCATAATGTGGCATTTTGAGATGATTCAGAAAGGTTCAGGATCAATAAATGGAGCCCAAGTTTATTTTGCGAGAGTATTAGAAATCTCGTTTTTGACAATCTTTTTATACCTTGATACCCAAAGTAAAGTTACTTTGTTCTATTTGGCATTTGCTCAAGAGACTGTTTGCAGTTCCAGGTTCTTTTGGAATGTGGTAGATTGTAGAGCGAGCCTTCAAAGCAACTTCGCAATCAGAGACAATGAATAGTCTGCTTAAATTGAGGCGTTTTTTAATGCACTCTTTAGCACAGAAGTGTATTGCTAAATGCTTTGCTTGAAAGATTTTAGGAGTGTTTCTTACGGCTATTGTGAGTTTAATATTATGACTTTTATACCTACTGCTTCGGTCCCAGATATTTATGTTGTTGGCAAAAAATTAGTCTGCAGTAACAGATAATATGTTTAGCTATTTCATCTGCATGCTCCGGATGTTCACTTTGCCCATTTTACAGAGATGGTACCTCAGTAGACAGTGCTCTCTGTAAGAATCCCTGCGATTACTCTGAGTTTAGGTTTCTAAAACTAAGAGTAGCTCAGTGAAGGCTGCATTAACCGTTGTGCTTGCCTGAAGTGTTTTTTTTTTTAATCCATAATGTGGCATTTTGAGATGATTCAGAAAGGTTCAGGATCAATAAAAGGAGCCCAAGTTTATTTTGCGAGAGTATTAGAAATCTCGTTTTTGACAATTTTTTTATAACTTGATACCCAAAGTAAAGTTACTTTGTTCTATTTGGCATTTGTTCAAGAGACTGTTTGCAGTTCCAGGTTCTTTTGGAATGTGGTAGATTGTAGAGCGAGCCTTCAAAGCAACTTGGCAATCAGAGACAATGAATAGTCTGCTTAAATTGAGACGTTATTTAATGCACTCTTTAGCACAGAAGTGAATTGTTAAATGCTCTGTTTGAAAGATTGTGAGTCTAATATTATGACTTCTATACCTACTCCTTCGGTATAATAGTTTTATTCATCAGTATAATAGGTTTTGTGAGTTAAGTGATTTGGTTTGTTGTTAACTCACTCTCATTAATACTACCATATAGTGTGTTACTCTAAAAAGACACATACTTCTTATTAGGGTGTTTAATGGTTATCTTAGCAGAAGATAGCCTAAAACCTTGGTCAAAGTTCACAAGCATATAGTACCCATCCTAGTTTGTGAAAGAAGGTATAATATATTAGGACCCTTTAATCGATTCCATAAACAGTATGAAGATATACAAGTATACCAAAAAGGTTCTTAAAACGAACAAACTAACAATTATTCTTTACACACATTATTGTAATACAAAAAATATTGATCCAAATTAGTTAACATCTTATACTGTTTAAAAGAAAATAGATTTACCATACAAAATTACGAAAAATACAGTTTAAAACGATTATCTATAAAAAATCTAGTTTTTTATGGTGTTGCTCAATGACTAAAATCTATATCTATTCGAGTCGAAACTGCCATTGTAGACTCGAGAGAACAAGATTTTTCGCAGAGTATCCAAAGTTCGATTTCGCTTAGAAATAGTGTCAAAGGTCCAGATTTTATGTTCTCATGGCCGTATTATTTTCCTTTCCTAAAATTCTGATCCGAACGTGTATATTGTAAGTATTTAAAAGCGGATCTCTTTGAGTGGCTGCAAATGGCAAGAAAGATGCGAACACGTAGCACGTGACAAGCACCGATCCGGGATCCGCGGCAATTAAGAGTCGTTTGGGTATTCGGAAAAAGAAAATAAGTTTTGTTGACATCGAAAGATAGCCGAGCCGATCATTTCTCGAATCGTTGGTGTCCATCACAATTGAATTCAATTACCGACTTTGGTTGAATCATGTTGAGATTTCGATTTATATACATGTATGACGATTGAAGATTTTTTCTACAATACCCACTGCCATTAAAATATATATAATTATTTATCCTGATTTTTAAGACAAGAATTGAGTTTTATCCAACGAAGGTGATTACCATTCATCTCCTTTAATAGATTGAGTAAATTAAATAAATCACTTATTATGTGTCGAATTAAACGAAAATTTATTGTTGATAATTATATAGTAATCCTTGACTTGAATTTTTCCTTGCTAAAACTTTTACCCAGTTGTCTACTATTATAAGAACTGCCTAATATTGCTTAATTTGATCTAGAACAGTTGCAACAGGTAGTCACTATCTTACCTACTACTTACTCTTTTCTATCTATGCTAACCTTGAGCTTCAAGAACATTCTTTGTCTTGCTCTGCTAACCATGTGTTTACAGCTTTGATCTGCCGTTTGTTGCAGTAAAAACTGACAATGTTTTAGTTGACAAATAACTGTAACACAAAATTTTACAGCAGAGTTTTGAACGCGATTGTTGACTTGTTCTTCTTTCAAGAAGAGCTTTGCATCTTTTTCAAACCGAGCATAGATCTCTATCCTTTTGTTTCTACATTTGAGGATTTTCTTTCTAGGTTTTTTTCTTCTTAACAAAAAAATTGGCTCTCCTAATCGTTATTCATCTGTAATGTAAAATATACCTTTTGAAGGTTTCATTCTAACTTTCCAATATTGCATCTGAAGGATGACATTGTTCGGCATGCTGATTAAGCATTTTTTGGGAATATGTTTGTCTCTTAAACCTTTTAAAATGGTCCAAAGCCATATGAAAGCCTGGATAAGTGAACAACATCACCATTACTGACAACAAATCTTTGGTCAAGCACACGACAAACTATGTATTGAATAGACATAAGCAAAATAGCTGGAGCACTGTGTAGAATAAGCAGGAATCGTTACAGGGTTTCTTAAAGGCCATAAATACCTGCATACTTAGTGTACATAGACCCTAGCTACAGATTATGTGTCACTGCAAGGCAAAAACTTTCAAATACATATCTAAATTTTTTAATTTTAAGTTTGGAGCCTATAACCACAGAGTAAACTACCATGGTATTTTGCAGAAGCTCATTACCATACTATCACGATGACGCCTAGTAAAATTTTACGATTACTATGCAAGTCATGGGTTAACAAAAAGAGTAGTTGGAACTGTTAGAAAAAATCAACAACGTTGGCGGTTTTTAGACGTTTGAGTAAAAAATTGGGAAACAATCTTTATGTTTGAACCTTATAGAAACTAGAAAACAAAGAAATGAAATCTTTGAGTGAACGTTTGAAAAAGCTACCAGCTATTTTCCATTTTACTTTAGTTTCTCGTTTTTTTTTATTTATT
The DNA here is from genome assembly GCA_964028335.1 of Altica lythri. NCBI lineage: Eukaryota > Metazoa > Arthropoda > Insecta > Coleoptera > Chrysomelidae > Altica > Altica lythri. Next base: position 32,344,718 of record OZ034809.1, on the reverse strand, counting down.
TATAAATTGATCATCTACTGGATTTCACGGAACCTATATGTTGAATAATCTAGACATCAAAACACAGCGCCATCTACCGGGTGTCTACTTAACCAACCTGTCAAACGTTGATTAAGAGTTATATCCACGAAGTATAGATACCAGGAGTTTAAACGTAATGTTAAAAAAATGGTCTCAATTTAGGGGACAGAACTATTGCCGGTAGAGTGCGCTCGTGTTCCTAAGATACTCGTTTAAATCCTTACGCGGGAAGTTTTGTTACTATTGACAGCTTTTATGACAACTAATTTTAAATAAATAAATTATTATTATATATTGAATTTAATTTCGCGAAATTTAAATGTCATAAACATCGGTTCTTATAAGGCTCTATAACTTCTTATGGTTACTCGCGCCGCCAGTGGCAAAAAATAGAACTATGATCTGGGTTGATTATTGAGACCAGAAATATTATGGAAACGCCTATACCGTGTAGACTCCTGGTATCTAGTCTTCGTGGTTATATCCATTAACTCACACAGCTGTCTATTAGGAATTTGTAGAATTAAACAATACATGTAAATTATGAGGTATTCTTTCTAAATAATAATTAAAAAACATTTTATATGGGACCAAATAGTAAATCTAAACCATTCTTAATGCGACACATACCAAAAAATTGATGAAAATGATCCAGCTGTTGTCTAGGAGTTCAGTAAAATCCAAACATTGATTGTTGAGGTTAGATTTTCTAGATTTACATTCGCAGTGAACAAAATGTACGCTAATTAATCGAGATAAAAATATATCTTTTAAGTTCAAACAAATAACACATATCTACAACTTCTACAAGATTTTTATATACTTATAAAGATATAACCACAGCATTAAACAAATCAGTGACGCATTAAACATATGCAATACTATACCTATACGCTCGCTCTGGCATTTTGAAACCACAATATAGAAGGTGCTTAAAAAAATAATGATTTCTAAAACTTCTGTAAAAGAGAACAATATTTAACATAATAAAAGTGGTTATTATACTTAAATTCGGTTGCTTTGTCGTGTGAGACAGAAATTAATCATTTCACATACCGCGTCGGATTATGTCGACACCAAGAGTACACGTGTAATTTACATAAATGTACAATTTAAATTTTATCACCCAGATTTGGAAAAATAAAATAATCACAGTACACAAAAACCAGTCATGTTTACATTCGAATCATGTCGTTAACCCGTATAACAAAGATGGTGAGACGGACTTTTCACATAAATATATTTTATGTAAATTATTCTACGTCAATTTAATAACGAATTAATTAATTAATCTAGAGATAATTGCATGTACTGAATATAAACAAATCGTATCACCATGATCTGATGCGTTTAATTTATTAATTAAATTTGCAATTTTATCTTTATCTGTATAGAAATAATTAAGTAATACAATTTTTTTACAAAGTATTTTAATGTAGTAGACAAGAGTCTTAGAGGTAGATGCCCTTTCAACTTGTATTTTCCGAACAAACCTAATAAGTACGGGATAAAAATTGTAATGATGTGCGATACGAAAAGAAGCTATGTGTGTTTTGCTGTGCCATATATTGGTAAAGAGCAACGGGATCCACAAAAAGGTTCAATTCCTACACATTTTAAATCTTAACTGAACAAAATCCAAGGTACCAATAACAATATCACCATGGACAACTGGTTTTCTCTTCGTGTCAGTTGGCGGAAAATTATTGGGAAATGTGTTACAATGGCTGGAAGATTGAGAAAAAATAAAAGAGAAATATTAACACATTCTTTGATATCAAAACGTTCAGAATTTACATCCTCAGTTTTTGCATGTACAGAAAAGTTATCTCTTGTTTCACACGTCCCAAAAGGTAACAAGTGAGTTCTTCTTTTCAGTTATATGCCCTCACAAGATGAAGTTGACGAAGCCACCAGAAAAACAGAAATAATGTTTTTTTACAAGTACGAAGGGGAGAATTGATACATTTAATGAGCCTTGATGGAGCCGCCGATCCACATACATGCGAGCACTTTTCAAGATTGGGTCTTATTTGGGCATTGTAAAGAGTAGCTAATTAGGATGCAGAGAAATATTTCCGTGCTCTAAAAAGAAAGCCTAACTTCTTTCCTACTGCAGTTGCTATTGATGCAGTATGTTCGTTCCAGAGTAAGTCCTGGGAGATTGTTATACCATTGTGGTGGATAAATCGTATGTTTGCTTCTTGTTGGGTAGACAACATGTCTTTGTCTTGAAAGCGTTTAAATTAACAAGATTCTTATATTTACCAACTCGTCTAAAATTCTCAAATCTTGATTGAGAAGTCGTTATGGATCTTCTGTCCCCTTCCAGTATATCTAGGGGGATATGGGACGGTTATGTGCTTTGCTACGGTGTAGGTTACTATCATCTGCAAAACTGTTTATCGGGTTATTAGTGGCTTCTAATAGATACTTAATGTATAATAGGAATAGACTAGGAGCTACAGCCGATCATTGGAGAGCTAAAGCGTTGATCTTGCGTAGAAGTTGGTGGAATGTCCATCTACCTACGGCAACTTGGATGTGCGTGTTAGAGAGAAAGTTGGATATCCATCTGCAAAGGTTTGTTTAAAAGAGCTGCATGCCACACTTGATCAAATGCTTTTGAGATGTCTAGTAACACTATTTCAGTCTCCCCATTGTGGTGGATGGCATTACTCCAGACATGAGTTACATATGCTAGCAGATTGGCTGTTGACCTTTGTTGGTAAAAACCATATTGCTTGTCACTTAAAAGATTGTGTGTCTCAAGGTAGCTCAGGATTGACGTATTTCTCCATAATAACAGTTAGAAGAGCTATGGGTCTGTAGTTAGAAGGCAGGGTATAAAGCCTTTCTTGGGGACAGGTTGTACCTACTCCAGCAGTTTTCCAGAATTCTGGAAAAATACCAGTATCATATGATAGCTTAGTGAAAACTGGCGCTAGTTCTGGAGCACAAGCCTTTAAGAGTAAAGCAGGTATTGCAAGTACTTTCTGCACTCGCTTAACACTAATGAGATGTGTGGGGAGCCCGGATTAGAAGGAAGTTCCATGTTGTCCGTTGGGTTTAATGTCGAGTTCGAAGAGAACATTTTGGCAATTTCTGCCTTTCCTTCATCTGCTGTGAGTGAAGGGAACGAACTATTTGTAAAATTAAAATGGGTCACTAGCGACCCCACCTTGTGAAAACTGTTCCACTACTTGTAGGGTTAAGATATTTTTTGTTTTTCACGGTATTTGTGCGTTTTTTAAATTATTTCTTTTTAACAAGAATAAGATTATATTTTTTTGTAATTGTAGGAACTTATTTTACATTAAACCTTCGTATACATAGCAATAGATCCATTTTAATCTCTAAATCGTAAAATGCCATTCTCATCTTTTTTATTTCTTAATGCATAAAAAACATTTAAACTTTTAATTATTTGATTTATCGTTTATCAACAAGCTTTTTCCAAAGTAGTTTTAAAACCAAAAAAGTATGTTAACATTAAGAGGAACTGTTTCTTTGTCGATCGAAGAGCTTTATCGTCTTGACTTATGAATACACATGTCTTCACATTGCGGAATTCAATCTTGATTTAGATTATTATAATCTCTTTACCACACACGTTGTAGAAGAACTAAAAGACCGTCTGAGAATAATAAACACCACGATAATGTCACTATCACGGTTTTTTTGCACTATATATTACTACAACACAAAAATTCCATTCCAAAAATAACCCTTCCTGTCAAATATTGTAGGTACAAAAAAACGTGATGTAAGATTTTTTTTACGTCACATTTAGATGGTTACCGTTAGATTCCGAACAATCCCTGTAAATATAACGTCATGTAGCATTGAAGATATTTTTTAATATGGCACGACGTGACAAGGAAGCCCCAAATGATTAAAATTCCCAACCGAGTCGATACGACAAGAGATTAATCTGCTGCTAAATATATAAATTGCTCTGGAATTTGAGTATTTACAAACATAGTACCACCGATTTTAACATTAATAACTCGTGATCCAAAGAGCATGTGTTTTTACAAAGCAGACATTAGGGATATTTTTGTATATAATCGTGTTTTACACTGACAAATCGATGCTTTTTACACGACAAGATTTTCTAATTGGCAAACGCTAAACCTAACGATTTTGTTTAACACGCTAAGTTATGGTTTATACCAATTAGCTATAGTAAAATTTGAAATTAACTAGAGTTGAAGTATGTTTTTAAAGCGTTTCCTTGTATTCTATCACAATAATATAAAATAAAAATATATTAACGTCGTTTTATAATTACCCTTCATTTTGTACTTATGACTAAGAAATAATTTAAGTAATAGAAATAAGAATAGAAAAGAAATGTTAGTATCAGTTTATGGAGGGTAAAAGAAAGCAGAACCATCTGAATGTATTAAAAAGTTTCCAACGAAAGGGAACAAATTAAGGTGGCGCCACTGCAGCACGCGGGTAATTTTTAAATGAAGCACTAAAAAGAATAAGGGGAGGTAGAAGGTAGATATGTACAAAATATAATACTTCTGCTTTAAAATTGGAGGATTTGACTGCCAATGTTATCTCACAGTAACTTTTTAGGTTATTTTTACTTAATTACCAGGAGTGTAAGTTGAAGTTTGCCGGTTTTATATTAGGTGTTGTTAGCAGGATGTAGTCATTTATATGATTTTTTATACACACGAATGTTTTCTATTGACATTAACCTTCAAAAAAATCTCATTCGGTCAAAATAATAGCGTCATAACCGTTTATATCATTGAATATGTCGAGTTTGCCTCCAAGTAAAGAGCATTGGCTGCATTCGTTTCTTTTCTTATTTCATCAAAAGTAAAAGCAGCTGAAGCACATAGTTTTGCTAGTAGAAGTTTATGGTGAACATGCTCTAGTGATTAGAATATGAATACGTCAATTTATAAGTGGAAATTTCGATTTGAAAGATAATGAACATCCTAGTGCAGCGAAAAGTTTGAGGACGAGGATTTGCAGGTGTTGTTGGATGAAGACCCAATCACAACAAATATTGACAGAAAAACTGAATTTGTCCCGAGTAGCAATTGTCAACGTTTAAAAGCTTTGGGAAAAATCCAGAAGTATGGAAAATGGGTGCCACACGCATTAAACGACAGTCAAATGAAACATCGAAAACCATTTGAGAAATGCTGCTTCAACGGTTCGTAAAGAAGCATTTTTGCATCGGATTGCCACGGGTGACAAGAAATGGATTTTTTTAAGAACCCGAAGCGAAAAAGATCGTGGCTTTCACCTGGTGAAGCGCCTATCCACTACAAAGCACAATAGCTTTGGCCTCTGTGTTTGGTGGGAACGGGATGGTGTGGTGTACTACAAACTATTAAAATTTAAATCATGAGTTGATCTAAAAACGTCCGGAATGGGCCCGAAGACATGGTAAAGTTATTTTGCAACATGACAACGCACCTTCTAATACCGCTAGATCCGTGAAGGACACCCTTAGTTGGGAAATATTGTGGCACCCGCTGTACTCTCCAAAGCTTGCCACGTCCGACTTTCACCTTTTCGCATTGATGGGGCACTCAGTTACAGAGCAGCACTTCGTCAATTTTGACGAAGTTAAAAAATGGTTCGTCCATGGTTTTCCTTGAAAAAAAAAAGTTTTTTTTTTGGAATGGTATCCATAATTTGTCTGAAAGATGGACGAAATGTGTAGAATCAAATGGTCAATAAAAATATTTTGAGATTCCCCTGAAAATTGTGTTTTTTAACGAAAAGTTCAATTTACACTCCTGGTTTTCGAACTCTGCATACTTTACGTTCTTTTGCACTCATTTCATAGTAGCGCCATTTCGGTCGAGTTTTAAACTGTAATTTGCTGTTTACCAGTGAACACTTAGGTCTACCTTCCATATATCAGAACAAATTTGGACAGAACTTCATCCACTGGTAGCGCTTTTGCCAACTTCGCAATGTTACCAACCTTCTTGATCAAATTTTAATTTGGTTCTGCTATATTTATGAATGTCGGTAGACACGCTTCTATTTCCTCGAACGGCCTTACGTTCAGGCAGCTAATTGGTCTTCTATTCTATCTGACAATTCTGACGCTAATGAGAGAGAGATAGAGATTGATGTGACATGAGTTGAATTTAACGACCAAAAAGAGAAATAATTACTAAATATTCATAGCTTAGTTATTAGAGCGTTACCGCGTAGAGGCAAATATTGCTTGTTCGAATCCTGCTGGGAACGACATTTTTTCAAATTCTCTTTAATGTCATTTAATATATTTTTATTTGTATACTTTCCAAGAATATTCCAGTCTGAAATTCGGTTCGTTCATTGTACCTCTTTTGACCACTTGTAGCTTCTGCAAGAGCTTTTTTAATAGAAACGGTTTTCCAAGTATCCTTTAATTCTCATAAATTTACTTTTCTGTAAAGTTGTACTATTTGTAGCTTCTTCAGAAACTTGTTTTAATTAAAACAGTATAGACAATCCTTTTCATTTTTCCAGAGTTTTCTCTGTAAAAAGAACTTGACAGCAATTAGAGTTTTATGTCCATGCTCTGGACTTGTTTAGACAAAATAAAATAAACCAAAGAATATTGATTGCATTGGAATTGAGTTACGTTATAATGTTTGTTGTACTAGTCGTAGAGGATTAGAGAATGTTTCAGGCTTTTATTCTACTTCTTGCTTTTCCCGTGGGATCTATCTTTTTCAAAATAGATTATTGTTTATCAAAACTCTTACTTGACAATGAAGAAATCTTTTTGTAATTAATGATAAAAATTGAACACAAAGTCACTTATCGACCAATTGTATTTTTTACTTCAGGATATTGTAATGTTTCAGAAGATTTATTTTACATTTTATAAAATTTGTAGCTTTTTTATGAGTTTGTTTAGAACATAGGATCACAATACAGATTAAAATCACTTTTTTTATTGGCTGTAGTTTTAGAAATTAAAATACAAGCAAAGCAATTCTTAGAAATAAAGTTGATGGATTCCTATAATAAAAACCAAATTAAGTATTATTTAAGTAATTCCCACTCTGAAAGATTTTCTTCATATGGTGTGAAACGGAAATAACTGCCCGAAAGATTGGCCTCTAATAAATCAGGAAGAAGGTGAGCAATGCTAATTGGATGCCGTCTGAGGAGAGAGGCGCCAGGTCTCAAATCTACGTCACACCCTCGTTTGTACAGGTCATCTGGATTCGAAATCGATACTATTTTCAAAAGGCATTATACCAGTATATTATCTCTTAACGAAACCAGATCAGCAGACAAAAGTGACAAATAAACTGAAGGAACCTATAAATTTTGTGCGAATTGTGGTTAGATATTTAAGTTTTACAATGGTTCTTCATTTATACTGTTTTTTTTTATCACCACATTTCCTGAATAGATTTTTTAAAGTATTTTATTAATAAGAACAGCGTGTTCCATCCTTTTTTTTGTAAAAAAATGCTGTTTGATTAGTTTTTAAATTATAAATTGTATTTTTATCTAAAAGAGTCTGAAATTCTTTACAGTATTACGCTACACATCTTTAAACAGTCACACAAATAATCTCACGTTCTAAGAACAATCTCAATAGTCTCAAACACGTTAGAATAGTCTCGCTAGTTTCTAAAACATTGCCATTAAATTTTACATCATAGCTTTAAAGTTTAAAAAGGAAAAAAGGGTCAAATTTCTAAGAATAGTTTTATAGTATTAAAATACTGTTACAATTTTTAAACTAGTAAAAAAAAATCCAATAATTTTAATAAATCAAGTTTTTGAATAATGAAAATCTCAAATATCTACATTTCTGTCATTACATTATAGACAAAAAAACGTGGACAAACTTTCAACATTTTCTTATTTTTGTAGTAATTGGAGCATTCATAAAAATAGCACAAAATTTCTTAGAATACTCAAGAAAAAGTTTAACATTTACAAAGACGGTCTTATCAGTCTTAAATTTATAATAATGATTTACAACAGCTTAGAACCTCTTGACGGTCACGAAACAGTCCAAAGTCCTTAGATTATTTTCAAATTATTACAACAGTTCTAAATCCTTGAAAAGTTTTAAGCTGATAACTAGGTGTACCTGCGACGTCGTTCGCGTGGCGTGCTGATTGTTGTTTAAAAATTTCTTTACTCACCCCGTTAAAATGTTATGTTGAAAGAAGACAAATACATCTGTGAAAACCGCATTCGAATCGGATCAGTAGTTTTCATGTGATACGCGCACAAACATATAGATAGACAGACAGACCTACAAAATTAAATCTAACCAACCTTTTTGGGTTCTATATCGATGTACCCGTGACGTCGTTCGCGTGATTGTTGTATTAAGATTTCTTCCCCCCACACCGTAAAAGAGTTGGTGAAGAAATTTTTATACACCAGATGTTAAGTTAAAAGAAGACAAATACATATGTGAAAACCGCATTCAAATCGGATATAATTTTCATGTTATGCGCGCACAAACATAAAAACAGGCAGACGTACAAAAAAAAAATCTAAGCACATTTTTGGGTTCTATATCGATGTACCCGCGACGTCGTTCGCGTGACGTATAGATTGTTGTATAAAAATTTCTCCCCCACACCGTAAAATTGGTTTTCCCAACATTTCTCTTTACTGCTCTTTTCCTATTGATTGTTGAAAGAGATTTATGTATTCTGGCTCACAGCCATAAGACTCATTCATATCCAGAATAGTATTAATATCACTGGAATGTATATCTAATTTTAACAATAAATATCCAGAGTAAATCTTAAGATTACAAAACATCTTCTGTACTAACATCCTTTGTTAAAGGTTTTTGTTGATCTGTATCTGATGTTTTTTCACCAGAATCTAACTTTAAGCTTACAATATGTTTACCAGGTATCATCACTAATCCTAAATTCGAGGTTCTTCAGTTATACTCTTATCCTGACAATCAGCAGGTAAGTATTCTGAACAGGATCCTAAAATTATATTAGCGTCTCTATCTGTACACAAAAATACACCAACCAACACTCTTCCATCGGTCATCTCTACTCTGCATGAATGATTTATTTAACCAAGATCGAAGCAATAAGACTCCTGGTCGTGTTTCTTCAGGTTTTGGTTGTTGTTGTTCCACCTCGCCTTCTTGAGATTCTGTTTCAGTTTCATCTTCAAATACAATATCATCACTCATTTTTATTTAATAAATTAGCTTTTTAAATGGTTTAGTTCAAAATTAAACTAATTTGACAACCAGACATAACCAACAATCTTCTTTTTGTAGCGTGATGTAAAGTATCCTATAACCTGCTCAGGAGTATGAAAATAATTGTACCAAAATTCGTTAAAATCCGTCGAGTAGTTTTTGTTTCTATAACGGTTATACAGACAGACAGACAGACAAAAATTTTACTGATTTCATTTTTGGCATCAGTATCGATCCCTAATCACCCCCTGATAGTTATTTTGGAAATATATTTCATGTACAGAATTGACCTCTCTACAGATTTATTATAAGTATATAGATAATAAAATAAGTAAAGTCATAAAAATATTTTTAAATTCGCAGGAATATATCTCAAACTCCTTAAAACAGTTCAAGTTGTCAGAGACTTAATTTATTTACACAAATGACAAATGTAGAATTTTTGAATTAATCACAGCAATTATGAAAACAGCTTGATCTATAACAAAAACAGTTTTAAAGAGTCGAAAAAGTTTTAACAGACACTAAAACTATTTGAAGTTGATTATAGACAGTTTTAAACATTTTAAAACAATTGTGGATTTTTGACTTGGAATATGTGGATTGTAATTAAAAGCTCTTTTCGTTTTAACAATAACGAAAACAGTCTTAATTTCTGAGAACAATCTAAACGTTCACAAAAACAGTCTCACAGTGTCATTTAGTTTTAAACTATCTCAGCAATGACCAAATTAATCCAAAAATCCTTACTGTAGCTTTAATTTTCTTAACAGCCCCAGTTATTACAAAAAGAGTTCTACGCTAATACTCAAAAGTAATCTTAAATTTTATATAAAGTCATTGAAACAGTCTTAAATTTTTAAGAATTGTTTTGAGATTTACAATAACTGTCTCATATCATCAAAAACAGTTTACCAGTTACAAAACCACTTTTAAATTATGACACATTCTCAGTATTATCAAAAGTAGTTTGTTTAGACAGTCATAAGTGTACTCTTAAAGAATAGAAACTTTTTCATCAATTTTAAATTTTTACTCTTTACACTTAAAATACAATTTCAAATGCTACCAAAAAATAGGAATTTATAAAACATTCTCATCAGTCTTAAAAATGATCTGCACCATCGTAAAAACAATCATGAATAGTTAAAATAGTTTCATCAGTCCTAAATTATTAGACTAGTATTAACATTAAAACATATTTTCAAATACTGCCAAAAATTGTCAATAGTTACCAAAATTATTGGGAATTTATGAAACATTCTTATTTGTAACAAAAGTAGTTTGTTTGGATCGTCATAAATGTAATCTTAAATAATGAAAAATTTTTCATCAATCTTAAATTTTTAGTATACTCTTAACACTTAAAAGACAGTTTCAAATGCTGCCTAAATTTAAGAAAACTTACCAAAATTATCAGGAATTTATAAAACATTCACATCAGTCTTAGAAATAGGATAAACAGTCGTAGAAACAATCATGAGGGCTTAAAACAATTTCTTCAGTTCAAAAGTATTAGATTACTTTTAACACTTAAAACATGCTGCTAAAACTTGTCAGCAGTTACCAAACTTATAGGGAATTTATAAAATATTCTTAGCAGTAACAAAAGTAGTTGGTTTAAAGTGTCACAAATTTAGTCTTAAAGAGTTAAAACATTTTCATCAATCTTATATTTTTAGTATACTCTTAACACTTAATACATAGTTCTGCTAAAAATTTTGAAAAGTTACCAAAATTATCACGAATTTATAAAACATTCTCATTTTTAGTAAACTATTATTTTATTAAGGAGGAAGTGAGTGAATGTCATATCTGATGGGATTTGAGTTCATTATAACGTTTCGCTTCTAACCACTTGATCATCCAATAGCTTAAGTGGTTAAAGCATGCCTGCGTATAAGGCAGTGATGGTGGGTTCGAGTCCCACTGGATGTGACATTTTTTTAATTTCTCCTTAATGTCAGTTTAATAATTTCTTGTTTGTATAATTTCTAAATTTCAAAAATTTCAAAAACATTCTCATTTGTCTCAAAAATGGTCTATACAGTCGAAAAAACAAATGCTGTCAAAAATTATCAACAATTACCAAAATTATTGGGAATTTATGGACTATTCACTGCAATAACAAAAGTAGTTTCTTTGGACAGTCACAAATGTAGACTTACAGAGTTACATTTTCATTAATCTTAATTTTTTAGTAGACGATTAACGCTTAAAACACAGTTTTAATGCTGCCAAAAATTGTGAACAGTTAGGTACCAAAAGTATCTCGTATTCCTGAATATTTTTAGCAGTTACAAACGCAATCTGGAAGGTCATAAAAACAATCTTAAAAAATAAAAACTGTTTTAAATTCGGTATATTCTTTTATTCGAAAACTGTTTCCGTTTCAATTGCTTTAAAAAGTTGAGTACTATTTCAGTTTAAAAATTTTTGTATACTATCCAGAAAAAATTCTAATTGCCCTAATAGAATAAAAATTAAAACAAACACCAATGGTGATTCAGTGTGTGCGTGTGTAGTTTTTTTGTTTATTATTGGAGATTTTACCGTTTTACCAACCTTATAAATTTATTTTAATAACTTTAAGTTCTGTTTTTGTTTCTCATTAATGATCTTAACAAGTGTTACTGTTATCAAATTTAATTGATAAGTACCTTGGTAGTTAAACGATCTGTCTTTGAAACTGAAGATCTCTGGTTCAGTTTTTGATTGACTCCTGTTTTTATATTTTTAAAATCTACTAGATATTCCATTCAGTGTGTCTTTAAAACTCATTATATTGACAAATCTTTATAAATCTGATATTAATGTCTAAATGGAAATTTAAAATGTGCACAAAAGTTAATGTGACACTATCAACTCCACATAATTGCTGGAACGAACCCACATGCTCAGGAAGGCGTTACAAACAACATCTATCTGGTGGACTTCTCGAAAAAACTATAAATTACGATTCGAATGCATTATCATTTTGGCGCCACAAGTGACAGATTTCAAACGACCGTTTGCCAGTATGCTCGAATACGTATTGATGATGACAGACTGATAGATTATTTTTTTGGTGCTAAATCCCTAAATGCGACAGGAATTTGGAAACCAGGCAAAATGGAAACACGTGTTTTTTAAACAAATATGAATGATGGTAGTTGAGTGATTAATGTGGGATTTGTTGATAAAAATTTTCAAATGTTTGAAGTCACTAAGACCCATCCAACAAGAAAATTGGATATTTGATTTTTGTTCACAAACTGCGCCAATTCTAATAGGTATATTTCATTTATATTCATTGGCCTGTCAAATGTGAGCGATTGTTTCTGTATATCTCATTGATAAACCTTTAAATCTGCCAAGGAAAGATTATTAAACAAAAATAAAAGAGAATAATAAGAATTGATTGTATTCTGTTTATTTATATACATAAGCATATATTGGATTTAAATAAGTTTTTTCTCCCAGTTAACCATCGTTTTATCTCAAAAGTAACGCTAAAGATCAAAATTAGTTTTAATTTGTAGTCTGTATGCTGGCTATAACTACTATTTGTATTTTTTAAATAAGAATATCTAACATTGCCTTTACGTTTAGTGCGCAAATAGGTATGCGGACAGTTTTGTGGCTTTACGTTGGCTCTTCGCGTGCATTTCCGATTGATTATGCGCGAAATATACACAGTTATACACGGCGTGCGTGTTTTTGTATCTGTTTAATATTTAATGTTTGTTATAATGTTTTTTTTAAGGTTTTCAGAGTTTTTATCGTGAGTTATAAAATAAGTTGTGATCATATATTGTACAGTTTTGTTGTTGTTCGTACCTATGAAGACCATATCTGCCATTTTTTACGTTTAAATTACGAGCGTTACATTCGCGCTACGAATACAGATAAGTTCACGTTCGCGTTTTGCGATTTACGTCTCGTGACTGCAAATTAGGTATACGCGAAATAAAAAGATGAAGAAATGATACAATCGTATTTTGCGCCATGCTGTCAATATATCTAGATAAATAACCTACATTTGTGCCAGGTTAGAATTTCGAACCCAAATGCACATGATGCTGCGACGTATGTATCTAGATATATTGACAGCATGGCACAAGATACGACTGTATCATTTCTTCATCTTTTTATGTTGTATGTATGTATGTATGGATGTATGGTGTTAGGGGTAACAGATACACCTGTGACCTATAAGATCTATTGTGTCCCCCTTTTCTTGCTATATTTCTGATGATTCCTCAGACTTATAGCAGCTCTTCTAGTCCTATCTTCCTTAGAAAGTTTAGGATATCATTGATACGATTGTATCATTTCTTAATCTTTTTATGTTATAAGACTCTCAAAAAACGCTTCGTTTTATTTAGTTACTTTGCCTAAGGTTCATATATTAGATGCAAAGCGACCACAACAGTGTTATTTTTGGAGTAGAGATGGCGCTACTTGCGATTGTTTCTAACTTTCGCAAACTTCTAACAACAAATATCAGCCAGTCTATACCGGGGATGTCTCTTTATTAGTGACTGAAGAGACAAGCCTGTACTGTAATTATAAGCTCTAATAGACCAAAACACAGTATCTACAGTTTGGTTCTGCCCTTGTATAAACTGATTAATATTTATATTTACGTCGCAGCATCATGTGCATTTGAGTTAGGAATTGTAACATGGCACAAATCTAGGTTAAAATTTCATAATAATTTTCGACATTATTTCGCCCGTTTTAAGGATTTTTTAACATTGTCAACATTTTTTTAAGATGGTTATTACAATTTTAAAAGTGGAAACTTGTGTAACTCTCATCTCCATCTATTGAAAACTCGTAGAAATAGATGTGAATTGAACCCTTTTAGTATAAAACCTTACATTCGCAATGAAAACTATCCTACCTTTTAAGTTAGAGCAAATAATAGTCGAGGCAATGAAGCATTTTAATAGGAAATCTTTTAGGATAGGACGGATCGGAATGCGGTTTTTTGCATTTGCTTTTAAAAATTATTTATACCATTCCTACCTACTTTCTACTTAGTACAAACCGGAAGTAGCAATGCTGCAGCCAAAAATGCTTTCACAAAATTGATTTTTTGAGAGATTTTTTGGCAAATTTAATAACTTTGTAAATAAGATTCAGAATTGGCCCAAGTTAGGTAACCAGGGGGTTTTGAGGTCGCTGATCGCGATTATGATGTGTAAATTGACCCCCGAACACCTGGAGCTCAGGAACGTCGACGAACGTCATCTCCGGGGGACTATCTCGAACTTCATGCGAGGAAGGAGAGAAAATCGCGGCCACCGGGTTTTTTGGGTCGCTGATTTTAAATATGGCTCCAGCGAACACTCCACGGAAACCTGATGCGCCCTAACCTGGATGCGGACGTCATCTTCAAGAATTTTCCTGGAAATAGCGAAAAAAAACGAACCGAAAATCATTATGGGAGCATTTTATGTGCGCTGAATTCGAATTTCATGTGGAAAACGACCCCCCGAACACCTGGTGCGCCCTAACCTGGCTCTGAAAGTCATCCCCGAGGTTTTCCCAGACACAACTAAAAAATAGGAACCGACAATCGGTACTGGGGGTTTCTTGGGGCGCTGAAGTCAAATATGGCACCGGCGAACACTTCACGGCACCTGGTGCGCCCTAACCTGGCTCTGGACGTCATCACCGAAGTTTTTCCAGACACAAGTGAAAATGACGAACCGACAATCGCTACGTGAGGTTTCTTGGGGCGCTGAATTCAAATATGACATCGGCGAACACCCCACGGACAATTGGTGCGCCCTAACCTGGCTCTGAACCGTCCTCGAGGTTTTTCACGAGACAATATTAGAAAATCGAAGTTATTGATTAATGTGGTTAGGTGAAGTAACGGTTGGATTTTATTTGATTTGAGTTCAATAAAGAGTTTTGAAATATCAATTACATTAACTTTGACTTTCTATTCATTCTCTTCCTTTCCTCCATACATATTTTAACTAGAATCAACAATTCCATACAGTTATTGCAGTACATTGACGTCAGCCTCTAAAATATCAGGTTTAGTTGACATTCATGCGGTGCACCAGGTGTTGGGAGGGCATGTTCGGCGTAAAATTTTAATTTAGCGACCCAAAAAACCCCCTAACAATTTTGGGTTCGTCTTTTTTACTTGTGTCTGGAAAAATTTCGGTGATAACGTCCAGAGCCAGGTTAGGGCGCACCAGGTGTCCGTGAAGTGTTCGCCGGTGCCATTTTTGTTTTGAGCGCCCCAAGAAACCCCCAGTAATGATTGTCGGTTCCTATTTTTCAGTTGTGTCTGGGAAAACTTCGGCGATGACTTTCAGAGCCAGGTTAGGACGCACCAGGTGTTCGGCGGGTCGTTTTCCACATGAAATTTGGATTCAGCGCACACAAAATGCCCCCATAATGATTTTCGGTTCGTTTTTGTCGCTATTCCAGAAAAATTTTTGAAGATGACGTCCGCATCCAGGTTAGGGCGCACCAGGTGTCCGTGGAGTGTTCGCTGGAGCCATATTTGAATTCAGCGACCCAAAAAACCTCGTGGTCTCGATTTTCTCTCCTTCCTCGCATGAAGTTAGGGATAGTCCCCCGGAGATGACGTTCGTCGACGTTCCTGAGCTCCAGGTGTTCGGGGGGTCAATTTACACATCATAATCGTGATCAGCGACCTCAAAACCCCCTAGTTACCTAACTTGGGCCAATTCTGACTCTTATTTACAAAGTTATTAAATTTGCCAAAAAATCTCTCAAAAAATGAATTTTTTGAAAGCATTTTTGGCTGCAGCAATGCAACTTCCGGTTTGTACTAAGTAGAAAGTAGGTAGGAATGGTATAAATAATTTTTGAAAGCAAATGCAAAAAACCGCCTTCCGATCCGTCCTATCCTAAAAGATTTCCTATATTTGACCTTTTTAGTGCTTCATTGCCTCGACTATAATACATGTTTACAAAATTTGATTGAAATTTTTTCACTCACACTCTCGACGCAAATGCTATTTATTGTTCTTTCGCTTTGGTCTCGTTTTTTCGCATTTCTTGTTTTTTAATTACAAATAAATCTTCATCGTACATTAACCTATTTATTGCGCATATTACACAAATATTTACTTTTGCTTCTTTTTCTCAGGTTTTTCTCGAGTTTTATGGGATAATTTTGTATTCAAACTGACCATGTATAGTAAGAGTCCAGTTTTGATCGCGAATTCTATTTTGTATAATGTACGTTTTGTTTTCTCGTATTTACATTCATTCGCGCTTTTATAGGTTTTGACTACAAAGAGCTTTTAGGTAACTACCGAAGAACTTGTGCATTACGTTGATGGCGAAATTATGTAATTTTGCGTGATTTTCTCAGATTTCTATTTACTATTCGCATCCTTAAATATTGTTAATTTTCTTTCGTGCTACAAAAGATTTTCATCGCATTAATCGAAACGCGACCTTCACTGTAAATTTTCCACTTAAAATAACCATATCTTATGTTTTGAGCTTAAAATGTTTCAAATATAAAATTAGCTTTGCATAGTTAAAATTTAAATTTGTTAGCTCTTTGTTATATCAAAATACAATTACTTAATTTAAAATAAAATAATTGTTGTGCATAAATTTGCACTTTTTAGAAAGTTTTTTATTTTCGTCTTGTTCTTTGTCTCTTTATCTTCTCTTTTTCATTCCGGATGGAATTTTGTAATCGAATATAAACCTATTTCCCGACCACCTAGAGCTCTGAAATTTTCAGGATAGCTAAGAACTGGATGACAAGTGTGTTTAGGCATATACATAGAGATTTAAACACAATTTCAATAAATTACACAATTATTTATAAAATAGTTATGTGACCTATGAATCAGTAAAAAAAACTTTTTACTATATAAGGTTTTTTTTTAAATTGTAATTATTTTATATTCAAACTGATCATACCTGATGCCGGTTCGAATGCTCTAACAAATATTCTCGCCTTGATTTTTTGCCCTTACATTCACGCTTGTCCACGACAAAGAATTTTTAGCGTCAATTTTTTAATTTTTTTGGACCTGTACCTTACCCCGTTTACCGAGATATTCTTTTTGTGTGATTTTCTCAGTATCATATCCGCTGGGATAGGATCCTTAAGTGCAATTAATTTTCTTTTGTACAACAACAGATTTTCGTCGCATGAACCGAAACGCGATCTACAGTGTAAGTTTTTCCTTCTAAAATGGCAATAAGAAAGTTTTTAAGTTAAAATGATTTTAATGTAAAGTCATTTTATTATCTTAAATCTTTGGTATATTTTACTGAAAAAGATCTTGATTTCGATGTTTCGTTCGTCAAACTACTATTTTTTGTTTGTTTTAGTATTAAAATAGGCTTTTCTGTACTAAATATATCTTGTTTTCTCTTTTTCATATGCTGAAAATGTCTATCTTTTTTATTTTTGTACATTGAACTAAGAATACTTCTAAGATTGATGATTTTCTTTTTTATATAATTCCAGTAATGTTTGGTTGTTAAATTTTGATTTTTAATTTTATTAATATAAAGAATGTTAGATATTAATTGATTTTGGATGTAAACTTTATAATCTAAGTATAATTTAAGTGCCAACTTGCTCTGTTTTCAGTTACCAAAATTAAACTTAAACTAATGCTTTCGAGTGTCGACATCCTTAAAATCATCAGTTCCACAAAACTGTCCCATAACTTATAATTTGAATCCGTTTAAGCGGCTATGAATCAATCACTTTCTGGGCCTTATCTTCTTAAATACCCACGTAAACAAACATGTGTAAGCTGCGAGTCGACACCTTATTTTCAGTACGACAGGCGTTAAAATAAATCCAACGGCATCGCGTTATCGAAGAGCTTCGCTTTATCTCTGAATAATGTCATTGACAAAGTGGCGAACTGAAATAAAGCAGAGCAGCTGTGCTATACTGGCGGGCCTCGATACCATCAGAAATTGGAGGATCAACTTGTCATAGCGTTAGTCCTTTTCGATGTCACAAGAATTAAAAATTTTTACTATTAAATCTGCTTGGGATATGTTCCAATTCGCGATATCCGCTACTTGAGTATTATCAAATTCGTAAATAAATTACTCGGCTAAGTTAGACTTCAGAAATATTTATAGAAGCTCTCTATATTTACTGTATGTTTTGTGGATTTAGTCATTTCCTATTTGATTTATTTTAAATATTTAGCATATTGTTTTGATTTAAAAGAAACGGTAATCGTATAAGAATCAAATAACTTTTATTGTATATTATACTTAAAAAAATTTTTGGGTGTTAACTTCAAGTTAAAAAAAACTGTGTGGAACTCGGAAAATTGCGAAGAAAGCGAAAAAGGTAACTGAAAAACCACGCTTTTAGTAATTTTTGAAGTTATACTTCTATTCGTGCACCCGGTGTTGTAAATTTGTATGGGATTAAAATGGCAAAATCATTACATTACGTTACATATCTAATGGCGTGACTAAGAGAGAGACTGAAACACATTTAGGTATATTGGTCGGTAAAAACAAAAATGAAATATTTATCACATGTTATTCGTCATAACTATAAAGGCGGAAACATACTATCAAAACGTGACACGACGCCACGCCACCCGACGCATGTTAGTACCTCTCAATTCCATATATTTAATACAGTTAGAAGCACATAGACAACACGCTATGTGACCACACGCCGCAACATAAATATATGGACTAACATGCGTGGCGTCGTGTCACGTTTTGATAGTATGTTTCCGCCTTTAGTCCTTTGCATACCGTTTAAACATTCAGTACATTGAAAAGAGATGGATATACAACAAACAGTGTGAGCTAATGTTTTAGTATCGTAGTGACGTTTCACATTGTTTTTGACATATTATATTATTATTTAGTCACGTAATAATATTAGTTAGTAATGAGTATTGTAGTCTATATAACCGTCACATGGTTGCAGTATAGATTATATTATATACTGCACTATGCGTTCGAGGTTGTTGGCTACATAAACAGAGTTTTTAAGTATTTGAGTTAACTTTTTATACTTGGAATGAATACCTGGTGCAAGGGGTTAACAAATACGCTACCTACGTGACTTCTTCTTGAACTTTTGCTATTTAATTCCAGTTTTTATATCACTGCGCACGTTGGTGGCACTGATTAGCCTTATAATTTATACAGTTTTTAGTTGATATTATTTAAACAAGATATACATTTTCGCAATAAATATTTTTATATTTTGAGCGATAAGCGATATTTTGTAACATACTTTTGGTAAGATGAAGAGTTTTATTATACGATGTGAACTTTTTTTTTGGCTGTACATTGCATTTTAACCTATAAAATGGACACGAAAGTTCGGATTTATAGTGTAGTAGGTCCATGCTTCAAGCATATATTGATTTTGCTAAATTATTCCCATACAAATTTCTGAAGCCGGGCGCGTGCATAGAAGTATAACTTCTACCGGCAGTCCCACTAGTTTTTTTTGTTATACTTCTTTTGGTGCGTTATGAAAAAATGATAAGGGTAAATTTTTACGAAATACCGAGTGCCTACCGTCACGGATATCATCACAGATAGTTTTTGTTGCGTTTGTTATCTGAAATTTCGAATCAGATTTTCACTAGTTTTATTAATATTGCTTACTGTTTCTTTATTTATATTAACATTTTAATATTTACCTACTTGATATTTATTGTTAATTACTTATTTTTTATGACAATTCTACTCTAAATGACAGTTTTGTCGCTGAATAGATACAACAACGGAAAATGTGAGTAGTAAAGAATTGAGGTTAATAGAAATTGGTTTTAGTATATTTTTTTATAAAATGTTATTTCCGAATATTGTCTAAAACATTTCTTCAAATAATATATTGTGGTGATTGACATTTATTAACAATTTATTGATTAAATAATAAGTTACATTGATTAAAGTGAGAATAGTAGTTACATGTTATGTTCAGTATTTTTATTAGAGGTTAGTTAATAACGGTATGTACTATTTATTTTAAGAAAGATTTTTATCTTGTTACGCCAAAGAAGTATAACTTCTTACGTGTTACATAAGCACACACAAACACGCGCGCTCTCACTCGCACACTCACAAGCACACACGCGCGCCTTCCCACAAAAACATGCGCGCGAACACTCACACACGTTTTTATTTATTTGGTTATTTAGAGTGTCCCAACTACAAAGGCCCTGACACATCAAACAATAAATTAATCCATTTTAAAGACATTAAAAAAAGAAGTTATAATTCATTGTAAATGTCTATCTCTTTGAGAAAATTAAAAACTTTAAATAATTGATCATGCGAGGTTATGGTCTTCTTGTTATCGCATTATATGGTGAGTTAAGCAAGTCTGTTATATTTTATTCTTCTAATAATAAATAATTTTCAATAATTAGCTACAAGAACCAGAACAGTTTTGACAGTGGATTTTATTTGATGGAGTTTGTTTCAGGCATGTTACCAGAATTGATGAACTGTGAGTTGGAGATGGTTTTTAAGATCATCCTTTGTTTGGAATCTTTCATGCTTTTTGTTGGTTATTGCCTGTTTTGCGGCACTGTCAGCTCTTTTTTTGCGAAGAATGCCGATGTGTGATGGTATCCAAATTATAGTTGTGCGTACGTATAAGGAGGCGAGTCAATTAGTTGACTCTTAAATGGCTTTGACAATAGAGTGTCGTGTATAGATACTGTTGAGTGATTTTATAGATCGGTTAATATTTGGCGTGGATATTCTCTATGGGGGTGTGGATGATTTTGGATGGGGAAGAAGTTAAGGTTTGCAAATAGCTGTGGAATGAGGGCTTGTGGTAAAGGTTGATTTCCGGCTGTGGGATTACATCCTGTTATTGCACCTATTAACTTACGTACTATGGTTCTTAGTTAGCTACGTATGTTAAAACAAGCTGTTGCCGTCTTTTTGGAAGAGAAAGTTCGTTTTTTTCTTGCGCTAGATCGAAAGGCACCTAAGCAAATTCGTAAGGCTGAGTATTGTATGGTTCTGAACATTCGGAGGTTAGATTGGAGACATATAAAAGGCTTCCATAATCCAGCCGCGGGTGAAAAGTTTTTATTATTAAACACGTGGCCGAATGTAAAGGAACTTGTGGAATTCCGGTTCATGAAATTTGGTATATAGAATCCTCATGTCATGGGAAAAACCTTATTGATATTCCTTTAGATCGAATAGTCTTAACAGTAAAATTGAAATTTTTCCGTAACGCGTCTATATAATTCATATTTTTCTCCGACTGTGTGCTCTTTAATTCTTAAACGGAAGATCGCAGGGTCGTGAATAAAATCCATATGCCATGAGGAAGAACCATATTGATCTTGGTCCATATCGGATAACGTTAACGGTAAGATTTGAACGGTTTTCGAAACTCGTGTATATAATGCATATGTATAAATTCAATGACACTTTCTTACTTTTTGCATTGACTTTCTTTAGTTTACTTTCCCATTGTTCGTTTTGGTTAGTTATATCCCTTGTTCGTTTTCTAATATTTTCTAGTAGTTTATTAACATATACTTATAAAGAATAAATATCTTTTTCTTATTTTACTAGAGTTTAAACCAAAAAGTAGATAGGTATTGTGAACCAAATCTTAATTATTGATTACTTTAATCGATCTATCATTCTCAAATGATGATTACATAAATATAAAAACTACTAAAATCAATATTTTATTGTGTATATTTTCTATCATTCTTTTCAATATCTATAATTTTCGTAAATGAGGCTGGTATTAAAATAGAGATCGAATTTTCGAACAAAATTTATGGTCCTTTTTAATTAGTAAAATTAAAGAAGCAAACAAAACCACTCCGGTGGTTCTTGTATCTGTATTTCTCAAGCTTCTGTTTGCCTGAAGCAACACATCGGGTTCAAGAGTAGGTACCTAAGTTGGGCCAGTAAATAATTCTACGACGGACCGTTCCAACCCATGGCCATGGGTTTTTATCAATGGGAATCGGGAAGGCGGTTCCGCTATTATTTACTAAAAACAAACATGATTAAGTGGTAGAGATCTTAACTTTCTGATCAGATAAATAAGTTGCATTTTGGTACAGTGGGAGCAAAGGTACGAAATGCGCAATTAATATTAAAATGCACCATTCAGATGCAAATTTTTGATTGTTTGTTAGAATCGACAGAGTAAATGTGAAATTTTTCACATAAAGAACTATTAACGATAAATAATTTAAAGTCATGTCGGTACTGTTTTACCAGTTTCTGTTATCAGATTTCACACGTAGGCATTTCAAATAAAATAATCCCTATAGTAAAATAATTATTTTTTAAATATCTCTCGTGGGATATTTGAAATTTAGAAAGTATTTAAACAACCAATTTTTAAATGGCATTAATGAGAAATTGAGAAAATGTCGCATTCGGCTAGACTCAAACAAATAACTCCCATTAACGTCAAGCATACATGTGGAAAAGGAGGAAGTAAGTTAGTATGGAGGGTAGAGGTAAGGAGAACGATCTTAAATGGGAAATGATTAAAAATGTGTCCACTTTTTAGAGGTACATAACACTTCTCAAACTTGCCACTACAATGGCGCTAAAGTAGATGTAGGGTACAGAATGAATGTAGCAGTTTTTGACAAATTGATTAAAATGTCGTGTGATTTCGTAATATAAGTCACAAATTATATAAGTGCTATAAAAAAACGTGGTCAGCGAATTCAGTTTAGTGTATTTTGAATTCGTTTTATACTTTATGATTATCTTATGTATCTTATGATTATTTTAAAAATGGTGTCATAATAAAGCGGAAATGTGTCTTTCCTTGTTTATTTATCTATCCTACTCTAAGAAATTATGGCGCTTTTTTTAAAATTTACCCTACTACGATCGTAGCGCCACCCTTATTTACCACATTTTGACGGACACATTCAATACACGGAGACAGTTCTCCTTACCTCTACCCTCCATATAAGTTAGTGTCATATGTCACATGAATTGAATCAAAACGACCAAAAGGCTGATTAATTATTAAGGCATCTATGCCGTGATGGGTAGAACGTTACCGCGTAAAGGTAAAGGTTGCAGGTTTGAATCCTCTGGATGCGTCATTTTTTAAAAGAAATATATTAGAAGAGAACAGAAAGTCGTGTATGTAAGTGTGTGACTTTACCTTATTTCGTATTTAAATTCTATTATTAACCTAATTTTTTAAACTTTATGAATCATTTATGTTCTATATATTTTCTCTCTTGGTATTCCAAACGAGAATGGAACTCACCACTGATTTAATACGGTGTACTTCAAGGTATACCTATAAATAAGTGTCGTTCCCTTTCAACTGTTAAAACAGAGCGTCCAACTTGATTAAGTGCATTAATTATCGCGCAAATGAATCCAAACTATAATTGCTGTTTAAACGAACTACGGTCAGCTCATTACATTCACATTAGATACTGAAAGATACACCAATCCGATTTTTGTTTGTAGATATCGGATACAGAACCGGATTATAAAGCGTTTCATTATGCGTATCACGAACAAACCTTTACAAAATAGTTTATGGCTTCAATTAAAGAAAACCTTATCTTACTAAAAATTGGCAAATGATATTACAACTTTAATCCCAAATTAGTTACTTTTTACGTAGGGACACGGAAAAAGTAACTTTCAATACCGATGCTTTTGTACTTTTGATAATTTTCAATCGATACTTATCCTCAAATGAGTACTCTTTGGTAGGTATCGTATCTCGTATCAAACAGGTCAATTTTGGTCATATTGATATTTGATTCGACAAATACGACAATTTTAACATTTGAAGTTTAAATTTTAACATTTGACATAAAAATTTTGTCATTCAAATTTTTAGTCTTTGATTGACTATATTGACATTATCGTTCAAATTTTGTAAATATTGACATTTTACGAAACAATTGTGATAATTAATAAATTAATTATTTTAAGTTTTTTTCATAGGATGTTTGAAATGTAGAAAGTAGGTATAGAAACACGAAAATGGTATAGGTAAAGGTTCGAGTCCTGCCGGATGCAAAATTTAGATAATAATGATATTTGACTCTAGAAATATGACAATGTTGAGATTTGACATACTTATATGCCACTTTTTGACATTTGACACTACGAACATGACAATATTGACCATGGAGACTACACAAGGAGCACGAACTCGAATGTGGCATTTATAATAATAATAATAATAATAGCCAGAATATGTCCGCTTTAAAGTATAAATTAAGCTTCATTTTTCCACCACTGGCGTCGCTAGTTTTCGTTTTGTACCGGTATGAATATAGACAATTAAATAATCGTGAATTATTAAACTGGTTTTTATTATTTAAATCTGAAAGATCGAACTATTTTTTTCATTGTGTAAATAAATTAATAATGAAATAATTAAAAATTATTTATTTTATTTCAAACTACGTTCTTATTGGTCGCCATTTTGGTACAAATGGAACACCAGCGCCCTCTTATTTTGGTAGCCCTATTTACATACATGGAGTTCGTACTCCTTATCTAGTCTTCATGATATTGACATTCATAAGTACTTATACGTAAATTCTTTAGCCATTTTGACATTGTCTACTTTTCATACGTCGAAAAAGACGTAAGTGCTTTAATTACTCTCAAGCGTAATTTTTTTGCAAACCAAACGATGGATTTTATACGGAGAACGCAGAGGAATGCCCTGAAAATGTACAAATATAAAGTAGATAACATCTGTGTTTGGTGTGTAATTTCTAACACCGGTATATCCCGTTCTTTTGTTAGAAGACTGAGGAGTAAAGCTTGGAATGGTCAGACATATATTGATAACTACCTTTCCCAATTGCTTCAGTTTGTCCACATTTTTTGGACGGACATGTCTTAAGAAAATTTATCGTGGAGGCTGGAGCAATAAAGATTGCGAATATACGTAAAACTAAGAAAAATTTACCTGAATTCCGTCTGGACTCTATAGGAGACATTCAAAGATATTTGCGTCTCGTAGTGTACCACTTTACATAATTTAATTTGGTGTAGTTTAGTTCAATATTAATTGGCGTTTATGATAACTACTTAGTTTCAATAAAACTTTAGGGCATACGTTATTACTTATAGTTTGATAAAAGGCGTTTGTTGTTTATTTAGACAAGCATGCGTTCAATCCCCGCTCCTCTTGAATCTATACTTTAATCTACAATATAGGTATTGACGGAAATGAAATATGGGTCAATAATATACAATATACGAACCACACAGACCTAATTGCGGACAACATAAAGAAGCTTTTTAATGCCATAGGTAGCAGCAGCGAAATCTTAGTTCTCAATATCAACACCAAGAAGACAAAATTTATTATAGTCTCACGCAATCTGGAGGAACATCAAGATGCAAGTTTTAGTCATAATGGTTGCCGAATAGAACGAGTACACTAAATGTAAATATTTAGGCACGTGGCTGTCTGAAGAGTGGATGTCCAATTTGGAAATCAAATGTCAAATAGAGATGGCTAGAAGTACTTTTATGAAATTCAAAAGGGTTTCTTACCAACACCGAATTTGACCTCAACCTACGAGTCAGGTTTGCAAAATGTTACGTGTGGTCTATGGAAAGGACTACTCGACACTAAAAGTAAACTCCATAAACAGACTCGAAGCATTCGAAATGTGGATATACAGGTGGATACTAAAAGGACAGCTGACAAAGAGTTAACATATATTGCGAATTACTAAACCCCATTAAGCGAAGGAAAGCAGAATATTTACGCCACGTAAAATGAAACGAAAGATATCAAACATTACAACTGATAAATAATTAAAGAAAAGATCGAAGGGAAGAGAGGAAATGTTAAAAAGAAAATGTCATAGCTGAGAAATGCGAGACAATGGACAGGACTAAGAACAATAGGAGCTTTGTTTAGTGCCATCAGAAACATGGAAGAGTGGACCCATGTGATCTGTCACATCCATTAATGGAAAAGCAGAAAAAGAAGAAGAAGAAGCTCGAGAAGAAGTCGTTTATTGTCCTATTGATGTTGATATCGATTTGGGCACTTTGTAAACAACAAACTTAAGAAGAAAAACAACAAACAGCAAACAGAATTTTATTTACAAATTTAATACAACACAAAAATTATTGTATTGTAAATAGCTGACAGAGCCTACATATCATATTTGTAATGTATATTTCAAATTTCCTTTATTGCTAATACAGTTGTTCAAACTTTCAATCAAACATGTATGTCTTTATTAATTGGTATTAATTAACAAATAATCAATCCATGCAGATGAAAAATGGCTTTTATAATTTAATTACTGGTATATTTGTTCGTATCAGTAAAATCAGCACGTCAATATAATTTGCAATTCATGAACTGCATATCCAACACATAAAATGACAATACATAGTTTTAATTTGAATAATACGTGTTGTACTTAAGATGTAATTACGAACACGTAACTGATGTTTATTAAAAAGTATTTCCTATGAATATTTCATGGAGTTTGTTTGAAAAACGAAATAAAAAAATAAAACAAGAACATGGCGTTTTTTGCATACTGATATTGTGGTTAAGTTTTTTTTTAGTTTAATGATTAAAACAATACCGTATGAACTAAAAGTACGAGATTTTCATTATGATTAGTGCATACATAAACATCGATTTATGCTTTCAGGTCAACGGGCTACTAAGTGCATCCTTAGTTTATTGGTTAATATGAAAAGACGATCACAATTGAAGAGTCAGGGGAAAAACGCTTTCAGTCCAAAAATTTGGAAATTCAGGTTTTTACTTAATATTGTAGTTCAATTTCGTCTCTATTGACCTCGCAAAGCAAAAGGGAGAAAAACGCTACCAGTCCACAGTAATTTAATAAAAACTTATGGCACTAAGGGGAAAAACGCTTTCAGTCACAGCGCGCAGTGGGAAAATCGCTCAGGGTCCAGTTTGTGTAGTTGGGAGGCCACTTAGTCAAGTTGATATGCACCTGTCCCATCGCGCCATGACTCTTTGTCCTATTGTTTACCAAAATATTAAGACCTGCAATCCTTGACAAAGTTTCTTGTTAATCCAGAAGCCAAAATCTTTTATAATAACTTGCAATGGGATGGACAAGCTGTTAATCAAGATGATGAGTACTTGGATTCAATAACCGACAATGATGACTAAATGTAAAATAACAGCAAATATTTATTAGTTACACAACAATAACTATTATTATTTAATAATTTTTATATTGTTTACTCTCTTGATAATGTATCATATTTTCTCTTTTTTATTTGGGGAGGATATAGCCGAAAAGAACATTTTCCTACTGCTAACTGCGGATAAAATTAATGAAATAGGGTTTATTTTTTAAAAATATGTATATTTTTACCCAAACACTATTAAAATTATAACAGATGAATACGACTATTACAATATTACATGGTATATACCATAATTTTTGAACATATAGAGAGAAAAACTTTCTTTTTGCTCTCCTGAAAAATGTATTAAAATGGACTGAAAGCGTTTTTCCCCCTGATTCTTCAATTCAATTCTTGGGTCTATGTAACCCATTCCCCTAGCTAACAAATTAATCCTAAGTATGTAAGCTGCTTCCCGGTTTTTTAATTCGGTATATAATAGAACAAGTGGTTAAAATCACGAACTGCATAACCTATTTTTCTTCGAATGAGATTGAAATCACCTCTTAATAAAACCAATTAAATGTAGAAATGTTTTATTTTGGGTATATATTAACAGTAATGGATCAATTTGTGCAATTATCGCCAATTGTATTCACAAATTTATCTGCATTATTTTGATTCATGTATTTCGTTAGTGTCTAATAGAGTAGATTCATTTGACATAGCTTATCAGAATGCGAACGGTACTCAGGGGGTAGGAGGGGAGCGAGTCGTGGATCGGGGGAGCAATTGGGCGAGTATTAAAAAAGATAATATTTAAAGACAAGCTAAAGCTATAATGAACGGAAAAATTATCAAAAATGTATCTTATAGTTAAGGCTTACCTTATAGGTCTTTAAAATTTCTTGAATCCTTATACTCAAAAAAATACAAAAGCAATAAACAGGTTTAGATCAATAAATTAGTAGTTGTATACTCTAATTATAATTGTATCGTATGACTACTAAAAAACTTAGTTATGGTCCATATGTGAATATCCTAATGTTAGAAATAACGATTACTAAATTTTAATGGGTTTACTAATCATTAAATATCTAGATGTACATATAAAACTTTAAGTCATGGCATTTACCTTGAAGGTAATCTCACATGTAATGCTACAAATAATCAAAACAAAAATATAGTAAATTATTAAATAACACATAAAGTTTAATACTTTATGACAAAAGCTCCAAAATGTAACGTTAAGTCAAAATATCAATTGTCTAAATGAAAATTATACTCAAAACAACAATCTTTAAGTTTAATTAAAAATTTACCTTGCACATCAAAAGCAATTTAAAACAGCTAAGTGTGGAGACACGCCTCCAGCTTGAAGATTATTTCTGCATACACATCAAAACAGGATCAGAAATATATATACATATTGTAATTTGTAAACACAACAGAGTGTTTATACATACATAAGCCTTTATTATTGTCTGTATAAAAACTATACTTACCTAACTCTATCAGCAATATCCGGAACTTGTGCAGAAACACTGTCAGGATACATTATTGTTATTATTTTCTATTATTTTATTATTTATTATCTACAAAAAACCTGTATAAACTTAACAAAGTCGCGACACTACACTATCAAAGCAAAATAGAAAAAAGTAAATCCATTATCACTTGAATATTTTCAACAGTTCGTTTCTTTTAACAAAAGTGTCCATTTATACAATACCAGAGGTTTAGATGACATACATCTACCTAGAATTACTTTTTATTTTAATTTAATTTAAAACAGGAATTAACAATTTAATACAAAATTTTAAAATTAAAATATTTGACAATAACTGACAGTTAAGGTAATTTGACGTACCTAACTAGTCAAGTTACGAACTATTTTTAAAATGTTTATGAATTTATTAATTTATAAAAACAGGATGAAATATAATACTATTATAGGTAATTATGTTTTTTTCTACAGTATTTTCTTTTTAATGTACATTTTCTTTTAATTTAAAATAGTGTCTTTTTAATTGTAATATATCTATCTATGAGAGAGAGAGAGAGAGAGAGAGTTTTTTTATTTTTTGGTCTGTGAGAGAGAGACAGACAGACAGAGAAATATGCGTGTGTCGTGTCGTGACAACTTTTGGTCTGAATTTTTTTCGGCTAGCCTCTAGCCTCAGTCGTAACTGGTCGTAACGCCCGAAAGGGAACTTCGTTCCAATAATAACAATAATGTATCCTGACCTGACAGTGTTTCTCCACAAATTCCGGATATTGCTGATGAAGTTGGGTAAGTAGAGATTTTATACAGACAATAATAAATGCTTATGTATGTATAAACACTCTGTTGTGTTTACAAATTACAATTCCTTCACTAATTAATCGATAGGAACTCCGTTCCATTCGGGTGTCCCTTGACACCTCTCACTTTTTTTTCCCTCCTTTGACCAATTTAGCAAAATACGCTCTATAAACTTCTTCGGAAAACGTATTACAGTGCTTTTTCAAGTAAAATTATAAATTTGCTTTGATTTTTTAGGAATTAAACTTAAAAATGTCTATTTTAAAATTTCTGCTGGTTCTATATTACTAACCACCAGTAACTGACATTATTCTTATTAAAATTGAAATGTAAAAATAGTGGAAATCCCGGTAGTCTGAGACTTTAAATTTTTAGTAGCTGAATTTCGATTTCAACCACTGTAATCTATTGGATAATAATATATTTTAATATTATGAGTAGAAAAAATCCGGTGTAAGTGACTTGCGCCAGTTTACCTGAGCGGTCCTAATCCGTAGGGTGATTTGCGCCAACGAAAAGTGACCAGGGGGATTAACAAATATTTACTAGAATTTACAATTTAAATTCTATTTCTCCTGAAATAATTATGTCAATATGTATAATATTAATAAAACACATTTTTTTCCAAAAAAATATATTTATCTACTCTACCTCATATTATGTATCAATTTTTAGTTCGTGAAAACTGTCATTATAGACAGCAGTGCGTGAAGGATTGAAAGTGTGCGTGAAGTAACAATGTATCTTAAAAGGGATTTACTTTTTCGCACTGTTTTTGACACACCTTCATATAATCAAATATCCTTAGCATTCACGTTGCCATGGTGTTGCTATGATAGCATTAGTTTTGTTAGTATTTTGTAAATGAATTGAAAATAAATTGCTTTCTTGTAATTATTTTTTATTTGATTATCGTAGATAAACATTGTATGAAACTGTGCGTGAAGTGGTTTTTTCGCACTTACGCGATATATAGCACTCGCTTCGCTCGTGCTCTAAACATCGCGTGCGTGTGCAAAAAGCATACTTCACGAACTGTTTCATAAATAACTATTATAACATTATATACAAGGTGGTAAAAATTTGTATGATACACATCTTAAGAAATATTCTTTAGT
Source organism: Altica lythri (assembly GCA_964028335.1). NCBI lineage: Eukaryota > Metazoa > Arthropoda > Insecta > Coleoptera > Chrysomelidae > Altica > Altica lythri. The sequence goes on along the minus strand of OZ034809.1, from coordinate 32,313,988 downwards.
AATATTTTTATTGTCTAAATTATTTCTTAAAGTTGTTACAAAATTTTCTTTTTCTTGCATTTTAGTTCTCATTTGCTTAACATACTTATTGGCACTATTAATTTTAATGTATACATCTGTTTGAAATTCTAATAAAAAATATATAAACAAATGTAAATTTGGATGGGCACTATAAAAATTGTTATTGAATTTTAAGTGGAACGACTCGCAGGCATTAGTCGTTCTACAAAAAAATGTTATCTTGTGATGCCCAGATTCTGGGTAGAAAAGGAGCATTATCATCAATATAAGTTTGAACGATGTAGTCATTAAAAGATTGAACTCTTGAATCAATAGGTGCAATTTCAAATAAATATTCGACTAAACAAATGCCTACTTCTTCAGGATTTAATATTGGCATACCAAAAAATAATTTTAAATATTGGCCAATATTTGACGACTTATTATTAAATTCGGAACTTAATCCAAGTTTTTGAATTTTTCGGTACCGTGCTTGTCCTAAATGAAATCTGCATCCTTGACTATTCGTATGAGACCACATTACTTTTACAGCTTTATGAATACTTAATTCAAAATCTATTACAATTTTGTCAGGATTGCATTTTAAATTTTTTGAAACAAAAAAGTTTTCTAAAAGTTTAAAAGCATTTAAGTAGGTTTCAAATTTTTTATCGGGCAATAAGCAAAATATTAAAGGAGAATAATGCCTGTTTTTGTAACCATGCATGGTGAATAATTGTAAAAAAAATTTGTACAGTACTGGAACCTTCCGTCTATATACCAAGTATTAGTACAATTTAAAAAGTGCATATTTGTCTAACATGTAAATATTACAATTTTGCTTTCTTCATCCGGACATTGCAAAAAATCTTCTTCTCTATTCGTCTTTATATCCATTGTCCTCAGAATTTGAAATACTTCTGCATTGGTCTTTGGAACTTTAGGCAAAATACTTCTTCTTGAGACGTACATATTGTGTCGTATATAATCTATATCTTTTATTGTTAGATCAACATTCATTAATTCTTTTACAAAATATAAAGATGTTGTTTTTATGTTTGTAATAAATTTAAAAAAACTTACTGTTTTGTAACCCGGCACGCAAAATTTTTGCTGGTTTTTCTGCTAATTCTTCGACTGCTTTTCGTTTAACTGCGTTGCTTATCATTTGTCTTGCAAGATGAGGATCCACGATACGGTTATGGCGAAAACCACTTTCTTCCTTTAAAACACTATTATCAATGATATTTGTGTATATTTTTGCACCACACGTTTTTTTTTTGTACATCTCCACCGAACTTTTCCATTTGTCAAGACATTAACTTTTCGAAATTTAAAATTTTCAATCACTATTAATTTTTTGTCTTTAGAACTGCTTGTTTCAGCCATATTAAAATAAAAGCAACAGAATAGAACAACTGATATCCAAGACAACCAATATAAAAATAATTTCCTAACTACCTGAAGGGATAAAATCAAAATATTTTCAAATTTTTCAAAAGATTTTGCAAAAACCCATTTGATTGCTTTTTGGAAAAGGATTATAATCCCAGGACTTGTAATCGGATAATTTGGCGCAACTCACCCTGGCTTTAATCCCATTCCTTCAGTCCAGAAGATTAACTCAGGTAGATTGGCGCAAGTCACATGCAGCCAAAAAATCATTACTGTGGAGCTGGTGGATAAGTGTTTTAATTATTAAGTCGTTCAATTCTTTAAAAAAGTTAACCAGACTTGTTTTGTTTATCAGGTAATAAAAATATATATTGCATAAATAAACATACCATAGTGGATCAAATGTATGGTTAACAATTTAACAAATTTAGGGCAACTCTTAAAGCTTCCATCAACAAAATGTTTTAAAGCTTAAGACCCTGGGAGTGACTTTAGAGTTGTTCTTTGAGGAGCTGTGAATTTATTACTCTTATAAGGGACAACGGGATTGGGATTACCCCACCCTCTATTATAAGTTTATAAATTTATTCTTTGTTTAGAGTTCATCTTCAAATTTTGAGTGAGTTATGAGGTATCAGTTCTGTTAGCGAAATATTTGTGCTTTAAAATATTAAAATAAAACATGTTAAAAAGCGTTTACATAGAAATAAATAGTTATTTGTGACACAAGGACGGAAAATGACATTTTGCAAGACCAAGTAAAGTTGCACTTGCAAAACATTTTCCGGACGTGTAACACACACTATTTTTTGGTCCGACTAATTTTTAATATTTTTATTTTTAAAAGTTCTGTTATGTTCAAGACCTGACTGCTTGTGCTACCTGAACTAAGGCCACTGACTAGAAGAGAGCCGACAGATATAAGTGCCACATTGGATGTTTATATTTAGTTGTGTTGTTGTGTATTGTGTAATAACTTGTTTAATACTTAATATACGTGTTTAGCTTCAGCAGTTATTAGTGTTTTAATTAACATATGTTGCAAACACAACAAGTTCAAAAACTTTTTACTTTGTGACATACAAGATTAGATGTTTATATAAAGATGTTCATAAATTGACATAAATGTCAAATTTTAAAATACAAGTTGTAAGAGTAATTAAATGTAAATTAGAATCCTGCTTATCTTTAGAAAAAGTTATAGGTAAGTTTAGTATATTATACGCAGTTTTTAAATAAATTTAATTAAAATTTGTAATATTCATTATGTATTTTTGATGACTTAAAATTCAAACTCATAGCGCCATCTCTTTAGATAATCTAAAAGCTACTTTGCCGGCCTAGGCCGGAAAATGCCATTTTCCGGACGATTTTGAAGTAATTAATAGTATTGTTTCTGGACGGAGGACCAAAAATGTTATTGAAACTCTATAAAAATGTTGGGCTTATTACTAAAAATTTCCCAATAATTTTATACACTATCAAATAAGGAACAAAATATTATGAAATAAATTAAATATATATGTTGTCACCTCTTAAACCGATCCAACCTTTTTGTGATCATATCATAATTTAGGTCATTATTTCACTAAATTACTACCGACGCGACATAAAATATTTACGGTTGTTTGTAATTTTTCGTTTCGTGTCAGCAGCGTGTTTTTCTGTTACTAATCTATTTTACCATCACCGCTCGATTTTCCTATCCAATCAAATCCTCAGAAATAAACTGTTTTAATTTCATCATTACTGTTGTTCTCTAGCTGTTTTTTACAACCTATCAGACTTGTCCATCTGACTGGCCACGGTCTTAATAATCAGTTTGATTTTGTTCCACTATTTTAATAGCGTTCAGTTTTGAATAGAGTCAACTATTGTGTAATTATTTAAAATGAGTGTTGTTTATGAGTATACTATTATAACTTCATAAAAAAAGTGAATATGATATATGATTTTTTAGGCAACTAAATAAACTGTAAAGACATTTCTTCAGCCATAATAAGAGATTAAAGATATGAGGTAGGAACAGTGTGGATGAAAGAGACAGTATCTAAAAAAAAGCATTGTGTGGTTTTATGAAACCACGGTAAAAGTGAAAGTTTTTTTCACACTATAGACATTTAACTAAAAATTTTTCGAATAATATTCCATTAAGGGTATAAAAATCGCTTTATCAAATCGAAATCGAAATCAAAATCAAAATCAAAATTGAAATCAAAATCAAAAATAAACAACAACATGCACCAGCAAAAAGTAATACTATACACTACACGGTCAGCTGCTGCAAACTATAGGCGCCGCCTACTTTATAGTTTATACCTACTCGGTGGTCGAACGACATGCGACATGCACTAACACAGACCAAAAAACGATGTAATAAAAGTTTCACTTTAAAATATTGAAAATTCACTGTATGTTAATAAAAAATGCATTAATGCTTTAACTTTTTTATCAGAAATAGGAGTGTAAAAATCTAGGGTCAAATACCTAGGGTCATACGAAATAGAAAGGGAAGAACTACCTAATTTAAAACCCAATGATATCCTAAACTTTCTAAGAAAGATAGGACTAGAAGAGCTGCTATAAGTCTGAGGAATCATCAGAAATATAGCAAGAAAAGGGGGACACAATAGATCTTATAGGTCGCAGATGTATCTGTTACCCCTAACACCATACATACATACATACATACATACATACATACATACATACATACATACATACATACATACATACATACATACATACATACATACATACATACATACATACATACATACATACATACATACATACATACATACATACATACATACATACATACATACATACATACATACATACATACATACATACATACATACATACATACATACATACATACATACATACATACATACATACATACATACATACATACATACATACATACATACATACATACATACATACATACATACATACATACATACATACATACATACATACATACATACATACATACATACATACATACATACATACATACATACATACATACATACATACATACATACATACATACAGGAGTGTAAAAAACATACCAGTAACATAGTTAAATCTTACTTTCAGAAAAATATACAAATTGGTTATTTCAAAAGATTGAAGATGCCCTCCAATGTCATGAAAAAGCCAGCTACCATTTACACTCACATGTGTGTCTATTCATACATTGAACATACAAAATTGCAAGACGGAGTAGAACAAAAGTAGGTAATTTTAGACATGATAACTAAATATCAGCCTGGATTTGCTTTCCTAACCCAATTAACTTGTCAGGTAGAAAGAAACTATAGGTAATATTAGTTTTAACTCAAATTCAATATTTAGTCAGGCTCAAAGTTTGTCTAAAATTAGATAATCTTTTATCAGTCTCAAGTGACGAATACTATTAGTCCGGGTTCCCACGTGGTAAAAAAGGCATAAAGAATAACCGGCTGAAACTTTCAGAATCGCCTAATTGCACTTAGACCTACAAACTTCCATAGCAACAATATCGATGGATGGGGCGTTTTTTCTTCAGCAGCGGTCAAACATGTCGAAAGATATAACCCTCCCCGGAGTGATGGATAACCGATTTATTTTTTGTGAATCAACAGTTTTTTATTATTACTACATAATAAAACACGTTACCTACAAAAAGAGGAGGGCGTTTGGCGAGGCCTACGCGCTTAACTTGTAATAGTTACGACTGCCAACGACTTAACAAATAACCAGTTAACGCCCTCTTCTTTTGTAGGTCACATAAAATAATAAAAAACTGTTGATTCACAAAAAATAAATCGGTAATCCATCACTCTGGGGAGAGTTATAACTTTTGACATGTTTGACCACTGCTGAAGAAAAAACGCCCCATCCATCGATATTGTTGCTATGGAAGTTTGTAGGTCTAAGTGCAATTAAGCGATTCTGAAAGTTTCAGCCGGTTATTCTTTATGCCTTTTTTACCACGTGGGAACCCGGACTATATCGGATACAGAATAAAGATAAATATATTTGAAAATAAAAAAAATTTAACAGATAAAACAAAAGTAATTAATAGCACCTTGCTGTCCTCCTGTCCACATGAGTCATGTGCCCACTTTCACAGATTTTACATTTTAACCATTCTTCTTTAGTATTAAAATATACAACATTTTCATTCTTCTTTAGTATTAACATATACAACATTACAACCAACACACCTATCTTTATGTGCAATTATTTGTATCTTTATTTACTTTTCTCATTGCTGATAAAGGAACTTCATCACATCATCAGATGAGTCATTTGCCTGGTCATCTATTTTTTCTCTTTTTTTCGATTGCTTACTAAAAGTTATTCCAGTTTTTATGTTAATTAGTCTGTTTTTCGTTTTTCAGTTTTTTTTTCCAATCTTAAATTCCACTCCAAGATCTTTAAAGCAAATGAAAGGTCCGGCTCATTTATGGCATTTAAGATTGGGTCTTTCAGAGCATATGTCTTTTATATAACCCTAAAATAGAGCTCTTACTTACAATTCTTTACTAATATAGGTAACAACTTCAAGAAAAGATAAAATTTACTTACCTAAAACAGTTTCTTAATACGTTATTTGAAATAAAAATGAAAAAGTATCTTTTGGTTGCAAACTTTATGGAGTAGAATCGATATTTGGTAGGAAATCAAGATACGCGTCGAAACCGTTTTTTTTTTTCAAGTTTAAGTTCAAGAATGAGTAGTTTGGGAGAAAATTATGGAAACTTTTAGGAGTTTGGTACGTGATAGGACCCTGTTGTAGGACTTACGTCCTTTTCAGGGGATGGATGGAATGTTGGGAAGGAGTTAGCGTCTGTCTGTCGTCGGCTCCGCTCCCACAAATCTTCCTCTTGTATTCCTGAAGAGTTGGTGTACTAACTTCCGTTTCGTCCTTCCGTGGTGTTTGAACGTGCCTAAAAAGTCATTTCTCTTTGGTGTAAGTGTATGTGTGTGCTGGAGTGTAACCCACGTGGTGCAATGTGGGGTTGGGAGATTGACGCTGGCGCTGTGGCGTGTCTCCTCCTTTGTGGAGCCCTTCCATTTGGCAAGGACAAACGGAACCACAGAAACCTTTTTTTTTTTTTTGAAACCCCGGCTCTTTTATTCACACCCTCCCTTACTTGTGACGAATAAAAAATAATATGGTTATCTGCATTGATCAGTAATGTTTTCATACTAGTATTTTATACTTCTTACTCTTTGTTATTTTGTATGTTACTAGCTTTTACCTTCGACTTCGTGTGCGTCAAAATTTACATGAGAATATTTCTGATTTTATGACCATCGCATAATATATCATAATAACCCTACCTACCTTCTTTTACCAAAATTATTGCTTTTTATTATCGAATATAACATTTCTGTATTAAGCAAACAAAGATTCGTAGGTACATTTTTTGATACGTTCAACAACGACACCCACCGGGTTGTCCAAGCGCCTCCCGCACTACGTACCCCGCTTCCGACACTCATTCGTAGTACCTAACTATTTTTAAATATTTGCAAAAACTTATAACTTATGGTTTCATAGCTTTTTTATGTATGCCTTTGTTTTGAAAGTCGCTTCAATTAAAAAAAAAGCTTAGAAAGGTTCTCTTAAAATCAATCCAACAACTTTGAAGACGGTAATTAAATCCCAATTTAGCGAGAAATAATTACTAGGTAGTTTAAGTAACTCTTTTTAAACATTTAACTATTTTGTCATTAAAGTTCTGTTTAAGGGAGGAATAGGGTATTTTTTATTAGAAAGTTTTTTATATTTTCGCCGTGTTCTGTGTCTCTGTGTCATTCCGTGGAATTTGCAATCGAATTTAAACCTATTTCCCGACTACCTAGAGCTCTGAAATTTTCAGGATAGCTAAGAACTGGATGACAATGCATGTTTCAAGTGTGTTTAGGCATATACACAGATTTCGAAATTTATACTGAATTGTTATTAAATTAAATATGTATACATATTATCATTTTGAAACACTTCATATAAGTTTGCGGTGGCCTATTTGGATAAGGGGTGAAGCGGTAGATTGTGACAATTCTGTTGGGTTATTGTAATAGGATCGAACTCGCGAGAGAGAAGTTTTTTTTCTTTTTTTTTTTGTTTATACATGTGAAAACAGTAATTATTATTTTAACTGGTAATAAAATAAACTGTTTTAGAAAGTTTTTAGATACAACTACCCTTGATTTTGTTAACAAGGAAACAATCTTCTCTATGATTAATCACAGCGTTGTATGACTTAATATTTTTACAATGTCAGGGATGCTGTGCATTGTTGAGATGACACAAAATATGACCTATAAATCAGTAAAAAACTTTCTATTATAAAAAGTTCTTTTTGTAAATTGTGCTTATTTTCCTTTATTATTCTATAGCATATTCAGATTGTTGTGTGAAAACTTAAAGTTGATTAGAGTAAAAATGACGTAGATATGGAAGTTTAAGTACTTTATTATTTACAAAAAATATAATTAAAAATATATTAACTAAATCGTCTAAACAAAATAAGCTTTTTTTACACCGAATTAACCCTACTACCCTCTTAATCGTTTCAAATCTAGTTGGCACAGAAAACTTAAACATAGTCTACACTAATGTCCATTTGGTTAATCCCTACAATTTGGACTTTTCTTTAGGCATTAATGAAGTCTGGGTCCATTATACTCTAAAAACTTCAAACAATGGACAAAACGTTTTTCGACTAAAAAGAAAGAAAAATGATTTGTCATATCTCAGATTGTTTCAGAGCAATTACCATCTGTTTTTAAACCTAACAAATGCTTTAAAAATAATTTTGTTATTAATAAATAAGTCTTTTCATGTGATAAAAATCTGTGCTTTTTAAAAATATTTAGACCTATCTTCTAGACCGTATTGTTTCATCTAGGATAAGATATCTAGCAACCAGTGTGCTATTGCAGTGGCTGTCAAAATTCATAAATTGTGTTTTAAATAGTAGATTTAGTTACCAGCGATTGTTATCTAGTTGCAAACCTGAAAAAGTACCTTGATGATAAAAAAAATTCGTTTGATTGAGGCACAATTCCTGTTCTTTCGTGAAAGAGGTCTACTGGTCGTGCAGAAAATCCTGCGTTACTTCTTACCTTTTTAGGCTATATACTCATCTTTCTCTGTATGTTAGTTTAAATATTGTTCATCATTATCGCGAGGGGAAAATCTAGCTTTACAAACATCCTTTTGGTGGTGGTCGAAAAAGACATGCATACATGCAAATGATAGACGAATATATGCGAGAAATAAATGAAGCCAAGACAAGATCTTGGCAAAATTTCCTTGAAGACAGTCTAGCAAAGGACCCATCGGGCGCAGCATACAAAAAAGCCGCTGACAAAATTAAAATAAAAAGCATCCAGCACAGGTTAGTTAAAATTGATGGGAACCTAACTGTAACCCAAGAAGATACTCTTGTGGAAACCGTCAAGAAATTGATACCAAGCGATACACACGAAAATAAAACTGCTAAGCATGCAGATTGCAGAGGTTAGACGACAAGCAGAACAGGCACTAGTAAACCACGAAGTAAGATTTCTACTAAATAAAGACGCCTTAGATCCGGCGGTTATGTCAATATCACCATACAAGGCTCCTGGAAAGGACGTGGTTCATGGGAAAATCGTCCTACAAACCTATCCGTTTTTTTTTTCGAAGCACTTGAACGGCTATATCAAGCGTGCATCAGACTCTGCTACTTTCTTGATTTGGTTTTTTAAACTTTATCTTATCTATCCCATCTGTTTTCTTAAATTTTTGCTGCGTGGTGCGTGGTACCTCCAATATCGTCGTCTTACCTTGTCGAACCGTATTACGTTCTATATTTGGAGCTTTGCCAAATATATATATAAGTACAGGTCTCGGTGCTATTCTGTAGACTCTGTTTGCTTTCAGTGGTCCAAAGTTTGTTCTTCCAAACTAAATCTCTTAAAAACTCCGCAATTCTTAAGGCTTTATTGGCTTGTATGCAAGTTTTTTTAACTAACTTTCTATGGCTCTATCTCTACTCCCAAATAAGTACATTTCGAACTTTGTTGCATTGATCGATCGTGTGGATCCTACCTGTTCTTTGGATAGAATCTCTATCTTTTTTCTATATATCTGCATATTAAGTCTTTCACATTGTTTGAAGTATGTACCTACTGCATTCTTTGCAAAGGGTCCCCATTTTCGACTAACAATATCTGCATAGTACAGTATTTTTATTGATTTTTGTTCCATTTTATAATATCAACAGTTTGTAAACAATCAACGTTACACTTATTTTTAAAATAGAATTAATTATAAACAAAGTGTTCACTGCAATGAGTTATATTTAACCGCTCGCAAATAGCTGGGGTTTATTAAGTTTAATCACTGACCGAACGATCGGACGCATCTCCCGATGCACAGGGCGATAAATTGAGACGCTCAAAACGTTTATTATTGGATCATTGATTGCCAATAATGAGTCAATTTGCTGTTGATTACAAGGCACAGCGGCGGAAGCTGTGGTCGCTTAGCGGTGTTTGACGTTCTACAATTCAAAGCCATTGCCGGGCAATGAACACACTGTATCCAATATTGAGATGAATTGCTTTCTGTTTTATATGAAGGAAAAACAGTCTTTTATAAAGTAATGTTTTAACTTTTTAACAGTACCTGTGTGGAAGGTACCTTCCATTAATAAGCAATGGGATCTTCAAAGAGTACAAAAGAGTTGTTTACATAGATCCTTTATACCTATATAGATTCTTTTATAAACGGTTTTGCTTATTATAAAGAGTACCATTGAATAATCTTTAGATTTATATTTTTACTTTACGTGTCATCCCGTCGATCTCACATTTATATAATTTTAGAAAGTCTATAAAAACTTTAATCTAAAATTTATTGCGTTTATTGAAGTATTCAAAAGTGCATACGAATATGTTATTACCATATGCGAAACAAAATCTGTTCCAAAACATACAAATCTACTATAGCTTTCTAATTTAGCCTTAAATGAACAGAAATTCGTCACAAAAAAGTTAAAAAGTCGATTCAAGTTTCTTATTTTGATAAATATCCTTGTGCAACGGATGTTTGGCTCTAAATGTTTCGTAAGATAGCATCACCTGCTGATGGCGTCAAATACGAACCGTAGAATGATAGATTTTTTTTCATTTTTTTTTCATAGTAATCGAACACGATGTAGACGAATTTCGTATATGCCTAATTAGCTACATGTGTTCCATATTTCGTGTTTTGAGACATTTATTCTCCATTAAGGACTACTTGGGGGCTGACAGTAGCCATAGGCGTGTTCCAAAAAAATACATACAAATTTATTAATTCAAATCTATGAACACTGCCACAAATGAGCATTATTATCTATATAAAGTATATTATTTTTTCTAAAAGTATGAAGATAGGCACTTAACGTTGGATATATCAAAAATAAATATTATTAAGTAATAGCAAATGCTCACACTGCCCAGAAGACAATCGAGTTTTTGGAGCTTCAAAACATCGAATTGTTAGACCATCCACCATATAGTCCCGACCTAAGTCTCATCGACTTCTTCACTTTTCCAAAGATCAAAAATCCATTCCGTGGGCAACGATTCCAGTCGCCAGAAGAAGCCATCGGTGCCTTTAAAACAGCCATTTTGCAGATAATTGAAGACTGGGGTAACGGTTTCACCAATTGGTTTGTCGTTATGGCTAGAAACCATCCGTATGTACCTACAACTTTATGGTCGAAATAAAATCTATTTACTATTAATTCTCTTTTTAAAATTTTGAAAAGTGTACTTCTGCAAAGAAAAATATGTCTATCTAAATAAGACAAATTAGAATCTGAGTTGCGCCTATGGTTTTAAAGTTAAAACTCTTTCTCAGAACATTGTTAATTGTTACATATGTCATGTTTTTGTAATGATATGTATTAAGGAATAAAGTTTCACATACTTTTCGGAAGTCGTAGTAATGAATTGATGGTAAACATTAATCACTTTGATGACATCAAGATCGTTGTTAACATAAGAAACTTTTTGTTGTGTTTATGATTTTCTCATAAATCATATCAATCCAAATTAAATTTTAAAAATAATTTATTATACAGATTGTTCCATTGAGTGAGCTTATTTTAATATGTATAATCAGTTAAGTTGTACCAGATGCTTTACCAAAAACACAATACAATGAAAAAGTATTACTATTTCTATTTGTAAATTATTAAATGTCGAAAATATTAAATGTCAAATATCAAAAGTAAAAAATTTCAAATATCAAAAATTTAAATGTCACTAATGTTAAATGTCAAAAATGTTAAAGGTCAAAAATGTTTTGGTTAAAATATTAAATGTCAAAAATATCAATAATGTCAAATATTTTGTTTAATAAAAATATAACTAATATAACTTAGCACAACAGAAAAGAAACGTCATACTAGATGGCCTGATTGTACAGCTTGAAGAAAGATATTAGGACTTACCCAGCATCAATACCTTTAATAGCTGGTTTAACAACAATGGATTAATTTAGATCGCAACAAGTATGACTTATTTGTATTTATAAAATATTAAATGTCAAAAGTTAAAAAATTATTTATCAAAAATGTCAAATGTCAAAAACCTGAAATGCCAAAAATGTCAATTGTCAAATATCAAAATAGAAAAAGTCAATGTCAAAAATGTTATAGGTCAAAAACGTCAAGTTTCACAAATGTCAAATGCCAAAAATGTTTGTGTCAAAAATATTAAATGTTTTTACAATGTAGCGTAAAAATACCCTTTGCTAGCTCCTGAGGGTCGTGACTTTCCTGCTGAATCTTTGCTTAGTTTTTCCCCAATCAAGTTTTTTAATAGGGCGCCAGTACAGATATACAAATAAAATATTAGATCAGTTTTAAAATGGTTTATTTCTATAAATTTGGTTAATTACTGCTGACAGTTAATAAAAAATTAATTTTATCTCTTATCTTTGTTTTATTGATGGCTTGATAAACGGAGTTTCTTAAGCACTGGTTGTGAAGTTTAATTTCTACTGAAGGACTTCTAAGACAACAGCGACCGGTAGGAATTTCCCTTCGGGTTTTCTGACCGGGAAATCAGAACTGCAACGTACTTTCTCCGATGATACCTCTTGACGAAATAATAATGTAGTTTTTGGTAAACCAAATAATAGGGCCCTTCTTCTAGTTGGCAATAACCCTGTCAATAAAGTTGGAATCAAAACTCCGAATTTTAAATGCTTTTATTCGAACACAATAGCTATAAGTCTCTCCAAATTTCGAGAAAAAATTAATTATCTTTTATGAATAAATAAAAAAATACCACAAAAACTGACCTAGTATTGAATTCAGCCATTGTATTCGAATATTTAAAATATTAGTAAAACAAACAAAATACCATATTCACCGCAGTTTGGATAATTAAACTATTAAATTTAAAACCAAGGTAATAAGTAACTTACCAGAGACAGAAGGGCAAAGTTGGTCGGAAAACTCTGAATTAAATAAAATTCAACGTTAAAATGAATGGAATAAAATCACAAATTAACTACGAAGCCAATAACTCTCCTTCCACTTTGCAGTCCCCACACGTCTCAACGCCAAAACAATAGATAATTTAAAAATATTTATAGTCCAGGAGAACTGTTCGAAAATTAACGATACAATCGTTACAACAATGAAAATATAACTTTAAAATCTTTTTTTTTTCAAGCAATGAATTGATTGAGAAACTAACCATTATTACGTATTTGTATTTGTAAAATATTAAATATCGAAAATATTAAATGTCAAATATCAAAAGTTAAAAATTTCAAATATCAAAAATGTCCAATGTCAAATGTCAAAAATGTAAAATGCCAAAAACTTCAAATGTCAAAAATGTTTGTCCCAAAAATATTAAATGTCAAAAATGTTAAACGTCAAAAATGTCAATTGTTGAAAATCTCAATGATGTCAAATGTTTAATGAAAATATAACTTAGTGTTACACTCAGCACAACAAAAAAGAAACGTTGTAGCGTTTTTAAAAAACCCGATTAATAAAAATTCTTTTTAATCATTTCTTTCTACTTTCGCTAACCCTGTACGCTTAATATATTACATGGAACTTTCTAGAACATCAGAATCTAACGGACTTTTTTAAGCGGAGTATTAATTTTTTAATTGACCAATGAGATTTCACGTTTAAGATCACGCGATGCTAAGCGGGAAAAGCTTGGAAGGCCCTTCTAGTTGTAAACCAGATTATTCTGGGTGGAGCGCTCTCGCTTATAACATCGTCGCGAGAACCTCTAGTTTCAATTTTCCAGTTTTTTCTTATTTTATTTTAAAAATTACAAGCAAATAAGTGTTTCTAGTGCCTATTATCGTTTATTCTACCTGAAGGTTTATCTGAAGATTTCCAGACAGTGCTATCCTTAAGATTACTTCATATATCGTGTAATAATGGCGGCAAATTGCCGGTATTACAGTATTTCTTCGATCACCAGCTATGAAGAGTAAGTTTATGGTTTATTCTCTAAATACCTACAAATCTAGACAAGAATGGGTCTAGATTATATCTTACCGTTTCGATCATTTACCGAGAGAATGAGGCCATATGCTATCCAATCTATCTTAAAAACATTTAGAAGCTAACGTAATTTTTTTCATTTTTTTATACACCTCTATCGAGTATGAGAGTACCATTTATTTCTCTGGAAATTTTTATTGTAATTGTATTTACTGTTTCAGCAATTTAAAAGTGCCGTGCACAGTGCCGTAATGAGAGTAACCGGGATGTGAATTTCTTTTGTGTATTGCTTACCTGTATTTTTTATTACTTATATTTTTTGTATCTCTTATCTGTAATTTTTTTTTACTTATATTTTTTATTTTTTTATCTCGTACCTATTTAATTAAGATTTATACCTTCGAATGTGAGTACTCTTTTAACTCGAGTTAAAACCAAAGCAAAAGGTGATTTATTTTTTTTATATATTGTTTTATCTAACTCTCATCCCTCTCTTACTGTTCGCTTGTCAGAGTACACAAAAATAACAAAAGAAGTTACTTAGCTGTTATTTTATGTGTAGTAATAGTTATGTTTTTGAATTAAACACAAATGTGTTTATTAATATGATTTACTGTTTATGACACTGATATTTTTTTATTCCATTTTATTTATTGTACATCTTATTTATTACCACACCGAATAATAAATACTGTTATTGTTAAGTAGAGATTTTTCTTTTCCTAGCTAGAGCCTGTTACTCTGATCAATATTTTGAGTTTCTCTAATCTATATTTTATTAAAGTACTAGATTTTGTTTTTTGAATATATCTTTATCTTACAAATTTTATTTATAAACATAAGGATAAGTAAAAAGAAAGTGTAAGTATAATTTTTCTTTTTGTTTCTTAAATAAAAGTGTGTAATTTAAATTTTAGCAAGAACAATCTGCCGGGTTATCTAACTTTACCTTATCTTATCTCTTATCTCTTATATCTTTCTCATTTTATCTGGGTTTCTTATATTTCCCCATCCCCAGGATAAAAACATAAGTGGCGCCCATTTTCCTTTCGCTTTCATTTCTTTCATTTTATCTTTTTTTGTCCCTCTTAACTTTTATTATTCTTTTAAATGTATTCCTTTTTACCTTTTCAATAATTTATTATCTAGCTCGATCGAATCTACGCTCGCTTTCCTCCACCCCCTGAGTGCCGTTCGCATAAGTTAGCCTCTCAAATCGAGCATTTAACACCTTTAGAAAAAAGAGGTTACAACGTCATACTAAATGGCTTAAGTGTACAGTTTGAAGAAAGAAATTAAAACATCGGTAGCTTCTAAAGTTTTTTTACCAACAATGGATTAATTAAGACAGTAACAAGTCTGACTTATTTGTATTTGTAAAATAGTAACTGTCAAATCTCAAAAGTTAATAATTTATATATCAAAAATGCCAAAAATGTCAAATGTTAAAAATCTCAAATGTCAAATATCAAAATAGAAAAAGTCAATGTCAAAAATACCAAATGTTAAAAATGTTAAATGTCAAAACCGTGAATTTTCGCAAATGTCAAATGCCAAAAACTTTTGTGTCAAAAATATTATATGTTAAATGTCAAAAATGACAAATGTCAATAATGTTTTTACAATGAAAAGTAATGTTACACCTAACACAACACAAAAGAAACGACTACCAGATGGCCTTATTCTATAGTATTAAGATATCTAAATTACTTGTTGATGCAATTGTTAATTTAAAAAAAAAAATGTGCGTCTCAGGACGCGCGATAAAAGTGATAACTTCAACTAATCCAAGTTGAACTATTTAATATTGAAATTTTTTTACGATACAAAAATTTTTTACTATGAAGTTTGACATTTCTAATCAGTCGCGTAGTAATTCGCAATACAGCCACCCTTTACGTGGAACGGCCTAATTGCCATTTAATACACACTTAAAACTTAAATTCTTATCCTTATTATCAATAATAACATTAATAACACACTTTATAATCAATTTTTTAAGATTTATCACAAATGAAATCACCAAAACACGTCTTTTTTATGCTAAAATTAGGCTAATCAGACTGTCATTTCTTCTTAGACAACCTGTTACGAGAATTCCCGAGGATGACCGAACATTTTAAGAATGAATTTAAATTATAATTAAAAGACATTAAATCATAGATGAACGAATTATTTGAATAAATAAATAAATAAATAAATAAATAAATAAATAAATAAATAAATAAATAAATAAATAAATAAATAAATAAAGATATTTGTATTAATATTAATATTTACCTATTTCTATTATTATTATTATGTTTCACTGCGCCTGCGTGTAACAACGATAAACAACGCGGTATGATAAACGCTTTTTTCAACGCGTTACGCTAAAAATCAGTTACCCTCCCATAAAAAGTTATCACTTCAAATTCCATTTAAATGGATCCAGAAAAATGAATAGAAAACAGTATTTTTAAAAATTTGTTTAGGACCAAATGACTAGAAAAAATCTCTGATGAGTAAAATAATTCGGTTAACCACTATGCGGATAATATAATAGCTGTTCTTTCCACAAAATAAAGACATTAACTAAACCGAAACAAAAAACTGATCATATCAAAAATACACGTATACTTATTTAATCTTATAACAACACATTAGGGCATTTTATATCGTTTCTTATAATTCCAGTGTTTTTTGTAAACGATTACTTTAACATTCGACCTTAATTTATGTTAGCGAACTCGGTATAATTTGCTTTTTTTTTTCTTCATCCGTATTCGCGTCATAATAATATGCTTCCGTAATTCGATCTCACTTAATAGAATATTGAGGTAAGGCTCGGAAATTTAGTCGTGATCTATTAAAAGTCGAATGGGTATTAAAGGTGTATACGGTAATTTTTAATTTGTTTAAATATAGGTAGGTGCTGTAAAAGAAAAAATAGCGAAAGGATATCAACGATTTCTCGAATGTGGTCAAATGGTAATACCGAAGAAAACTCAAAGTCTCGTACCACACAAATTATTTTATTGTATTTAAATCAGAATAATTGACAACTAGTTTCGACCAACAAGGTCATCATCAGGTCAAATGCAAAAAGTAAAAGTAATGATAATAGAATTATATAAAACAAACATTTCCATGGAAAGCACGTAGAACTGGTTACCAGTTCTATTACTTTTACTTTTTGCATTTGACCTGATGATGACTTTGTTGGTCGAAACTAGTTGTCAATTATTCTGATTTGAATACAATAAAATAATTTGTGTGGTACGAGACTTTGAGTTTTCTTTCGTATTAAAGAAAAAAATACCTATTTTCTCCATCTATATTGAATTTTGAACAAAATATCTCAAAAGTACCACCAACAGTATTTTTGTGCTTAGATTTTAGCAATTACACATCTGCAAGGTGGTGAAAATTGATTTTCGATGATTTTTTGTGTAGAATTCGAATCCAATCTCCAAATTTACGTATCATGTCAGTATTCCGAGAGTTTTTATAATTGTGTACACAGAAAACAGTTATTTTGTTTATTTTACGAGTTAGAAACAAGCAAAACATGTTTTTGTAATTTTTCCACCAATTCGAACATGAATTATTCAATAGTTACTCTCAGTGTTGGTCACTGCCTTGCTTGCCTTCCAGTTAATTTAATTTGCCAAAAATATTCTATCATGGTTTACAGTTTTACTTGTAGAACCTTTATAATATTGCGTAGGTCAGAGAAGGTTACCTTGGCCATTTCAAAAAGTCTTTCTTTCTTAAGTTGCTTTTCGTCAAATACACAAGTTGGCCTTTTTTTATAGTTTTCTTAGGTTGCTCGTTTCGAGTTGATATCAAATTACAATCTAACATTGAGTTGATATCAAATTACAATCTAACATGTTAATTTGAATTCATATTGTATGAATTTAACAATCACAATTTATAAAAAGAACTTTTTATAGTAGAAAGTTTTTTTACTGATTTATAGGTCATATTACTATTATATAAATTATTTTGTTTCTTTTACATGTAAGATTAAAAAAAAAGAAAAAACTTCTCTCTCGCGAGATCGATCCCATTACGATAACCCAACATTCCCAAAAGAATTGTCGCAATTAGCCGCTTATCCAAATAGGCCACGCCAAACTAAGATGAAGTCTTTCAAAATGATAATATGTATACATATTTAATTTAATAAAAATTCGGTATAAATTTCGAAATCTATGTATATGCCTAAACACACTTGAAACATGCATTGTCATCCAGTTCTTAGCTATCCTGAAAATTTCAGAGCTCTAGGTAGTCGGGAAATAGGATTACAAAATTCCACGGAATGATAAAGAGACAAAGATCACGGCGAAAATATAAAAACTTTCTAACTAAAAAATCAGATTGCGTTTTTTTATTACATTATCGGTTCAACGATGGTGTTTGGTAATGGCTTAATATCTACCTAGGAATTATTTTGTTAACTTCCTATTGTGCAGATTTGTGTGGTTTCTCTCGAAGAGCTTGTCCAGATTTGTCGAGAATGTCTAAAGTTTACCTTTACAACTAGAGTGCAAAGTTCACCTTTACAAACAGAAATCTAAGTTCAGCGGTAATTGAAAATCTAAGGGTTAATCTTAATAACTGGGTATCGAAAGTTCAGCTTTAATTGATAGATCGAATCTTCATTTTTTATTGAAAATCTTAGGATAAACGACTGCAAACGGAGGTTATATTTGTGAAGTTTGTACTTGGCGCATATCCCTTAATTTCAGATAATCTGGAGAGCAAACCCTTGTTTAAGTATCAATCTACGACTTGTAGCTAGAGTGGGAAATATTTACAATAAAGTTATTGAAATTTTTGCCCATTTTATTACAATTAAATATTGAATTTGTTGAGAAACATTTAAGGTTAGAATAGTAGGTACTACTGGTCAAAATGAGCACTCGAATGATGCTGTACTATATTTCTTATGATAGTTGTGGTGATTATAAAATGACATGTGGGGGATTAAAAGCATATTCGCGATAATAGACGAACCTGAGTATGTGAAGCTATTTTAAACGAATTCCATGCGTTCAAATCCAAGTTTAAAATATTTTATAGTTACGGACCATAAATATGGCTAGACATTAAAAAATTTAACCAGTGAGTGAGGAAGAAAGAAGAACAATAAGAAAAAATTAGCAACTGGTGGAGCTCTATGGCAAGCCAGACCTGGTGGCTGAGATCCGGCGGGCAAGATTGAAATAATCGCTTGGTCATGTGGATTTCGGAAGAGAGAGCAACCAAAAAGGTCCATAGAGGAAATTTAGGTGGCATACGACTAAAGTGCGGCTCAGACTGAGGTGGATAGATATTGGGAAACAGTACCTTAGAAAAATGGGAGTAAAGAGATAAAAGAACTTGGCCAAGGACCGTCAAAGATGGAGGCAATCGGTATTGCAGGCCCAGGTTCTACGGTAGTTGTAGCGCCAATGTTAAAAAATTTAAGGTGATAAATCCAATATGGCAGCATCCTCTTGATAGGGATGGGAGTACTCACAAGCCAGTTTTGTTTCTTATTTACACACAAATCTCGCATCAGCAGTACATAACGTTGTCCCTACTAGTATATGCTCGAAGATTCATACATCGTTTTAAATTTTATAGCATCCCATTGGGAATGAGGAGGGTACTCACCAGCCAATTGGGCTAACATCGATTTTTTCCGGCAAGACATATTTTTATAAATAAAAATCGAATGAAAAGTGCATTTTTAAATAAAAAATTGCGAAAAATTTGCAACTCGTTAAATAATAATTAAAATCCTCGAGGGTTTCTAACTGTAAATATAAGGTTGGCGAGAACCTTTTATCAAGGTCTTTCTCTACAACACTAAAAATTATTATTTACTTAGCTACAAAAGAGGAAAATAAAATTCTGAACAATTGGAAGAAAGAGAAGGAGATGATTTTTTTTATAACTATGGTTTACAACATTGGTTTTACATTTTATTATCTCAAAAAATTAATTATGTAACAAATTTTCATAGTATTACACTGGAAAACCTTTTAATCACACGCTGCAGTCACTGGGCTGTAGTCGTCACGATATTCATTCGCAGTGACTTCAAAAAATAAAACTAGTAACGAGTATGGGTTAATTAAATAACAAATTTTCCAGAAGAAGATGTTGATACCTCCACTTCCGGGCCCTAGTTACTCCGACCTAATATTTATGCTCAGCGAAGTCAAAAACCCTCTAATACAAAATCGGACACATTTTCAATGTTATTTACCAAGTTATTATATATTTTTTAAATTGTTTATCCTATGCACAAAAGCAGTTTTTCACTTGTTTACGACCACTATTGGTCACAAAAATGTCTGGGATTTTCTTAAATCGGAGGCACCAAAGTATTTTAAACTTCATCTTGCTGTACAGAAAATTGGTAGTAGTGCCTATTTGTGTGCTTTATTTTCTCGATTATAACGACAGGACACTGGTAACATATCCTAATATTTTTCTTTCTCTCTCAGACACCAATTACGGGATTGCACGAAAGGCTTACCCTACTAGTGTATGGTTAATAGTATATTACTTTACGAGTGGAGTAATAGTATATTACTTTACGAGTGGAGTAAATTGCATATTACAGCGAGTGTGTTTGGCCCATGAGCGGCCAAATGGTTTTGTATAAAACTAAAAATAACAAATATAAAATTTAAATTTTGGCATAATTTGTCAAAAATATTCGATTTCGCAGACAGTTCGGTCTGAGAAATGTCAAATGTTAGTTTAATTTAATGAAAACTGTAGGTAACCAACATAATAATACAGGTTTCTATTTACTTACTCCACTAGTTTAGTAAATGAAACTATAACACAACTTCTCAATAATTTGACACTTACTGACAGAGTTATAGGTTAAAAAATACGCAATTTACTTATGAGTGGTGGGTAAATTGCACATTACAGCGAGTGTGTTTGGCCCATGAGCGAGCTTGCGAGCGAAGGGGCGAAAGAAACGAGCTAAATATGCAATTTGTTCCTCGAGTGAAGTACTATGCTTTACCCACGACTTACCAAATAGTTTTGTATAAAACCAAAAATAACAAATATAAAATTTAAATTTTGGCATAAGTTGTCAAAAATATTCGATTTCGCAGACAGTTCTGTCTGAGAAATGTCAAATGTTAGTTTAATTTAATGAAAACTGTAGTTAACCAACATAATAATACTTACTCCACTAGTTTAGTAAATGAAACTATAACACAACTCCTTAATAATTTAACACTTACTGACAGAGTTATAGGTTAAAAATACGCAATTTACTTATGAGTCGTGGGTAAAGATCCACACATCTTTCTTAGTTTTAGTTTAACTTTGTTTTTGTTAAATTTTATTTTTATTTATAATACTTAAATATTTTTATTTGTTTCAGGATCCTTTCACGGTAAGAATTCATATTTCTGTTTGGGTAAGATATTATGCACATCTTTATAAAATTTACATGCTCACACATTTTATAAGTATCATTTAGAAAGCTTTATTCTAATTTTTTAACATTTTCTTACAATTTTTTAAAACAACGAATAAATTCCTTTAATATCGGAAACATCATTACGCATATCTAATTAAGTATTTACTACCCGCTAACCTATTATACTATGTTATTATAAATTCTTACAGTTAGATTTCGTAAAACGCATTTACTACTATTCGGATGGCGGCCATTTTAACAACAATGAGAAGTTAGTGGTGCGGAAAGAAACACTTAACGATTAGCAAATAAAATAACGGCAATTAAGGCTATTCAACCAACCTGAAAACACTGTTCCCGTTTTTTAAAAGAGGAAGTGATAAATCTTTTTACTCGCACGTTTTGTAGGTTGGTTCTATTTCTTAACATTTGCAGCTTTTATATATGTTTAGGTAAAAAAACTGTGTAGTAGAAGTCGGGAACGAAATATTCATAAATATTTTACTTCAAGATTTCAGTGTGTTGTTAAACATTTTTTTCTATGTTTTTCAATTAGTTTCAAGTGTTTGTAACGTAGTACCTTTCTAGTATCAGTTTCCTGTTCATGTTTTTGAAGTTAAAATTTCTTTTGACCCAACTAACACAACTCGAGTCGATTTTTTTGCTTAAACTCCGTTTCAACCTAACTAATCCGAAAACGAACGTATGTAAGAAGTTTTCCATATGGTTGCTTAGAAGGCACCACACAAATCTAACCCCAAACTTTTGTTAACAGAAATCCAGAGATTCATTGCGATACAACAAGTAGTGTAAGTACAATGAACTTTTAAAATTAGCAAGTCGATCAAAAAAATGGATCTTAGTCGAGAACAGATATTTTCTAGCTATGATTTTTTACCAAAGCGGTTTGCGTGAATTGGTGTCAAAGAACTTTGAAACGGTTCTACATAGGAAGATTAAAAAACGTTTATAGTATTGTTAGTGGTAATGAATCTTGGATTTACTTCTACGAATCGGAAAATAAACGCCAATCCGCTGTGTGTGTGTTTTACGATGAGAAAAAACTAACAAATGTGATCCGTTCTCAAAGTGTGTCAATAAAATGGTCGCAACTTATGTGTCAAACTCTGGTTATGTGGCAACACTTTCTTTAGAAGATCGAAGAACGGTTACTTCCGATTGGTATATAAATTTCTGTTTACCAGAAGTTATTGCAAAATTCCAACAAAGCAACACACAACGGCGAATCATCCTACATCAGGACAATGCACGTGCTTATACTGCCCAAACGACAATCGAGTTGTTGCAGCTTAAAATCATCGAATGGTTAGACCATCCACCGTATAGTCCCGACCCGACCCAAGTTCCAATGATTTCTTCACGTTCGCAAAGATAAAGACTTTAATGCGTGCGCAGCGATTCCAGTCGTCATAAGAAGTCATTGATGCGTTTATAAAAGTGATTTTGCCGGTGTCAACGAAACACTGAAGTAACTGTTTTACCAATTGGATTATACGTATGCAAAAGTGTATCGATCTTGGTGGTACATATTTTGAAAAGTATTAAAGTCTATATATTTTTTGTCTAAAAAGCTAACAAGATCATCGAGATAAAAAATATTTAAAATGTTAATTCATAGCAGATCATCTATATGCTTCTTGTTCAAGTGGACATTGAACAGTGATATTTGCTTTCGTTTCATTAAGTTGAACGGATTTAAAAAAACAAACAAAACTACAAAGCTTTTGCGAAAAAACAATTTTTTTATTCGTAACAAATTATTTGGTAATAACAAATTTCCTGACCATTTCTCGGGAATCCCCCTTGATATTTGTAATCAGGGGGTCAAAATACATAGAAAAAACTTTGGTGGAGCCTTGTCCCTTTAACGGCTACGAAAACCCTCTGGGCTCCCGGACTAGAAAGAAAATGTGTACCTATTTATATATGTAAACAAGTGGAAAATTATTTTTTTAAAAATTAACATCACTGAGCTGTGTGGCTCTTTGAATCAAGACCACAAATTCGTGAAAACTCGCTGGCACATCGCTCGTGGGGGGTAGCGGACATTTTTTGCCAATGTTGTTTTTGAGTTGGGCAATCGTTGACGGACTATTGGCGTAGACGCGGCTGTTGAGATACCCTAGAGAAAAAACCCAGCAGTGTGAGACCTGGGCGCCGGTATGGCCATAGAATGTCATCCTGACGCGATATTTTTTTTTTACTAAACATTTGGTTTACAACTGCTAAACATGGGACGTCGCGCTGTCTTGTTGAATAGTATATTCTAACCGTGTAACAGACTGTATTTTCTCCACGACCATGTAATAATTCTGTTTATTTAAATTGAAATATGTAGCAGAACAATTATTAGAACGTCGCACTGACAAACTGAGTGACAGTTTTAAAATTCGCAGGGCAAACTATGTTTTTTGTTGAGCAATTACAGAATGTTATTCCGTCACTAGTTATAGAATGGAAATACATGCAAAACACATAAGAAGCAAGTGTTTCAGAATGAATATTCTCCACGACCATTAATGAATGTAATAATTCCGACTTCATTTTTAATAATAGAAAGTGTTCATTCTCACTCTTGAGATAGAATATTCATTCTGAAACACTAGCTTCATATGTGTTTTGCATGTATTTCCATTCTATAACTAGTGACGGAATAACATTCTGTAATTGCTCAACAAAAAACATAGATTGCCCTGCGAATTTTAAAACTGTCACTCAGTTTGTCAGTGCGACGTTCTAATTGTTTTGCTACATATTTAAATTTAAATAAACAGAATTATTACATGGTCGTGGAGAAAATACAGTCTGTTACACGGTTAGAATGAAAATTCGATAACTCGTGGTTCCTCTCGCTCGCTACGCTCGCGTTCGGAATTCTCCACTCGTATCGAATTTTCATTCTAACCTTGTTACAGAATATACTATTCTCCACGACCATTAATGAATGTAATAATTCCGACTTCATTTTTAATAATAGAACGAGTTCATTCTCACTCTTGAGATAGAATATTCATTCTGAAACACTTGCTTCTTATGTGTTTTGCATGTATTTCCATTCTATAACTAGTGACGGAATAACATTCTGTAATTGCTCAACAAAAAACATAGATTGCCCTGCGAATTTCAAAACTGTCACTCAGTTTGTCAGTGCGACGTTCTAATTGTTTTGCTACATATTTCAATTTAAATAAACAGAATTATTACATGGTCGTGGAGAAAATACAGTCTGTTACACGGTTAGAATGAAAATTCGATAACTCGTGGTTCCTCTCGCTCGCTACGCTCGCGTTCGGAATTCTCCACTCGTATCGAATTTTCATTCTAACCTTGTTACAGAATATACTATTCTATCTCAAGAGTGAGAATGAACACTTTCTATTATTAAAAATGAAGTCGGAATTATTACATTCATTAATGGTCGTGGAGAAACCAATTTCTGCTGTTGTCGACTTAAAATTATACCGTTGTGGTAATAAAGAGTTACGTTAAAATGCTGTGTAATGATTAGGATTTACTCTTATGGTCTGGCCACGCTTATTCTGAGAGAAATGGTGTCAGTTGTTTTCTTGAGCAAACATGGCCGCTCAAACAGTAGCTTTAAGCGAATTCAAGGCTCTTTTATTTTGGGATTTTCTACTGCCCAATACCTATAATTTAATTACAAATCAAATTACATAAAAAATGAGCTTTATACGAGAAGAGAATATTATTAAACTTTAAGAACGCTCTAATTTACCGTAAAAGAACGAGGTGGTGCTCATTCGGTTTCAATTTCTAGACTTATTATATATTATACGGGTGAAATTTAAAGTCTGTACCATGATACACTTTAATGATGTTTTTGATGTGACTAGCTTAACTGATCTCTTTCGGTATGATAAATTAGTATCGCGCCGTACAGAAGTCGTGATTACAGTTCCATCCGTTCTTATCGAACTTCGACGCTCCCTAGGTTTTTAATTCAGGTTCGAACTTGTAGGCTCGAACTTTTCGTAGGCTTCGAGTTTTAATGTTGCCTGGGTTAATCTCCACGACTGAAATACTCAAAATTGGACGCATGTGGAACACAAATCATATAGAAATCGGTTGATCATTTGAGCGTTGCTTAAGTCCAGAGAGCGTAAAATATATCATTGGTATAAAATATTCATGGATTTTATAAATTATTGAATTAAATTATTGAGCGGTACACGATTTAACTCCTTTGGTACTCAAATGGAATAAAAACAAAAACAAAAAATATACCACCGAGAAAAATAAGTCTGGGTATTAAGTATTGTTAGATCTACATAAAAAGTAATCGCCGATTTAAACTAGTTGAAATATTATCTACGATAATTATACTTACATGTTTCTAGCATTTTAAACCTTATTTACATTTACAAAAATGAAAATAGATCGCTGGCATGCTAAACTTTCGATTATATTTAATAATTTTCTATAAATTTAACCTTTTTTATTTTATATGATAAAACAGACAGATCCATTTTTAAAGTATTATTATTTCGTTAAATTAACTTCCAAATTCGATTTTAATATACAACAAACCCAATTTGTATAAATATATACATCAGGCCTTAATTTAACTCTCATAAAAACAAACAATATCAGCGAGTGTCATCTCACATAAACTCTACCATTTTTTTAATGATTCGGTCTGTAAAAATACTGTCCTATTAATGATGAATGTCATTAGGACGGACCTCTAACAATTCATTTTAACTGAAATGATATTTTTAACGTCGATGTGACGTGCTAACAAGACACTATGATTGATGAGTTTCCTTGTGGGCACCACCTATAACAGTTCTTTTGCAAACTTATTGACAGGGTGAAATATTTGCGATACTGTGAATGTTTCATTTAACGAACAACTAAAAAACGGATAAAAAAAACGTGAATCTGAACAATAAGATCATTGACACAAGTAGAAAGTAAAATTATTGTGTAAAAAACTGATCGGTAACAACAATGTAAATATTTTCTGTACAATTCTGTACTTGAATATTAACATCATACTTACATCCACTGTTGGACATACGTTTTTTCCAAACATTTCCAATTTTTTCTGTTTCTAACTGGTCCAATCAAATTTTTTTTAGATTATACGTTCATCTAGATCAAAGTCGCACTCCGATCCCCTTGCCACACCAACAATTTTTTATCTCTTTTGTCCTCTGTTTAGTAGTTTGCTGTATAACATCATCTACAATTTTACGACGCCCCATCTCTTTATTTATTAGTCTATCCTTTAAGGACGGGCGCCAGGCATTGATTCCTTCTTTCCCTTTTTTGTAACTTTTAGTTCTTTCATGTTTTTTTGTAGAGTTAGATTATCTGCACCATAGGTAAATACCGACAAAATGTAAAAAAGTGGTTTTCGTTTTAGACCAATTGGGGTATCTACTTTATAGATGTGAAAGAAAGGTAACCGTTGATAGCTTACATTGTGCCAATTTTTACGTTGACCTGGAATGGTATTTTGGTCAGGTAATTGAATACCATATGCTCTAATTTTATCATCTAGATGTCTTCTCTAGATTTTACAAAACCGGTGCTCAGATTTTCTTGAAGTCTTTAGAAACTTAACCTTGCTTTACATTTCACAATTCGGAATATCTTCCTGCTGTCAAAGTACCTTTCATAACTTCTGTTATGTCAATGCAAATGCCTATTTTAGTTGGTAGTGTGGTTGACATATTAAACTAGTATTTTTGTATTTTTTACCATTGTCGTTGTCATTTGTGCACTCTTCCACTTGGTACGAAGGTCAGATATGGTGTTCCCATCTTGCACCTCGTTATTGTTTTAAATTAGGTAATCGGGCTATTTAAGTTATTTTTTTATTTCAAATTTTGTACGATGCCAATGAATTTTTGCTAAAACTACAAACGTTATTCAAAACTATTTATCCTACTGACTGCGCCATATGTTTTAAAATATTTTCATTTAACAAAGTCTATAAAGGGATACAACTTCTTGAAAAACAGGATATCGGTGGTTAAGAATTGTTAAACGAAAAGGCAGCTTTACATTGAGGATTCCAACTTTTTTCACTACTTGACAGAAGAAAGAACAAAATTAAAAAAGGAAAGTTAATTGTTGCCTAATATACTCGTATCAATCATAACTCTTAGGGTCGAAGTGCTGAAGAGACTGACCCTTAGTAGTTATTAAGATAGGGTCAAGTGGGGTAATATTGAGAAAAAAAATCAATCTTTTTAAAAAAAAGGTAGTAATAAATAATTTAAAAAAAAACTATTAAAAGTGATTGATAAGACAATGAAGGTAGAGTACGAAACTGCTATTAAATTAACCTAAAAGTAAGAGATTAAAATAGAATAAACAAGAATATGTGTCTTATATTTACCCACTGAAAAGTGTAAAAATGAGACACCATGTGTACAAATATGAGACACCTTAGAAACCAAGCGAAAACAGTAGTTTCAGTTTTTATATGATATCTGGGGATAAAGGAGATATAAGGGGGTAAAAATAAAACACTGAAATATGTGTAATT
Organism: Altica lythri; assembly: GCA_964028335.1. Classification (NCBI taxonomy): domain Eukaryota; kingdom Metazoa; phylum Arthropoda; class Insecta; order Coleoptera; family Chrysomelidae; genus Altica; species Altica lythri. Next base: position 32,286,087 of record OZ034809.1, on the reverse strand, counting down.
TTTTTTAATTACCTATATTAACTCGAAACAAAACAATAAATTCGTACAAAAACTAAATATTAGGTGTGCTAGTTGCTCGAAATTATGAAAAACTTAAAATTTAGAAAATAAAAGGGAACAGAAAAACAAATTTAAATAATAATGCGCCATCACTTACATAACAGAATAAGTATCAAAATCTATATTAAACACGAGTTGTTCACTTGCACGTGCTGTTCCTCCACAAGTACTTGGGGCAGATAGCTTCATTATAATGTCATCCTGCAGCACATCATATATCTCGGGATTGTCAGGATAACCAAACTTGTTACCCTTACGTCTTAAATATGAAACTTGAAACTCGGAACCATTTTTTACAGCAAGAACATTGGCTACATAATACACCACCTTTTTTTTCGTAGCAAATTTCACAAGAACATAATCATTTATGGTGATAGCTTTGTTTTCACATCCAGAATCATAACCCTCTTTTTCAACTAAGTCTTCCATATTTAAGTTTTCTACATCACTTTCATCTTGACAAATTACTTCTTGCTCTTCGCTTTCACTTGACTCATTTTTTTCACGCTTTCTAATTTTTTTAACATTTTTGTTTTTTAAAAGTTTTTCTGTTGATTTTTCTTTTTCATGGATCATATCTAAATATTCTTTACTGGTAAGTACTTTAGCATTGCTATCAATTTTTCTTCGACGGTTTGGCTGAGGAGTCGATCTTCCTATTTTTTCCAGTAAAATTGTTTCAAATGATATTGAAGTAGATGCCGATAAGTTATGAAGTGATGTTGAAGGTGCTGTTATATCCTGCAATGTTGAATCTGTTGGCAGATCCTGTGACGAAGGTAATGCTACCGACAAAGGATCATGAATATCAATTGGGTCGGTTACCTTTTCTACATGTTCAAATATCTCTTCCTCTATTTTATTTTTAATTTTTAGAGATTCATACCTAATTAGTTTTGTTGGATCCAAACGGGACGTTGGGTATTTTAATCGGTCACAAGGGTATATACCAGTAGCCACAAATGAATTTACAATGGTGTCTGATGATAAACCTTCCGCCCAAATTTCACACAATAAATTTGAAAACTCACTTTTCGATAATTTTCTTTGGTTTTGACGCTGCCATTCTATTAGCCTTTCATTCCATTTGAGTTTTAAAGGCGCGAAGCAACACTTATCCAGTGGTTGGAGCAAATCTGTGGTGTGAGCTGGAAGTTTTAATAAGGTTATTTCATTTTTAATTGCATTTTAAATTGTGGTTTTGTCTAAATGTGTTACGTGACCATCCATTATTATAAGTAGAGGTCTTTCTTTAACCAATGTACAAAACTTAGCAAACCATTCTTGAAATATTATAGTTGTCATCCAGCCCTTCTCAGAACATGCGTACATTGTGCCAGGAATATCTTTAGTTGCTTTCCAAGTTGTCCACAGATTTGCACCCTGAAATATTATTAACGGTGGTAACAATTGTCCTGCAGCAGAAACGCAAGCCATTACTGTCGTATTTTCCTTACCGGACCCCGATATATTCCTGTGTACTTTTTGGCCTTTCATAGCAACCCCCTTGATTCTACTGGGATCCCAACAAAAACTGCTCTCATCTAAATTCCATATATTTCCCGGCTTGTCTTGTAAATTCAAATCAACCATAACTTCTTGTAAACGGTCATAAAATCCATAAATTATGAATGGATCACTTGTTGCTACTCGTCTGCTTAACTCAAGCTGCTCCATTTTTTTTTGACTTAACCGATTTCGTAGGCAAAAAGATCGAAACCAATCATCTCCTGGCTTACCGTTCGTAAACTGTGTGGTTAAATAATTTTCCACAACATAACTTTGAACTGCTGATTGAACTTCCTTTTTTGTTATTGCAAATCCCCATTTGGCCATAACGTGAATTTTTTCAGTAAGATCTCTTTCAACTTCGGGAGGCAGACTAGTTTTTCGTCCCTGCTTACCAAATGGTTTATTATTTAAGCGTCTGCTTAGTAATGATTTATTTATTTTAAAGTTTTTCGCGGCTTGTCTCAAACTTAGCTTCCTTTCTTGAATACACGATAGTGCCATCTTAAGATCTAGCTCACTGTATGATTTTGCTTTCTTCTGATATACACGAGGCATGATGCTGAAACAAAATTTCACATAAAAACGGTGTCTTTTTTTTACCCATTTACTGTTTCATATTTACCTCAAACTGTGTCTTTTTTTACCCCAGCGAAGAAACTCACCGTTCAATGGTCATTGCTATACTGATTACAGCTTAGAGTGATAGTTGATATCTTTAGACATTTGCGAGCATTTTCCGACCGGTCCCGTCTCCGTGCGAAGTTTTGTTGACATTTAACAAGAAATTTAAGCGCCAGGAATTTAAAAGTTTAAAAGCTATATTATGGATGATCTACTTTATTGTGTTGTAAAATGTTATCGGCAGAGTTAATAAAAGTTTATATTATGTTACATTGTAATATGAGGACTGAGGATAAACAGAAAATTAAAAAAAAAAATAACTGTACACTTTTCTCAAAGTTTGAAGGGTGTCTCATTTTTTCACCATTTTTTCGACTGTCTCACTTTTACACCCCTTGACCCTACGTCAAATTAAGTATTAATGTTTTTTGATTTAAAATAACATGTTTACTTATTCTATAATTCATAAAAAAGATAATTAGTTTAAAAAGAAAATACGAATAAACATGAATATAATACGCAAACCAAGCGTCTGCAGTTATTTAATATATCATTATTACTACAAGATTACAATATATAGTAGTTTGTTAAACCACTTTATTATTATAGGTCGTATCTTTGCCGTTGATTGTTTGTATGCAAATTGTAAACGACAATTAAAACAATTTATAATAAATCTTGTTAAACGGAGTAAAAGTAATTATTAACGATAATAAATTATATGTTTATCCGGTTGAATATCCGGTAAAATATGGGTTCTTTAATTAATATACAGTTTGCAGTTTGTAGTTATAAAAAACAAATTGATATACCAGCATTGTATAAAACAGTTTTTGGTTTCCTACAAAGAAAATCCTTAATTTACTTATTTATTAGGGATTAGTTTGATGTAAAATTTGTATATATTTGTATAAATCAGTTTAAATAGCATGATCAATGATAATTTTACCATATAGATATAGAACAGGTGCTTTCGTAGCTTCACAAGTGAGGGAATCTGAAGTACATTTGGCACGAATAAGATTCAAACGAAGGTTATAAGCTATTAGATATAATACATTGTCTCACAAGACTTAGGTGGCGACAAGTAATACGAGAGTTGTCTTTTTTAGTTTTGCATATAGCCGCTTAGAAGGCGCCTCCAATAGAACCTTCACACACAAATCTAAATTCAATCTTTTGTTGACATAAATCCAGAGTTTCATTGTAATATAACAAGCTGAATAGGCACAGTGAATTTTTGAAAGCCGGTCGAAAAATGGTCTTAGTCGAAAACATTTTCGAGCAATAATTTTTTAAAATTTTTGGATAGGATTATCCCGAAAGCAGTTTCTAGCTAAAAAGGTTTCTGTGGTTGGGAATCAAGCACCACACCAGTCAAATATTTTCCGCTGTTATTGCGAATTTCAACGTGGTCGCTTCAGTCTCAGTGACGAATCCAGGTTAGGTCCACCCAAAACAGCAGTCACAGAGGAAAACATTGATGCGGTTCGTCAGCTTATTAAGAAATACCGTCGTCTAACATACCGGGCATCTTTGGGCATTTCAAAGACCTCGATTCCAAAGATCCTACTTGAAGAACCGGGTGCTACTCACAGAAGAGCCAATAACAATCCGCGTCAATTGGTGTCGAATACAATTGGAAAGGTTCAACACAGGAAGCTCAAAAAACGTTTATAGTATGGTAAGTGGAGATGAATTTTGGATTTATTTCTACAAATCGGAAAATAAACGCCGATCCGCTATGTGGGTGTTTCACAATAAGGAAAAACCAACAAAAGTGATCCGTTACCAAAATGTCAAAGAAAATGGTCGCAATTTTGTGTCAAAATCTGGTCATGTGCCAACAATTACTTTAGAAGATCGAAGAACGGTTACTTCTGATTGGTATATAATCGTTTGTTTACCAGAAGTTATCGCGAAACTCCGACAAAGCAACACATAACGGCGAATCATCCTACGTCAGGACAAAGCAAGTGCTTACACTGTCCAAAAGACAATCGAGTTTTTGGAGCTTCAAAAAATAGATATATTAGTCTGAAAGTATTAGCTGTCCAAATAAAGAAAATGTGATTAATGGATTTAACTCCGAAGAAAGAGAATTTAAAACTAAGCTCTGCGAAAATTGACTTTTTAAGAAGTACAGAAAATGAGCTGTAGTAGCATCATAGTCTTAGCTCAGTAGATATTCTATAACAGCATAAACAATGATCTTTAATACACTTGAGGTATTAGTTGTCCGATAAGAGAAAGCTGAAGCTAAATTTTACTAAAGATATAATTATACAACAATAGCAGAAAATGCGTAAAGGGCGTAATTGTCCGAGCAAAAAAATATAAAACTAAATGGTGCTTATGCAAAGCACACGAAGTGAGCTTTTTTTCAAGGTGGAAGCCGTGTGACATATGGTCATTGGTCGTAATGCAGCCTAGTCAGACTTTTTATACTTCTTCCATTGGTGCATGTCACATGTCACCCACTTCAGGATCTTGGTACCCTGTACTAGTTTGTACAGGTCTAAAAGATGGGTTCCATATGTTTGTGGAGTCTCCAACAATTGACTGTCAGTATGTATTAAACTGTTTCAGGATCTCTGCTGCTTAATCCGCAGTTTGGGCTTCTATTAAACAGTTCCATGGTTTGCAGGTGTTCCGTGACATGGCCTGTAATAAATCCTCTAAAGACTGATACCTGATTTGTGCTGGTTTTGCGCAGTATTTCAGCTGTTCTGGCACACGTCTTTTCAATACACATTATACTATGTGCTCGGCTAGAGATATGTTTTCGTTGTTGGTTGTGTTGTTTACGAATCCAGGCTTTCATTTGGCTACTTTTTGGTACCACTAGAGCTGGCTCTGGACTGTAGAATGCTGTGGCTGATTTTTTTCTTGCAAGTTTATCAGTTTGTTCGTTCCCTTGTTTTTCTCTATGTTCTCTCACACAAACTAGTTTGAAACTATTATTATTATTTCGATATGACATCGAGGATACTCATTATCCATGTGCTAATGTGAAATCCACTGTAGAGTCTTTAAAGCTTTAATAGTCGCCTGGCAATGTTATAGTTTAGAACGATTCTGTTAATCCCTTCAGTCAAGGTCTTTTGGGTGACTATATTCGTAGCCTATTACTTTCTACATATTTCTTGTACTCGTAGCATTTAATTTGCTGTGAGCTAGGACGACCAAGCAAAATTCACTACATGGTGTCTTTAGTGCCTAAAGATATAATAGTTGTCCGAATGAGAAGCAATAAAACGTTAGAGTTAAAGTTTATTATAGAAAAAGATAGAAGTTTTGGCTCTTGTAAAACTCTTAAAATGGCTTTAATCTCAAATTCTTCACAAGTTATTCAGTTCAAGCATTCCAAGCAAAATTAAAGAAGTTTTTTTATCGTCGACGGAAGTAAAATGAAAAGGTAACAAGTAGCACGGTACACTAACTGATCTTTGAATGTAAACATTCACATAAAATTCTGATTGTTTGTGGTACTATTGTTTAACGATTTTTTGTTAAGTTTAAAATGAAGAAATGTAAAATATTTCATATATTTTAAATTGAATTTTGATTTATACCTGGATTTGCAGTTCGTTGGCAGCGACGTGATTTGACGTATATGCAAGTAGACCAATACGTGGTAAGTCTTTCTAAGTTAAATCTGGCAACTACGCTTCATTCCTACCGCGTATTGGTCTACTTGCACATACGTCAAATGACGTCGCTGCCAACGAACTGCAAATCAAGGTATATTAACGTCGTTTTTTGTCAGTATCTTTTTGAATAAATAAATCTGCGAATGAATTCTTACATTAGTTTAAGAGTTTACCACAAGTTTTTAAGTATTCAGTATTAGTTGAGATTTGGAATTTACCTTTTCAGATTTTGCAAAACAGTTCAGTCTCTCATAATTTGGTAAATTGTCTGAATTAGACATAAGCAAATTTCGTGAAAAAGCATTCTTGATACAGGGAAAATCGGTGGCTATTGTGAATATAGAAATTCTGGTCCAGGTGCATCTTTGTTTGTCTATAGACAGGAAAACCTTGGACAATCCTTTGTAGGCAGAAACCGACTTAAAGATAAGAGTTTGTTGAACAATTTTGAGACTTAACGAATATATCTGTTTTTATCCAATTTAAAGAAAATAACAAAGAGCATACTCAGCTAGCGTGGGTAAATGACTTTTTGGTAATCTAAAGATTACAATTTAATTACTGTTGAGTAATTTATCGTAACAAATTGGTGAATTTTACGACAATTTTTAATAACTTAAATACTGTATTTGTTAAGGTTCAAGTAGCATTACAAATTTGGCGCCTCAATGTTATCCTAATTTCCTCATATACAGAAATTTTATCGTTAATAATCATCATCATTGTCACGAGCTTTAGACTTTCCAATTTTCATTTCATTATGTTTTTAAATTAAATAAATGTCGATGTAAGAATTGAACAGTTGGAAATCAATCCATACCTGTTCAAAAGGCCAACCGACAATAATTGTGGGATATGTAATATTAGATTCAAAGGTAAATATAAATAAGAAGAAATGTCAGCTATCTCCTAACGTCACAATTTGTAATGAATTTCAAAGGCATGGAGACTAGACAAGGAGTACGAACTCCATGTATGCAAATAGGGCTACCAAAATAAGAGGGCGCTGGTGTTCCATTTGTACCAAAATGCCGACCAATGAGGACGTAGTTTGAAATAAAATAAATGATTTTTAATTATTTCATTATTATTATTTCACAATGAAAAAAATAGTTCGATCTTTTAGATATAAATAATAAAAACCAATTTAATAATTCACGATTATTTAATTGTCTATATTCATACCGGTACAAAAGGAAAACTAGCGACGCTAGTGGTGAAAAAAGTAAACCTAATATGTACGATACCGTGGACAGATTTGCGTAGGTACTCCTTGTCTAGTCTCCATGTTCAGAGGGATCAAAAAGTGGAAAATGGACCTTAAAAGTTTGTATGTACCTACTTTGACAATAGCACCGACAGGTCTCTTGTGGAATTGAAATATGGAAATTTGTTCAGGACAATTTTATTCCTATTTTAGTAAAAGTTTAATATTGAAAACTCTGCTTACAATTTTTGTTTTTGTTTTTAAACTAATTAATCTTTTTTCTTTCCATGTGCTGTGCTCTTCAACTACATAAACGATACAGGCTGTAAGTATTGGATTTTATTTTTTATATTTTGTTATTTAATATTATTATTAAAAAAAAAATTAGGACATCAGAACAGATTCATATTAATTAAATTATCTTCACAGTACGCACGTATCAATTTATGCATAAATTTTCTATAAAATAAAGCGTAGGACAATATAATAAATGCCCACCGTAATCTTGTCGGAAAAAAAAACTGGAAACAATAAACCATTTAGACATTACTTATTTTTAATGTATCTTGCTCGCGTTTGCAGTGGCGTTTCGTAGGTTTTAATCGAAGTGGGAGGACAACTTAACCTTGTTCTGTTAAACAGAACATTTTATAAATGCGTCTAGGTTCCCTTTATAAAAAAAATGTTAACAGTGATATATATTTTTTCGGTAATTATTACACTGTTTACATTTTAAACCGTTCCTTTTGTATATCTAGACATAGGTTGGGTTAGTTGTCATTACGGTGTTAAATGATGAACCCAATTTTAATTTCTTATCTTTTACTGGCGAAAATTTCGTTAGAGTAAGATCTTTATGAAATAGAAATGTATAAATTCATTAGTTTGTATCTCTGAGGCATTAGTTCTTTTTGACATTAGAATAGTTTTGAAATTATTTTATGTTTTTGATAGCATCTCTAGGTTTTTTAAGACTTTAAGATTTTCACACAGTTTGTATTTAAACCTTTTATTTATTAATTTGTTAACCAGAAGCTTCGCATAACATTTTCAGGGTCTTTAATAGCTTCTTAGAACTTTATCACTTCCCAATTAGTTTCCTTAACGAATCTTAGGCACTGGGATTGTTTCCAGAGGGTTTTTAGGTTTAAGGCAACATCGTTAAGTGCTTTTTTTAACTTAACAAAGTTTATATGTACAGTGAACTCTCTCTTAAACGGACAGCAGTGGTTCCGTATAAAGTGTCCGTTTAATGGAGGTGTCCGTTGAAGGGAGAAAAGAATTTGTACTTACTTAATTAAAACACAAGTTTTCATCACTAAGTATATAATTAAAATGTGTACATATGAACATTATGGGTTATTTAAAAAAAAATTCAATAGTGGTTTGCTTAAGACTACTTAATTTATTTTGTTTCTATTGAATCTAGAGATTCAGATAATTGTTGGGCTATGTTGGTATTCCCCCATAACACAAAAAAAAAGTTAAATATTTTTAGGTTTTTTATATGCTTCATTAATGTCTTTTATATTTGATTCAGTAGTTTCTTCGTCGTTACTTTCACTTTCAGATAATGTTCAACAACCTTGTTATCCTGAAACTCACGTACACATTCCTGAATACTTATATCAGGATTTTTAGTCAACACATCTCCATCAATTTCCCTATAACTTAATAAATCTGTGAAGTCTTTGTTTTTTTTTTACATATTTCCGAAAGTAGCAAATCATCCTCACAATCTTCTTCTTCTTGTTCAACTTTATTCTGCTCACCGAATCCAGCTTTAAGAAAGCAATTGTTGATGGTTTTCGGTTGAACTTTTTTCCATGCAGTTACTGTCCAAATTAAGGCATTGGTAACGTTGATAGACTTCTCAATCTCTTTTGTAGAATCGTATTGGTCCATCGACGATAGTAACCTTCGAATCAGAAACTTTTTATAGTAATTTTTAAATCATTTTATAATCCCTTGATCCAGAGGTTGGCATTCAGATGTAGTGTTTGGCGGTAGAAATATAAGTTTAACATTACGCAACGAAAGTTGTGGATGAGACGCAGCATTGTCTAGGAACAAAAGTACTTTTTGATTTTCTCTGTGCATTCTTCTATCAAATTTATTAAGCCAGTCTGTCATGATTTCTCTTGCAATCCAAGACTTCTTATTGTGATACCATTCGATAGGTAATTTTTCTACTTGGAAGCCCTTAAAACAACGAGGGTTTTTACTTTTTCTCCAATCATATTGGTGCAAAACAGAATTGTGAGTCGGTCTTTGAAAGCCTTACCTCCAGTGCATTTTTCTCCTCTCAGGGCTTAAGTTTTGTTGGGTCAATCTCGAAAAAATAGTCCAGCTTCATCTGCGTTAAAAATATCTCGCGGTGAGTATCCTTTCATTATGGTGAACAGTTTTTCTTTCCATTTATAAACCACTACTAAATCTACAGCAGCTGCTTCACCACATACAGATTTGAAAGAAATATTGTGTCGCTTACAAAATTTCTCGAGCCACCCACTAGAAGCTTTAGTATCGAAACTTAGTTCCTTTGCATTTTCTAGTGCCTTTTCTTGAATAAGTTTACCAGAAACAGGAATGTTTTTAGAACGCACTTTACAAAACCAATCGAAAACAATTTGATCTAATGCAGCACCTTCCGTTTTCAAAAAAATTCTTTTCTTTTCTAAGTTTTCACTCTCAGAAAACTGACTTAATAAATCACTCTTCTGTTTCAAAATTGCACCGGCTTGCGTTTTTCCAATTCCAAATTTTTCGGCTAATTGTCAAACACTTAACTTATAATACGTATCCGCATAATAGTCCAAGATCCCGGGGCTCCCAGACCTTCCTTATTTTCTAACTCTCAAAATTATGAGAAATGTGTGGGGTAATGTATGCTTAAGCACCTATAGTCCGATAAATGGAGATTTTAAATAGCCATGAAATTTGGAAAGGCTAACTTTTTGGTCAAATATGTATTTTTAGGCGTAGATTAAGAATCAATAGTTAAAAATTGCAAAATGTTGTAGGAAGGGTGGTAAAAAAATTAAAAACCACCCCGAAAACAGGTTTTTGGGAATTTTCTCGAAAACTATAACAGTTAGAAAAAAATGTTTCAAATAAAATCGATAGATCAAGAGTTGATCTATAAATTTGTCTTTAATCATTTTTTTCGAATTCGCGATAGGAAACGAGATATTTTAATCTAAATATCATAATTTATAAAAGAATTTTACGCATGCGCGAATAAAATCGTCAAAGGGGGAGGCGACTAAGTCGGCAGTCGAATGTCCCCACTATATTTTTTCTTCTCTAGTACATTCTATCTCTTATTCACTTTTTTGCGATGTTCGTTGTTGCTCCGCGCGTATATATTTTTTTTCATTGATAAATATTTTTAAAAATTGAGCTCGGTACCGCACGTTTTTATTTTTAACAATTAAAATCTCAATAACGGTAAGAGATACAACAAATATGATTCAGGACGATTTTGTTAGAAATTTAACGAATTATTTAATGAAAAAAAATATCATTCTAATTCGTAATTGAAATTTTTTTTTATTTTTTTATTTATCCTTCAATTATATTATAAAAATTTGTTAAAATGTTATATATACCATTCAATTGCAAATTTTAAGAACAGTATTATTATCTGATTCAAAAAATCAATTTTTTTATCTAAAAATGTTTTTATTTTTCATATTTATCATTACTTAAAAACTATACGTTTTATAAAAAATTGTTTCCAATAAAAGTTGTTCCTTTTTATATAAACTTTCTTGATTAAAATTATTATTTCTTAATTTTAAGTAGGGAAAAAGTTATTAATTTTTAAACATTGCGGAGAATTTTCATCACAATATTTTAAAATTCTTTTTTTTTATTAATTAATTATTTCAATAATTATTAACTTAATTAAAAAATGTTTCTAATAAAAAGTGTTCTTTTTTATATAAACTTTCAGAATAAAAATTAAATAATATCAATATGAATTTTTAAATTGAAATTCATAATATGAAATTTTAATTATCTGAAATATTTTTACGCCAAGTGAAGAATTTTGTTTATTTTTTTTAACCTCAGCCTTTTCTGGATTAATTTAATAGCCCTGGAATTATTTAAAATAAGAATAGTAGTTTTAAAATAAATTTTTTAATGAATTATATTTTATGGTTAGTTTCTTTATTTCTTTAAAATACATGATTCATTTTTTTTTCAAATACCACAAAAAATATAACACGATTAAAAATAAATATTAGGTATTAACTAATGAATTGAGCTAATATAACAATAAATAATATTATTTAATTAAGCAATATTACAAAATTTATTTTTAATTAACAGACCAATATCACATCAAATGTTTAACAAATTGTGAATGTTAAAAAATTTCAAAATCTAGTTCTCTACTTTCGCTGTTATATATTTCTTCATCCGAATCTTGATGCAATAATACGTCTCTAATGGTCACATATCTATTTTCGTGTTCTGATTGTTCACGTTCTTGTAACTCATCATCAATATCTGAATTATCATAGTTATCGTTGTTATCTACGTTCTCGTAATCGTGATTAAAATCTTCTTCAAGATCATTATTGTAATTTTCGTCCATTTGGCTGAAGTCCTGTCCATCGCCATCAATACCATCGCCGGTATGATTTTCAGTACCTTGAACATTATCTCTTACGCTAGACATTTCTGACGCGTTGCTGCAACTAACCCCATTACAATTTGAGCAGAAACTGGAACAGCGCAGCCCAGCCTTCCGGCACCCGCAACGTTTGTTTGCACAGTTTGTGGTACACCCACAAAACATCTTAAAAAAAATAAGCATTTGTAATTTTAAGTTAAGTGTCAAAATATATATAACAATTTTTTACCTGTGATAATAATTCTTTTGGTGCTATGTCATCAGTTGTCATAATTGGAACCATAATTAAATTTATCCGTTTCCAGCCCCATTCTTCAGCTCGCAAATTTTTTCCTAACCATTTCTGTATTTGGTAAAATACTCGTTTGGCATGTTGGAGTAGTGCTGGAGATGTTGGAGGTAAACTTGCTAGTCGAATCTCAGTATGTGATTGAGTTACAAGAGCAGCAAAACGTTTATAACGAATTTCACCGATTGTCAAGTTATCATCGTTCATTCCGTACAACATAAATATAAATTTCTTTGCTGCTTCTTCTAAGTTGTCAACGCGACTGTTCGAGTCATAAAATGCCTGCGAAATATTTTGTAAACTTTCATTTTTTTGTAATAGTCTGATAATACTTTTTTTTCCTTTGCTAAAAATAGCACTGGTGGTGTCGCAACCAGCAAAAGCATGCGCGAACAATATAAATTGTTTCAGCTCTGTATTTTCAGATGTACAGTATAATGTATTACCAGATCGTTTACTGGCAGTCATTTTATAAAAATATATATTTTCCGACGTAGATGTAAGACCAACTAATAATACCAACAAATCAATGTCATTTCCCACCACTGATACTGGTGTATTTGATTTTTTATTCATATCAATTGCTGTGTTGACTATGAGGACATCAGCGTCTTCATCAGCTTGCAGAACTGTCATTCCTTTGTCTTGAAGATATTTGGCCAAGAGATCGACGAATTTGTTTTTATTACAAATGTTGGATAGAAATTTTGTTTGCGTTAAAGATATCAGCATGCCTATATCGAAAACCACATCAGCTCCAACATTTTTCTCCTTTCGTCTATATCTTTCGTATGATTTTACCCCACACATTTCATTGTTGTATCCATCAAATACTACGACGGCTTTGTCAGTGAAATGTGTCACAATGTACCGGTAATATTGGTGAAATACTTCCTGATACGTTTTTCCATGTGACCAGTTTATTTGGTGTAGCAAAAATCCGCCATCAATTACATATGAAAACGTAGACAGAAGAGTATCAGACACAAGACTTGTCTTAAAAGTTGTAAATAACTCTGACTTCTTATTCTTGCGCATGATTCCATGTTGATCGAACAAAGATAGAGGAAACGGTGACAACTCATAATTAAAAGATTTTTTAGTCAGATCTTCATTGTCTTTTGTTAACAAGCAAATTCTTTGAAACAAAAGCAATGAATTGACATTGGAGTATTCTGAATCAACATGTATTCCTGATTGTGCAGCTGATAAGGGTTTCACTTTGTGCTTAAAACTCATACTAACATTTTGTGCATTTTTACCAACAATTTCAGCCATACTTAGTTGGCCTTGTTTCAGTGCTTCATGACAATTGATATTTTTGGTACCAACAATTCCGGTTGATAACGACGTTAATGATTCTCGATATTCGAAAGGTTTGTGTTCCAATAACCAATCGCTTATGAGTTTTATATCCATATTGTCTCTTTTCAGTCTACTTTCTGTTAAGTCAACGTGCTGTTCACTAGTATTTGATCTAAAATCACAATATTTTTCTAAACCATCCATAATAGCAAATGAAACAGGCATACAAGTTAAATATCGTGCAATAACACTTGGACTGACGCCTCTTCCGTGTTTGAGATCAGTGCCGAAGAAACGATTAAGCGTTTGTTCTATTGTCATGTCGCTCCAGATTCCAGCCCAAGCCTTATACGATCGTCGAATAGTGAAAGCGCCTTCTTCAGTAAACCGTCTAAATTCATCATCATCCATATTCATTTCCAATTGTACCATAGATTGTAGATAAATTTGGGCTGATTTTGCATACAAATAATGTCCTGATGCATGAAAATACGGTAACATTTTTTCGACACTTTGTAAATGAAGTTTCCAATTGCCTAGACGCTCTGCTTCGATGAATTGAAGTGCTATGGTTACCATGTCAAAATATTGAATAAATAATTGCGCAGTTGGACCGTTAGATTTGAAAGATTGTAATGTATTTAATAAATATTCTGTCATCTCCTTCAAAACTGGATCTTTTGTACATTCATTGTAGCATGGCGGCTCCGTATCCCACGATTGAAATTTTACACGCAGAAATTCATTCCATTCTTTTTTTTGTGTTAAACTTATTTCTTCCTCGATGTGTTCAATTAAGTGAAGCCCAATTGCCGTATATGTCAATATATGAGCACGTAATGCTCTTGAAAATGCTTTACCACTTATCATATGTTTTACGGATTCCTCGGCATAGGATGTTGACCATATATCTTCTAATCCACTTCCGGTCATGATATATCCAATTGCTCCCAAAAACGACATCAATGTATGAAATCCTCCTAACCGCACCACAACGTTCCCCATATTCGCATTACCAGCTACTAATTCGTAAGCTTTAATAAATAATGGCTGATCAAATGTAACTATGCAAGTTTTTTGATCTCTTTTTTTACAGTCTTCCATCGCGTTTATTATTGCAGTATTAATAGATGTATGCTTCGATGGAGGTTCATTTATGAATGGCAAACAAATTATTCGTGCTACATTATCGTGAAGTAAATCCTGAGATATTATTTCCATATATCCTCTCCAGCTTGGAACTACATTTTCGAATGTTCTTTTCCCCCATAAATACAATGCATATTGCGGTGGAATATCATCAGATTTTTCAGGTATCAAAGTAGAGACATCTTCAAAGACAATGGTTTTTAATCCTGTAGCTTGTGTACTGCGGAATGGAATGGTTTCAATGGCATTACACGCTGCTAATTCAGCAGCAGACGGCATTTTTTTACATTTTTTCGAGGCACCTTCAAATGTCACATTACTTTCGGGAGTATATGCAATAATTCCTCCAAGGCAATGAAATGTTCTTTTACCATCTAAGGTTTTAGCATTATGATCCGTATTATCGAATACGTACTGTGCGAAAACATCGTCGATAATCATTTTTGGAGGATCCATCATTGTTGATGCTTCGAACAATTGAATATTATAATACGTTGCTGTTACTCCTAATTTTGATAATAAGTCTATTATTAATCTGGAGCCACTCTTCTTATATATATAAGTACCGACAGCAAGCTGAAGATGCGAATTGAAAGATTTCGGTCTGACACTTGAAATTATTGCGTGAGCAATATTGTCACGTTTCAAAAAATCACCGGAATCATTGTTTTTATTTTTCCGTAAAATCAGTTCACTAAGAAAATAGTTTAATAGATCTGGTACATCTTCTACCACGCTATCTAGGAAATCACCAGACGCCCGATAAGACTCAGAATCATATTTTTTTTCCATTATTTCAGCGCGGATAATTTCAGCCGCGGCTTCTACAATTGTTTTTTTTTCACTTGCACTCAACGACTCAGTGTCTTCAAACCAATTATCGGTAAGCTGTTCTGCAGATTTGTGTTTGTAGTATATAATAGTATCTTTACCGCGAGATAGGTGAATACGAATATCATTTCCATAGCGAGATTGTAATTTTCTATACAATCTTTTATTTGAAATAACATTGTTATCCATTAGTTCTTGTAACGTTGATAGTTTAAATTTTGTTTCTTCGCTTTTTTCTATGTACTCATAAACACGATCAAGAATTTTTTTGGTTTCAAGATCATCATCGCGAATTTTTCGGTTTTCTCTTGGAGCCTTCAAAAATTGATGCAAGCATTTCCTATGGTAACGAGCCTTTACATCAGTGAGAGATGTAACACCTTGCAAACTGTCTTTGATAAGATCGGAAACCTCGTCGTCACGAAAATCAGCAGTAGTCAATATTCGTTCAATATGGTGATTATTAGAGAAAGTGTGTAATTGATATACACGACCATCATTTTTTTTTCCACACATCAAACAGAGATGAACAAAATCAAAACTGTTTTCCGGAGTCTCATCTTCAGACAGTTGCTGTTCTTCAGTAGGTCTACCAGGTGCCGTTGATTTTTCAATTCGCACAAACGGTTTTTCATTCAATGATACTAGATATCGTGTCCGGCAGACTAAAAAATATTTTTTTTTATTTAAATAAACAAGAATGTACCTTAATCCTGTTCTAAGACTTTAATATATAACTTCTTAAAAAAATTTGGTAGTTTTTATTGAGTAGATAATATATCAACACTACTTTTTATTAATTTATAGAAAAATAAATGTTTAATTTAAAAAGTTAATTTTATCATAAATTTATTGATTGCTATATAGTCTAGTTCACATGTACCTACCAATTTTGCTCTTTTTAGTGACATTTTTCAGCCCTGTCCAAAAACTACGACAAAAATGTCATTCGATTCGTATTTTTACCTAGAAAGTATAAGGAAAGTCCGAAAACGCGCTGATAAAAATCACAAAAGTTATAAACAATTAAGTGAAAAAAAATGGGACTTTAGTTTTTTTTAATATCTCGGAAAATTGTCAAAATTTTGAAAATTTGAAAAAAGATTTGAAAAGAGCAATGAATTTGCGTAAAAAAAGTCCCAAATCCCGAAACTGTATCTCAATTATTTATAATTTTTACAGAGCCCTAAAAATACAGCCAAAAACGGGTAGTCTGGCTTCCGCGCGCATTTTGTCACATCGACATAAAAACAAAAAAAAATTATTTAAACAAATAAAATATAAATATTAAGGAATAAAAAAAATCATTTAATGTTGGGATACATCAATAAACAATAATCCGCAGTCAAAATATTTTTATCTCAATTTTAACGTTAATTATAAATTTGTTAATTATTAACTTTTTCTTAATTAAAAGTTAATATAAAAACCACTATAATTATTAAACTAAGACACTGGAATTTTTTTCCTTTGGAAAAGTTATTCCTAATAGGCAAAAAAATAGATTATAATAGAATATAATATGATTAAAGAAAACGGTTTCTTAATTTTAATATTTAGTTGCAAAAAACGATTGTTAATATGCAAACGCCTTTTTTAGCAACAAAAAAATTTTTTTAGGAAACTATTTTTTTAAAATTATTATTTTTTTCAATTAAGATAATGCAAAAAAAAATTTCGAATTGCTTATAAACAATGTATTTATTTATAATAAATTTATTAACAATAGACGTAAAAAATAAAAAAAAAAATATTATTAAGTAGTTCTTAGCCATGAGACATTGAAACAATAAAAATTAAAAAAAAACAAAAGTTCCATTTTTTTTCACTTAATTGTTTATAACTTTTGAAATTTTTATCAGCGCGTTTTCGAACCTTTCCTTAAACATTTTAGGTAAAAATACGAATCGAATGACATCTTGGTCGTAATTTTTGGACAGGGCTGAAAATTTTCACAAAAAAAGTACATGTGAACCAGACTAATACTCGGGAGGTCGATTCCAAGTTAATATGAATTTTAAATTAAAAATATAAATATATAATAAGAAAATTAAAATATTGGAAAATTTAATAGATGTAATAGATTATTATACCTACGTACCAGTATGAAATTCAAACGATTCTTTGTTTTCCCACAAGATATATTTATTGTCGTTTTTCAATCTGCTCTTTTTTATTAATGAATTTAACCCTTTTGTTTTAACTATGGTAATTTCATCGCTATTGTTTATAAGAGGCAGATCGCAAAGTGTACATATTTTCACTGTAGTCATTTTTATAATTTTACACTCAACACAGGAAAGGTGTACAAATAAATGGAATAAACACTACTTCACAAACTCAAAAAACGTATCTTCAAATAATTTTATCAACGAAAAAAGATACATGAAATTCATGCACAGCATCAGTAAAATTTTATGCAAATGTAAATGGAGCAACAGGTGATGATAAGACCTGCGCCCTACATAACACTTACTTAAGCTACGGTTTCTAAGAACAATGCGCGGCGTACGGCCGACAGTAAGTTGAGCAGAGCTCACGTGCGCTTTAATTTAACATCAGGTTTCTTATGCATGCGGTTTGTAAGAGTCTGTCTAGTTGAACGGATGAGTTTAACAAAGCAGTGTGAGTTTGAGTTGTGCGCTGAGATCAATTTGGTTGGGTTTGGACGCAGACGTCGACATAAGCTGAAGCAAATTATATCGAAGTGGTGGCTAGTGAAGAGTGATCAATTACACTAAAACACAAAAATTAAGTTGTTAAAGACATATTACTACATATTTTTGATGCTCAGCTTTTCTTCTGGTGTGATTGGATGACTATATCTGTTACAAGGTTTTTTAACAATATTTTCTTTTATGAAGTTTAGAACAATCTCAAACAATTCCCTAGAAGGTCTAAAATATTCTCGAAATTTTATTTCATTCCCAAAAAGTCGTCTTTCTACTGTAACTGCATACGCTCCTTCGGATTTGCGACAGTAAAATAAATCATCAACTTTTCTATTTGGCTCTTTCATTGTCAGCAACAATAAGTCTTCTTCATCGTTCTCAATTTCTTCGATCAAAAACGCAACTATAGCATTATTCATTCTGGACTATCCGTTTACTTCAACAGAATACTGAGAATTCATAAAAACCGACCCGCGCGAAGCGGACTGTGAGTCAAGCTGAGCTTATTCTGCTTAAGCCGTAAGACGCGCGACGCGCACATTTCTTAAAAACCGTAGCTTTAGTCACCACCCCTTTCGACGATTTTATTCGCGCATGCGAAAAATTCTTTTATAAATTATATTTTTTAGATTAAAATATCTCGTTTCCTATAGCGAATTCGAAAAAAATGATTAATAACAAATTTATAGATCAAGTCATGATCTATCGATTTTATTTGAAACATTTTTTTCTAACTGTTATAGTTTTTGAGAAAATTCCCTAAAACCTGTTTTTGGGGTGGTTTTTAATTTTTTTACCACCCTTCCTACAACATTTTGCAATTTTTAACTATTGATTCTTAATCTACGCCTGAAAATACATATTTGACCAAAAAGTTAGCCTTTCCAAATTTCATGGCTATTTAAAATCTCCATTTATCGGACTACTATGCATACCCGCTAACTTGATTACCCGGCCCTTTTACAGGTAACAGCTAAGAAAAGTACATAAAAATATGGCTTACTTTCCTTAAATTCTAACAGCTGGTTTTTGGATATGTTTTACAAAATATTGTACGAAATCATAATCCAATATTACCAGACACCTCTTGTGGGCGTTAACTCCCGCCAGACGCTTTAAATTTGCATAAAAAATTTCTTTCCTATTTTCTAACTTCCAATTTTTATATATGATATTTATAGTAGTATTTTAATACCTTTTGTATGCAGCCAAACCAACCCCATGGGCCAATCACCCCCCCAGACGCATTAAAGTTATCCTGTAAGTGTAAGCGCGACAGCATTATCTATGCGCTTGAGTGCGAGTGAGATTTACTCTGTAGATTGCTTTCTCACTCTTAAATTCATGGACCATTTTGTTTATACGCATGCGCGTAGCATCTGCTTTCGCGTTTGTGATCGCGCAGGCATTATATTGTTATATTGAAGTTTTATGTTATTTTTTCGATTTTGGTTTTGATGAGTTTTGATATAAATATATATTTTCATAAAAAAATGTTTCTTCATACACGTAAAACTGTGCAAATTATCTTTTTCTATTACGTATTTAATAAATTACAACAATAAAATATATACTCCACCATTTTTCTGTCAACTGTCAGTTGTTCTTGTCCCTATCCCTATCCTAACATTGGAAAGTGCAAGTATCGATACCTAATTATCGAGACATTTCTTTCATTACTTTTATAAGAACGATATGTTTAAAAATATTTCTGTGAACTAAAGATTTTTCTGACGTACAACCACTGTCCATAAAAATGTTATTCCTACCAAAGTAAAACATTTTGAATATATCATTTTTGTTCTTTATCGTGCACACTTATATGCAGGACATATTCATGACAAGTGTATACGATACGAGAAACGTATTATAGCATGCACTAAAATTATTATCAAGGCGCTAAACATTAGTGTTATGGAGATTTAATTTAACTCTTTGTTTTTTAACCAGTACCGTAGTCAAATATTTATTATACTAAAACAAAAAATACCTGAAAAAATATAAACGAGGTCGGTTGCAAAGTAAACACGACAAAGAAAAAGTTTGCAAAAACATTTGTTTCTCGTCACATAGAATTTATTTTGTTCAAAATAGTACCTTTCAGAGTTAAAACAGCGATTTTCATGGTCCAGAAGTTTATTGAATGACCGGGATGTTCTTCAAAATGGTCGTCACCGCCTTTTGGATGGCCTCTACGTTGGCATACCGCTGTCCCTTCATGGACAAATGTAGTCTACCGAACAGAAAAAAGTCGCACGGTTCCATATCCAGAGAATATGGGAAGTGGTTGATTGTTAATGCCATTTTTTGTCAAAAAATCGGACACAAGTTCGATCGATGTGATGGTGCATTATCGTGCAACAACCTTCTTCGCGATCTTCTGGCCGAACACTACGAATACGCAAGAGCAAACGCTTTATAAAACCAATATTAGTATTAATCGTTTGGCCTGCTTTTCCAAACTGCTTTTTTCCGGATTTGGCTCGCTTTTGTCACCAGTCGCAATATTGTACAGAAAGTTTTTATCTTTTTGGCCTCTTTAATGATCTCTCTGAAATGTTAAATTTAAATTATTTTTTCGTCATCCGTAAGTTTGTGTGATATTTGTGGAGATATTTAATACGATTTGATGTATATCAATGAAGATTTTGGCTTCTTTTTAATAAACAAACACACTTTTTCGATAGTTTCTGGCCTAATTACAAATTTTGGCTGGCCAACATGTTCGTCATCTTTCAGCGATTGACTCGGAAATGGGATAAGCAATAAATATCATAAACTTGCGTTTCGGTAAATGTTTTATCAATTTTAAAACAAAACTAAATATTGGCTCTTTGTTCGATGCTCAATATTGGCTCTTTTTTATCGCTCACTTTAACCGCGATAACTCGGCGTGAAGTGATTCGATTGTCATGCATTTTGACAGAACATCAATCAAAGAAGTATCTATCGAACGCTTATCCCAATAACAGATGGCGTTACTAGTATTCGGTATTTCTTAAAAGTCCTGTTTACTTTGTTAATGAACTGATGATATAGGCTATCGTATTGCACAGCTAAAAAATACAAATTATACTAAATCAAATAGTAAATACTCAACATTTTTTCCATAACTTAAAAAGAATCATCTTATTAAAAAAGTTCTAATTGTATCTTCATAAACCTTTAACACTAATTATCTAATATATAAATCAAGTGTCTAAATATTTAAACCTGGTCCATCTCTGTATTTAATAAAACAATGTCACACATAACTCTTTCTATTCTTTTTTATATCTAATTCATAATGGAGACTAAAATCCTCATCAATCCACCGGTGACGACGAAATTTTTTTCTTTGAATATGGGTTAGATTTCGTCGCGTCGCGATCCGCCCAGTGGAATTGGAATTGTCATCATGCCGAGATCTGATAAGAAGTAGCTTTTAGGGGGGCAGGATAGCCAACGGGGGGTCAATGCTTGCGGGGTGTCCTAAAACAAACAGCGTGTCCCTGCATTATGACTCGACGTAAGGGTTTCCTACTGGGCATTCACTTTGTATGAATTTTTATCATTTTCGTTTTGGTTTGTTGAATATATAAGTGTTATTATGCAGTAATGTTTTTCAGCTAATATTTTCATTATGAGATTTGACTAGATAAATTTCCATTCCTTAAGAGTACGAGTTGCAAAAGCATGCTTATATAGATGACATATTTATAGAATAATTAGAAACCTTAGTAGAGCTAACGGCAAGTTAATGCTAAACTCATGGACAAAATTAAATTTTAAAATAATGATTATGATTGCTAATTTTTTACGAATAGGGGTCTTCTTTGATAATCTAGACACATGGTGTCAAATAGTCGTTGGTGTTAAAATTGTAAATGTCATGATTTTAACTTGTGTTGAAAGTTGAGCACATTGTCGTTACAAAAATTGTAGATTATCAATAATACATTTGCTAGAAGGTGTTGTGTTGTTAGTAGTGGTTGTTTGAAAAGTCTTACAATATGAATCGTGGCAGAGATTTATCAGTAGACGACACGGGTAAAGCCATCAACTTTACTGAAAGAAGTATGCTCTAAGTGTTATGTTGCTAATTTGTTAGCAAGAAATCATTCCACTACAAGTTGTTAAACGCTTCAACAAGAGTGAATTTTACAATCGCAGACCTGTACTAGGTCGCAAAATGTCTACAGATGCAAGAGATAAGCGCTTTCTTCGTATGTCTTTTTTTTAAAGCAGGACAGTCATTGTTACAATATTAAGAAATAAGTCGGCTTTTGCTCGCAATGTATTGATACCGTCTCGAACTGTAAGAAGATGTTTAAATGAAGCTGGATTGAACTGTAGAAGACCAATAAGACTAGAATCAACTTAAAATCTTCGGATTGACATAAACATGTTTGGCGAAGGCCTGGATAGAAGTTGTTCCAAAAATTCCACTTGTGTATTGTGTATACTTCATTTTATACCAAGTCGATTTTTTTTTGCTTAAACCGCGTTTTAACCTGATAAGTCTAAAAACGAATGTATAAGGCTCTACTAGGCTTAATTAGGTTAAGGCTACTTACGTTAGTTTTTAGACTAATCAAGTTGAAGCAGTGTTTGAGCAAAATAATCGACTCGGGTAGAGCCCTTTAAATCAAAGTTAAAGATACCAACGAGAAATTAAGTGAGACACAAGGTGACCCAAACTCGTTTTCTTTCGAGATCACAGAATCTCTTTT
The DNA here is from genome assembly GCA_964028335.1 of Altica lythri. NCBI lineage: Eukaryota > Metazoa > Arthropoda > Insecta > Coleoptera > Chrysomelidae > Altica > Altica lythri. Next base: position 32,263,431 of record OZ034809.1, on the reverse strand, counting down.
CGATGATAGTCCGGTTTCGAATCCTTTTCTGTTTAGCTAGTTCCATGTCGTCCTTCTCACTATCCAATTCGTGATAGTAATTAGGTATGCAGTAAGATCTGAGGAGGTTTCAGTAAAGAATTTCGCTTTCTTTGATAGGTACTGAAATATATCTACCCAACAGCATGCTTATACATAATAAATACTAAATCATAGAACTTAAATTTGAAATAACTTAGTGAAGCTTAGAGTTAGTATCTAAATATCTGGTCAAAAAGATGACGAGACGAGTAGAGATAGTCTCGAATTGATTTAGTTTTGTTTTGAGGTGAGGCAGTTTCGTATCGTTCTTTACACATTCGCATTGGTGAATCCCAGGAAGTCTCGACCGAGTTCTATCGGTGGTTAAGCCGAACATTATGACTTTTTGTATCAATATGACATTCGAATATTCGAACAGACTTTTTGTGACCAAGTAAGACAGTCTCTTCTTTACTTAGTTTTTCTAAGACTGTACCATTGATGATTTCACAATATAGTTCTGGTCCCAAATATGCATTTCCCGCTTGAATAAGGCTTGGGTATGCACACAGGCTTTTTGATTATTTCTTTCTAGATCCAAAAACCCCTGCTCCTGTTGCTTTATCTGTCTTGGAGCGATCCAAATTTACCATCCAGTTTTATGGGTAGTAAATCGTTTTCCATGTTCTTGCACTTTCTTCAGAAGTTTGCTGAGCAATTAACTGTTTCTATAAGTATAAGTATTGCTAATGTTTTTGTCATTTTTTTTCCATTCAATTATAATTTTTTTGGTTAGGGTTCATAGTAAAAGAAGAACAGGTAAAATGAGAGAAAACGCGTTCTGGTTTGATGTCCTTATGTGTCAGTCTCGTATCTTCTTCGGAGCTCCAGTATAGAAAATAAGAGTGTGGATCGTTTTGGTTTGATTTTATACGGTTTTGTTATTGTTATCCATAATTTATTTGATCATATATATATTTTGATAAATTCAAATTTAATGTGAAAAATCTTACTTCTGATCTCACATTTCCTTTATGGTCTTGGATAAATTATATATTCTCTTTTACAAGTTACGCACATTAATAAAACAACAGCACTAACTAGTTTTGATAAACTGTGTATAAAATGTAACCATTTACATGTATGAAAATTATATTGTTAATTTATATTTTAAATAAACGGCCGAACCAACGTTAACGTCGAAACATATGTTTTGATGTAATAAAGATAAAACAGAATCGGTAAATCATACTAATTAGAAACAAAGCGCTAGGTTGATAGTAATTAGTTAGATTATATATGGAGAAGACGAGTAGATGTAGGCCCGATTAAAAATTGTATTTTAAAACTATTTATTTTTACTAGTTTTAGCCTTTGCCTCTCAAAGTATTTTATGTTTGTGATATCCCTTTTTTTGATGCAATCGAAAGTTAATTGAGACAGTCAAAACTAGGTTATATAATTTAAATTGTAACGTAACCTAAGAAGATATTTTTAAAATAATTTGATATAATTCATCAAATGAGTCTTTTAAATTGGTTAGTTCTTAAGAAGTTGTAAAATATTGTAGCTTAATTAGCCCCTTAAAGGTTAAATTGACGTTGGGCGCCAACTTTGTAACCTTAAAATTTCCCTAGGCTAGCTCCTGAGGGTCGTGGCTTCCTTCTGAGTTTTATTTAATTTCCTCCAAACATTAATTAAAGGGAGCAAAGTACAGACACACAAATAAAATTCGAAAAATCAGTTTTAAAATGGTTTATTATTTTAATTATGTTTAGTAAAATAAATTAATAAAATGAATTAATTAATTCTCTTATCTTTGGGGATTTTCGATTGCTTCTGACGGAGATTCGATAACCTGTCGGATTTTCGTACGGTGTGGAAAGGAACCGCAAACGGTTTTGAACACCCTTCAAGAGACTTCCTGTCGGATTTTCGTACGACGTGGAACGGAACTGCAATCGGAATGAATTTCCCTACAAGGGACTTCTTGTCGAATTTTCGTTAAGGAACGGAACTGCAAAATGGCGTCGGCTTCAACTGATTGTCGACTGACTGCGTAATTTCTCATATGTTTTTAGCTGGTCCTTAATAGGGCCTTTCTTAAAGTTGGCAATAACCCTATTAATAAAATTGAAATCAAAACTCCGACTTTCAAATAATATTTATCGAACACAATCGCTATAACGTCTCTCCAAATTTCGAGAAAAAATTAATTAACTTTCATGTTTAAATATTATAATACCACAAAAACTGACCTTGAACAATAGCAATTGTATTCGAAAATTTAAATGTTGGTAAAATACATAAAATATTATATTCACCGCATTTTGGATTATTTTTAACTAATAAAATTAAAACCAAGGCAAAATGGTACTCACCAGACAGAAGGGCGAAAGTAGTCGGAAATAACTCTGAATTTAATCAGATTCACAGATAAAATGAACGAATTAGAATCAAAAACTCTCGAAGAGACATATTCTCTCCTACCAACTGGCAATCCCCTCTCGTATCGGCGCGATAACAATAGATAATATAAAAATATTTATAGTCCGGATGGTATGCTCGAAAACGAACGTTACAAAGTTTTCAATATTCATTAATATTTTATGAACTATTAAAAAATCACTACTTTTTTTTGAAAGCTAAAAGCGAATCTAAATTCTACAAAGCCAACATTTCTCTACGAAATTTTAAAACTGATTTAGATTAAAATATACTGAGTAAAAAGTTATTTATGTAATGTCTGGTGGGAGTAATGTTAATAGTATATTTTTTCAAATGTGACCACACAACGCACCGAGTAGATAAGCGCAATTTCTCATTTTGTCAATGGTGTGTTGGAGTAAAGATTGCAAGTTGAGTGTGCGTATAAAACGTACTTACAAGTTGCCAACTTTGTGTATTGTTACAAATCTTTTTCTCCAAAGACTTAATCCCAGTACAGACAGGCAATAAAATGTTGGCAACTGTTGACAACATAATTGATGAACACGAAAACTTGTATCCAGGTACATCTTGTCAACAGTAATAATGCGTTCAAACAAAATTGCTTTTATAGTTGTCGATGGATGTAACAATAACTGCTAGTGTGGCTTTAATCTATATCGATAACATAACAAAATTAAGAATTATGTTTTATTTGAATTAAACTTGTGTCTTTTTTTGTGGGGAGACACAAAGGGATAAACCCCTCAAGAGTATTAGGTTAGGTTTTTTCCACCAACCATGAAATTAATCATGGAAGGAGGGGTCTCGTTTCCAAGACAACTAAGAATTGTGATATTGTCTATAAGATGTATATGTACAATACACTCATGATTCAATAAGACACAATACACTAGGCTTAAGCGTTCATGTGGTACCATCTATTGAAATATGCAGTAAATTCTTAATCCTTTAATAGTCACGCTTCCTGTAGTAACACCAGTGGTCGTATCCAGTAATAATATATCCCATTGAAAAAAAAAACGAAATAGACGATAGTGATAAGAGAAGTTTTTACAAAATGGGACAAGCTGGGTTGTTGGTTTAGTGCTTAAATTACTCTTCTATCAGGGTATCTCATCCCGTAATTTTAACAACTTTTGAAGCAACTCTTACCTTAGACCTCCAAAAATAGTAAAATTAACTAAAAAACGCGTGTCAGTTTCTTACCATGAATTAAATTTACGATTTATCTACAGGTTAATCGTTCACAAGTTTAATGAATGTGTTTAAAATCTCCAAATATTCTATTTCATCATTTTGCTCGAAGTGTCTCCAATACATGTTTGCTAAAATATATAAAATTTATATTGTACGAGAGCAATAAATAAAGTCAGGTCTCCACATTTTTTTCATACAGAAACGCATTTTTTTGCAAATATCAGTACACCATCGGAGTGCTTGATGACTATGTAGAAAAATAGTTCTAGATTATGTAGAACTATTTTTCTACATAATCTGTATTACGATCGATGACGTTTTGCATCCGGGAGACAAGCGTTTGGACACCGCTGTCGTACTACTCCGCAGCCGCCTCGTGCAGGTAATCAGTGACCGCTTCTTTCACTTCGTCGTCCGATTAAATCTTCATGCCTCCAAAATTTTTTTAAGCGCAGACAACATATGGTAGTCACTAGGTGCTGTAGGGAGGGGATCAAGGATATTCCAACCGAATTGAGTGAGAAGAGCTGTGTTCTTATGAAGGACGTGAGGTCACGCGTTATCATGGAGAAGGGTTATTCCCTAAGTAAGCTTACCGCGTCTTTTTTTCTGTATGACCCACTTAAGCATATTGCACTAACTATCAGGGTTTATGGTTGTCCCCTTTTCCATATCTTTGATAAGCAACGGCTCCTTTATATCCCAGAAGACGGTCGCCAAGACCTTACCGACAGACTTGCACGTATTGAATTTTGGGTTAAGACGATGATGGTTGGTAGTGCTTTGATTCCTGCTTCTGTTCTGGAGTGAAATGGTGTACCAACGTCTAATTTCCGGGTTCAAGTAATGCGGAGAGGCCACTGTCAAGGTTATTTAATCTCATTAATAGGGCAGGGTTGGACAAGGTTCTCTAATCCTATTCCAGAGATAATGGGTGTTCACAATAGATCTGCAAAGGTCGCAGTGATACAGGATAAATAAAAATGTTTCTATCTCATCTCCGGTGACTGTCGAGTCCAAGAAAGCCTTAGCCTTTTCTTTGAAACGCCGGAGGAATTTACGGGCACAAGCAACGCGCTGCGGTCCGTTGTTTTGGAATTCACCCCACTCACACCTTGTGGTAGCCCAGAGTATCTGTGAACCCATTGAACACCGACTGTCTGCTGACCTCTTCCCTAAGGCGGTCAATGATCTCATCGAGCACAATCTGATGAATTTTTGGGTTTGCCAGACCGTGCTTCATCGTAGACGGTCTTGTACAAAAAATTAATTGAAAGTTCTTAACATTAGTTATGTTTAAAATAAGTAATTGATAACAAACACTAAAAAAATAAACGAAAAAAAAAAGAGTGTGCGTGTAACCTTTACGCGCGATTGAAGTAAAACTTGTTGACGTACGTATCGGAAAATAAATATTTAATTACAATTCAATCATATTTATTGTCTATATACTTTACAAAAAATGAGATGTTATATTTATATTATTCATTAGAAATAGGAATTTGAAAGTTATCATTATTTTTTTTATATATGAAATAATAGGTTTATGATAACTAAAATGTGAAACATAGATTTTAGTCTATAAATACCATTAATGTATTTGAAACCGTTTGAAAATTTCATAAATAAATTTCGGAAATTTAAACTCCTCCCATAGCTGAAATTATACAGTTACTTCCATCAGAATCTTCCGTTAGAATCTATCCCTAGTCGTGCCTAAAGAAGTTTTGCTTCAATAATAGGTAAACAATATTAAAAATATACACACATTACGTTTAGAATGTGTGATTTTGTAGCTGTATCTACCTTATTGTAATACATCACAACACAAGAGCCTTCGATAGTTAGATAACCATTTCATTTTGTAGCATTTTATAGCATATTCCATAAAATTTAAAATCCTGAGTTAAGTTTGTTTCCTTCACGTCTACGAAGGATCTGTTATTGGTGGTAAAAGATCAGCCATCTTGACTAGTGGTTTTATGGCCTTTATGGCTACCTAACCAAACCTAAAATAAGTATAAGAAAGTGTTAAAATATTTTGAATATTATTATTTTATGAACAAAAACGTGCAACATGCTTCTTTACTCAACTTAAAGATTCCGTATAAACAATTATTTACTATCATAATATGTATGTATGTATATAAACTTACTTAATCAAATAATAATGAATGTGGCTGTCTCGTCATTTTTCTTCAAATCTTTCTGGCGCTTATAATATCCCCTTTGACGTTTACAATTTCTTTTTCTATTCAGCTCTGTAAGTCTATAAAACGAAAATAGCTAGGTATAAATAATAGGTATAAATAATTAGGTATAAATAGTGTAATTACACACCAAAAATAAAATTTATGCATATAGAGTACCTACCTATTCACTCATTTTCAATCAATATTTTTTCATCACTTTCTTCATTAATAAATCCACATTGTTTATTCATATTTAATACAAACGCTTTATACACAAAAAACTATTTATATAAAGGAATGTATTTCGATTGACAAGATGATCAGCTGTCAATTCATACAATTACAGATTTAATTTTATTTAATATAGGAGGCAAAATCGCATGAGCGCCGCCAAGATTATTTTCAGGGGGTGCATCTGCATCTACACACTATTATGATCTAATATATATATATATAGAATGTAGAATGATTTGGACAGCAACCGCGACGCCTTTAGTTTTTATTCAAAAAATAATTTAATAAAAAAATTAAAAAAATATATAATTTTCTGGTAAATTCAGGTATTTTCTTTCATAGCAGGGGGGTGCAAGCGCACCCTCTTGCACCCTGCTGCCGGCGCCCATGCAAAATCGTGTCAGTATTAGGTTTTGTTTCCGGTTTCAGTTATTAGAATGACGTCACGTCCGTTAGAATAACTTTTTTACTCCTAGTGTCGCTAAAGAAGTTTTACTTCAATAAGTAAAGTAATATAATTATTATGGTTAAAAACATTATGTCGTCAAAAATGTTGACAACAACGTCGACACCAAAGATGATTGATACCAAAGTTGAAAAACACAAATACAAGGAACAGACATCAAAAGCTTTTCATGTTTCGCTGCACAACAGGTACTTATGTTGGCAAAAATGTCTGTACTTGGCTTTAGATTAAATTTTTCAAAATGTTGATTTGATATACAACAAAAGCATGATAACAAAAATTAATTTTTTGTGTTTTTTTGTGATTTTATAAATATCCTTTGTCTTCTGTACTGGTTCGTGATCTGATGCCATTAGCATTGAGTTTTAACATAAACAATTACATTAAGTTAATTATTTTTAGACTTCTTTGATGGGATTTTTGAAATTTGGAAATTAGACATACCAATTTACGTTAAAAATTAATAAAAACAAAGTTACTTCCGGAAGGACTTGAACTTTCGATCTCTACCTATAACCAGTAGCGCCTTTAACCATTCGGGCACAGATGCCTTAGTGTTTGCTCAACGTTTTTTTTTATCGTATTAATCAAGATGTCAAAAACGCCGACTAACCACTTAGGTATCTGTGGCCGAATACCGGTATAGGTAAAAATGTCAGGTTCGAGCTCTGTCCAATGTGACACTTTTTTCGATTTCTCGTTACTGTCGCTCCTTGTTTGTCATATTTCTTAATTTTAAAAATGAACAATTACAGTTTGGGCAAATAATACTGTGCCGTTAACGTAAAGCTAAATGAGTTAAATGTCACGGACGTCTTAGACATCGATTAGATATATTATAGAATGAGAACTAAAACGTATTTGTGTAATATTTCTGGTTCTGGCGTGAATGAGTTGAATAGAGATTGGCTTACGGTGATGCGAATTGTTCTTCCAGAATAAGCTTAATTATTGAAATTGGAAGGTCACTATGACTAAGGCTACTTTCCCTACGTTTAGTGTTATTCCTGCCACTGTTTGGAGTTAAAGAATGGGATTATTTTGAATGTGTTGGCTCTTAACCGTGTTAAAAATGGGAAATGGTGGAATTTGAATCTAAATGTACCCAGATTCCGTTTTTGAGCAGACTTAAAAGCAGTTTTAAAAGCAAGTTATAGAGCAAAATTAGTCTTAGAAGGTTTGATTCCTTCCAAATTTTGGCGTTGATTGTTTTAATTGTCTGGATAAATATGAGCTATTTTTAACACGCTTTTATTAACTTCACCTGTATGTATGTATGTTTGTTTGTAACTCTCCACTCCGTGGCTGCTGCCTCGGATGAGCTCGACAGATATAACTGCAACCTTCAAGGTCAATTCATCGTTAGTGGGAGGAGCCAAGAGTCAGTTGCTCTTAAGCAGTCGATGCGTAAACATCCGTATACTTTACATTGTACTTGTTTTCTAGTGTGTTTGCTACGTTGTCAGATAACTTCGTAAATCGTGCAATTATCAGTATGAAACAAATTTATCGTTCTAATTTAATAGACTTCCATTCATTACGTTCATTTTAAAGGGTATGACTATAGTATATTGTAATACAAGTGTTACAATGACAGGTTTCGTAGTACGAGTTCAGTTTGTGAAACGAACCGCAAAGCGGTGAGTTTCGCAAAGAACGAGTACTACAAACCGTCATTGTAATTCGAGTGTTACATACTATTTTTTATAATGAACTTTTAAAAGTATAGAAAAATAAATGAAATGAGAGTTTTTCGAAATATTTATTTAATTTGGCAATCTTGACACTTTTGACACTTGATAGTTTTAATGATTTTAAATTTGAATGTTTGTCAAATTTGTATTCGCTCCGTGCAAAGTCATGGTAGGGGAATTCGAAGTGGACACTAGCGCACGCAGCGGATAACTTTGGAAATAAAGGACGGTGTTTTTAATTTTGACGTTACAAAATACATGTGTGATTATTAATTTTATGATAATTAAAAAAAATGGGTAGAAATAGCCATCGAAGTTGCTGTGTAGTAAATTGTAAAAACACGATTGCAAAAAGTGATTGTAAATTTTATAAATTTCCGACTGCCAAATGGAAAGTTAATAAAAAAAAATGTGGATCACTGCAGTCAGGAAGCAAAAGTAAGTAGTATCCGTACCTTAATTTTAGTACCATTCATGATATTAAAAATAGCTTGTATTCTAATAAGTTAAAGAAAAATAAAACATTCAAATTTATAATTTGTATTTAAAACTGAGAGAATAATCAAGGTGCATTTAATGCTTTATAACTATTTCCTGTAAAAGAATATTTTTTAATTTGATATTTCATTATAGAAAATTATTTGTTATATGTCTCAAATAATTAAATCTATTAGTGATATATTATTTTGATAATAGTTTCATATCTTGCTTTATCTGCTTACTAATATTATTTAAAGTTTGATCTACTTTGGCTATAACTTAACCTCTCATTTACGACTTTAGACGCTGCAGTTTTAATACTGTATTTAAATTATTAATTATACTTATGTAGGTACTATTCTTCGGGAATTTTTACATAATAAAATGCACAAGGTTGATGTTTAGAAGGTTTCATGTGCAAAAAAAAATTTTAACAAAATTTAATTGTGACTGCAAAGCTCTGTATATTTACGTACTAAAAACTTAAAAACAGCGTGATTTAGTTCACAGACACCTTGGCGCTGCAATCACGCACAGAGCGAATAAAATATTATGAATTTCGCAATATCGCTGATAATGTAGTTAATAATTTACTAAAACATACTTTTTGATTTACTATCTGAACTCTTTCGTTAACATTCAGTGCAGTGTAACCAATTGTGTAAAACAAAAAGTTACCAAAAACAGTGTTACAATGAATCTATTTCGATACTGTTTTTAGTGTCGAAATAGAAACTTTGTGAACGTGAATTATAAAAATAATTTTGATATTAATGCACTGATAATAAATAGGTATAATTATAAACTCATTATAGTAACTATGCAGTATTAATATTACAGTTCAATACCTCTAAAATAATATTCGATTAGGCATCACCGCATCAACCAACGTCTGTCGTGTCCGGTCGTGTCAAATCGCCACGGTTGCAGTTATATCTGTTTAGGTGTACAAAAATGGGCATTTCTTAACAACAGTTCTACTTAATCGTGCGTGAAGATTACACGCACACTTTTTTTTAATACGTTTAATTATAAACAATATAAATGAAATTGTCTTAGAATTAATCTAACAATTCTTTAGATTTCACAATAATATTTTTTTTTCCAAGTGATTGAAACAATATGTTTACTCATCAACAATATGAATACAATAAATATAATTTGAGAAATCAAAAAAACACGCTTTCAAAGCATTTCCAACTAAATAAACGAATAATGATTGAGTGAGGGTCTTGTAATCGTCACAGCAAATTAACGAATCTATTGAAATAAAATAAATTGGACTAAAAAGTAAAAAATAAATATAGTTTAAAAAAACTAAAAAACACGCTTTTATAGCATATGAAACTAACAAGTAAAAAAATAAATGTAATTAAAGAAAACTAAAAAGCATGTTTCTGAAAAACATCGAACTAAAAAGTTAAAAATAATTTTCAAAATAAAATTAAAACAAAAATAAATGAAAAGTACTAGTATTATTGTGAAAAAAGCGTGGGCGCTTGACATTCGAAAAATATGGTATGCAGCGCAAACGCTTTTTTCACAATAATATACTAGTATTTTTCATTTATTTTTGTTTTAATTTTATTTTGAAAATTATTTTTAAATTTGTAGTTCGATGTTTTTCAGAAACATGCTTTTTAGTTTTCCTTAATTACATTTATTTTTTTACTTGTTAGTTTCATATGCTATAAAAGCGTGTTTTTTAGTTTTTTTAAACTATATTTATTATGATTTAATTTTGAGACAGTCAAAGTTTCCTAACAATTATAAAAACATAAAGTTTACTTAAAAGTCACAACTTATATATTTCAAACTGTTATTATTCTAACAAAAACATTTGGGGTAAGTGGAGCTTATTTCACCCCTATTTTTTCCAGTTAATGACTTTTTTATTGTTAATGAAACATTCTGTAAATGTAACCCGAGAGCTTGATTTTATAAAACTTTTAAACGAAAAAAAAAACTAGTGTGGCAGTCAGTGGGACTGCCGGCAGAAGTTATACTTCTATGCACGCGCATGGATTCATAAATTTGTATGCGAGTGATTTAGCAAACTCATCATATAATATTCATGGTAAGGGACCCCAAAAATCTCCTAGTACCGTGTGCACACTCTTTTTGTATCGAATTTGCAGACAATTCCTGGAGACGAGGTCCGTCTTAAGCACCAGGTGTTTCGAACACCATCGCCATTATTATAATCGTATTTAGCGCCTCAAAAAACCACCGAGTACCAAGTGTGCACTGATTTCGTACAGAATTTACATAAAACCCCAGGAGAAGAGGTAAATACCCTAGACACCAAGTGCCGCGGAGACTTTCGGAATCGTGATATTCGTGTTCAGCGACTCCAAAAACCCCGAGTATATAAATTGAACCCATTTTCAGCAATACTTACCGAATTGTAAGTTTTCTCTCTATTGTCTGTTCGGAATGTACTTTTCGAATGCAGAAATGCAATTTTCATTTTTACATTATAAAATATAGCGACAAATTTCCTGATACTTTAACGAATCTAATGCAAAAAACGCATTCCGATGCATCTTACGTTACAAAATTCGGAGGTTTCGGTGCTTTATTTTCTCGACTATTCGTAAAAACTCTGTTTATGTAGCCAACAACCTCAAAAGCATAGTGCAGGATATACTGCAACCATGTGACGGTATTTTAGACTACAATACAATACTCATTACTGAATATTATTATTAATATTATTAATATAAAATACCAAACTTAATATGTTAACTTACGTGACAGAATTATAAAATAATCTGTCAAATAATCATGTGGTCCGTCACTATGATATTCATACATTAGTTCAGACTGTTTTTTCTATATCTATCCCTTTTCAATGTACTGAATGTTGAAACGGTATTCAAAGGACTTATAGTTATGACTAATAACATGTGATAAATATTTCATCTTTGTTTTTACCAACCAATATACCTTATAAGTGTGTCTGTCCTCTCTTACTCACACCATTACATATGTAATGATTTTTCCCATTTAACTGTACACAAATCTTTTCCACCGAGTGCATGAATAGAAGTATAACTTCAAAAATGGAATAAATCAGACGTGGAAATTTTCTGTAAAAGATGAGCAATCGGATGGCTATGGTTATAGAGACTTGTTTTCGGACAACTTTTTACTGTATATAGGTAGATTTTATATTTTGTTGATATAATTAGCTACAAGGAAAGTATATATATTAATCTCGATAATCGGCTCAGGTTTCTGTTCTGTCACCTGTGTATAGATATATTATACGTAGTATACTTACAGGTAAACGGCCACCAGTGCATGAGGACGACACCGGCACCGGTTCCAAACTGAGGGACACCTGTCTTGCTTGGCACGAACACTTATACCCGACAAACTGTTAAATATATTAAAATAAGTAATAAGTGTGGGAACCGGATAATAAAAGCTATATTTTTCCGAAGTTGATAAGTTAAAGGCATTTTTATTATTATTTATATCGTGTTCATATGTCGTAAAGAAATACCGATTCACCACCGGTTGTTTTGTATAAATCATACACACAAGTTGAGTTAATATATTTTTTAACCTACCTTAAACCATCATAGGTGCAAAAATAGATCTACTAGTTTCCATATTCATTGAAATACATTTTGTAACATTACTAGATTTCGAATTGGATCTGAAAAATTTAGCGTAGTCTGCTCTGTTCTAGCAACGCTTAACCCGCCGTTGATCCATTGTACAACATCTTTAACTTAGACTAAAGTCACTACTTGCCTCATATGGATAGTTTGAAGTTAGTAAAAACAGAAGGGTATGTATTCCACTGTTTGACTTTCTTGTTAACATCCATGACATCTGGCTAATTTTATTTCGACGAGATATCGTTAATATGATTTGCACGATTATACAAAGATCCTGTATTGTCAGTGCTTTATATTTTGTGTATGTGTTCCTCTTCAGGATAACTTAATTGCTCTTTGGCAATACTTCATGTTAGAATAGTGTTCTTTTCCTATTCCTGTGGTTTTTCTATTCTGTTTCTTTCTGAAATATAGAAACTTGTCCTTATGCGGATGATTTAACAGTTGTATCAGAGAAAAGGGAAGATTTAATAAAAGCTATAAACAATTTGGATATAGAAGCAAATAAAGGTGGGATTAGTAATTAATGAAAGCAAAACCAAATATATGAAAGTTAACGGAGATGCTGGAAGGGGACTAAAAATAACGGAAAAAATATTAATTTGAAGAAGTTACCAAGTTCAACTATCTAGGAGTAACAATAGGAAAAGGCAGCAAAGAGGGAATACAGAAAAGAACCCAGAAGGGTATACAAACTTTTGGAAGGAATAAACAGTTACCCAGATCCAAAAAGGTCAGCAGAAAAACAAAAATCAAAATGTACAAAAAAAATTGATTAGACCAGTTATCACCTATGCAATGGAAACCACGACGCTAACAAAAAAAGATGAAGAAGATCTAAGAATAGTGGAAAGAAAAATAATGAGATCAATATTGGGACCAAAAATTACGAGTTATGGGGAAATAAGAATGAAGACTAACAAAGAAGTTGAACAAAAATGGGAGGAGAAAACATTTCAAGATACATAAAAGCAAGGCGACTGGAATGAGCAGGCCACATAGGAAATGATAAAACGAATCACGAACTGGACACCTCTAGGACCAAGAAGAAGAGGAAGACCCAGGTTAAGATGGCTGAACCAGATAAAGAAAGACGTAAACGTAATGAAAATAAAAGACTGGAAGACGAAATGCAGAAACAGAAAAGATTGGAAAAAGATAATTAACGCCGCTAAAACACATGCAGACCTATAAAGAAATAGACTAAACAGGAATAATCCAACTGGAAAATCAGATTACGATATGCCTCGGCATTGCCATAATCCACTAGGATTAAACGGCAGTGATGATGATGATAAAAACTTGTGGAACACGTAATAAAATATAGACCTATTGAGTTTTCTGCCGTTCTAGCAAATTTGAAATCAACTTTTGTTTACTTCTATAAGCGGTTTTGGACCATTAATTACTCATTTTAAAAAACAATTTCTATTTTATATATTTTGATGATCATCTAAAATTACTATCAAAGAACAACATAAACAAATAAACTACAAAAAAATAAATAAAGAAACTTAGATCTTAACTTTTCTTGTGTCCTCTGTGCTGGCTAGCTTGTCTATGATTCATTTGGTGGTGGTATTGCTAACTTTCAAAAATATCGAAGAGAGTTTTCGTTTTTATTTAAAAACGGTTGTTGTCTTACATTCCCATTCATTTAAAAGGAACTGAATCATAATTTTGTTTGACAATTATATTCGATTGGCCCTCTCGTATCAAAAGGATCTTGACAAGAGTCGCACGATACTAATTGTTCCGAGCCTGGGGCCTTGCAGCTGAGACACATTTCTTTCGATATCATCGTCATTATGCAAATGACATGCACACGTGGTCAAATCCAAAGACGTACATCACGAAAACAGTGAAATAGAAATTAATTTTTAATTAAATTGTCTTTTTAGAGTAAAATAGTTTATGGTATGCTTTAGACTTGAAATATTTAATCTTAAATGTATATATATTAGTCTCAGAGTTAAAAATAGAACTATGGTTATAGTTTCTTTAATCTTAGTTGGTATTGAGGAGGTACCATGCTGCAGTTTCCCAAAAAGGCGTACTAAATTTTAATTATTTTTTTTATTTTATTATATATTAAATTTTAACATATTTACTATATTTAAAAAATTACGATTTTATTACGTGGAAATCGTATTTTACTGGGATTTTCTGGGCGACTGTTATGTTTTATCTTCTTTAAATTTAACCGATTATGTCTTATTTATGTTCAAAATTTTAAAAAAACTGGTGCCAATTAGACGATGTAACAGCTATACACTAAACCATTTTTTCAGGCAAGTCTGAATTTAAATTTTAGTAATAAACAGCAGAATTGCCTTTTATATTTTTTGCGTGTTGTCCTGAAGCATTAGAAAAGAAACAGTTTTTAATTTTCGCATGAAAACTATCAGTTGCAAACCTCCAGCCTTTAAAATGGAAATTTGATATCAATAATCAATTCATGCTTTAGCCCATTATCCCAATTGGCGGTGCATACGATAGTCGTTTGGCTTTAATTCTTGCACAAATTAAATCTTAAAAGCTTTTAAGATAAGATCCTTATTCATATAGTGGAAAAACACATTTCCAGTTGCTGAGAATTTCTTAGATCTTCTTCACTACTTTCCTGTACAGTGACTACATCTTCTTTAGTGCTCACTGCTTCGGTTATCACGGCATCATTAACAGTAAACGTAATCCAAAAACAATCCCTAATTTATTAAAATTTTTGGTACCTACGTCTTTGGAAGTTAAATTCGTAAGATAAGCGTACGCGGTAGCGACCTTCAGGCACCCTCCACAAAAGAAAATTCAGCGCTTGAGGTATAATAACAACCTTCGTTGACGGTGATCATAGCAATCGACATGTGTGAAAAAAGAGTCGATGTGTATATGCAACTTCTTCGAACCAGTAATTTCATATGCGTCTGGGAGGAATAATTAAACCCACTTTGAATAATTTTTTTGAAGAACGTATGATTATGGTGAAATATACATTATTTAAATTTGTAAACTAACTGCGCGTTATTAAAATAATATTAATGTTAAGGTGTGTATTAATCACACTTTCAACCTCTATGTACTTTAGTACTATATACACATTTTATAGGTACTTTTGAATGATCTGTATTAATACGTTATCAAACAAGATGTTTTTGTAAACATTTTAAAAGTAGAATGTTGGAAATCTTGTAGAAATGTAATTATAGAAATTAAACAAACAATGTTTGAATCTTACATTGCATCGAGATCATAAATTTGTTCACTGAGATGATTCCTATCCTGCTGATTGATAACAAGTTCTCATGCGTATTGAGATTTTAGTCGTTCGCACAGGCAGAACTACTATTTTCTGATTCCCCGAGCAACCAAGTTGTCCAAACATGCCCAAACAGTTTGCTAAATATCAAATAAGTTTTTTTTTGTTCAGTTTCATTTTATTTGTCCTACTTTTGTAAACAATTTAATTTTGTGTTAAATTCTCCCAGCTTCGTATTTACTATTATAAATACACTACAAGAAAGATAATACTTTAAACAATTGATAAGAGAGTTATCGTTTTAGTTTTGCATACAGACAAAAAATATATAGACTTAAAGTACTTTATTACTTTTCAAAATATGTCCCCTCAAGATCGATACACTTTTGCATACGTTCAAACCAATTGGTAAAAAAGTTATTCCAGTCTTCAGATGACACCTGCAAAATCACTGTTTATCGAAGGCTTCTTATGGTGATTGGAATCGCTGCCCACGCATTGACTTCTTGATCTTTGTGAACGTGAAGCATTTGTTGGGATTTTGGTCGGGATTATACGGTGGATGGTTTAACAATTCGATGTTTTGAAACTCCAAAAACTTGATTGTCTGTTGGGCACTTGCATTGTCCTGATGTAGAATATTTCGCCGTTGTGTGTTTCTTTTTCGGAGTTTGGCGACAACTTCTAGTAAACAAATGTTTATATACCAACCGGAAGTAACCGATCTTTGAACTTCTAAAGCAACTTTTGCCACATGACCAGACTTTTACACATTTTCTTGACACACTTCAAGAACACCCCCACAGCGGATTGTCGTTTATTTTCTGGTTCGTAGGAGTAAATCCAAGATTCGTTGCCACTTACAATACTATAAACGTTTTTGGTGCTTCCTTTATTGAACCGTTCCTATGTTTTTCTACATCAATTGACGCGAACCGCCTTTTGCATTTCTGTGAGCAATTGAGAGATCCAACGGGAAACCAACTTCCTAACACCCAGTTCTAAATGTATAATCTTTTAGATCAAAGTCTTGGAAATGCCCAAAGATGCCTCCATCTCCCGGTATGTTACACGGCGATCATTCTTAATTAGCTGATCAATGTTTTTCTGTGTGACTGCTGTTTTGGGTGACCCTAGTACGGATTTGTCTCTGACAATGGAGTGACCACGTCAAAAATTTGCAATACCAGCGAGAAATAGTTGACTGGTGTGGTGCTTCAATCTCAAACACAGAAACCATTTCAGTGAGACATTGATATTGGGATAATCCTCTCCAAAAATTTTAAAAATTATTGCTCGAAAATGTTTTTGGCTAAGATCTATTTTTCGACCGACTTGATAATTTCAAAAATTCACTGTACCTACACGACTTGTTGCATCGCAATGAAACTCTGGATTTATGTAAACAAAAGGTTAAGGTTAGATTCGTGTCTGAATGTTCTTTTGGTGGCACCTTCTTAGCGGCTATATGCAAAACTAAGAAGACAACCCTCGTAATTAGAGAGCTACTGAGATTATTGTGAAATTGTGGTTCGCGTTGATTAGGGATATGTTCTGAATCGTGCATGCGTACATTATCTACTGACAATTTGTTAGAAACTTGTTCCGTTCTTGTCACGGATTGGCTCCGCAAACAAAACTTTTCAAGTTTAATAGACGTTCTGATGTTACTTTATTTTTTTATTTTAATTTCTTTTAATCCTTTTTAAGTATATTTACTTTAATTACTTGGTACATTATTAATTTCAATTTTAAACTCATTTTTAAGTACTTTACTTCAAACTTTTTTTCGTGCTTTGAATTTGCTTTCTCTTTGTTAACATAGTTTGAAAAACACTTTTAAAGTATACTTTTTTTAATGTTTTTATAATTTTTTACTTCAGATTTTTGGCTTTTTTACTTTTGCTCGAAACTCAATTTTTTAATATTTTTTATACTGCTCTTTGTTCACATTCTGTTTGTCAACTCCACTTTGAAACATTTTTTAACTACTGCTGTTTTATCCTCTAGTTTTGCACCTAATGTTTAAACATTGTAGCTTAGTTAACCCTTAAAAATAAAATTGGAGTTGGGCGCCAACTTTGTAACCCTTAAATTACCCTAGGCTAGCTCCTGAGGGTCGTGGCTTCCTTCTGAGGTTTATTTA
Source organism: Altica lythri (assembly GCA_964028335.1). Taxonomy (NCBI): domain Eukaryota; kingdom Metazoa; phylum Arthropoda; class Insecta; order Coleoptera; family Chrysomelidae; genus Altica; species Altica lythri. The sequence continues at coordinate 32,245,683 of OZ034809.1, read as the reverse complement.
ATTCCCTCCAATCATTAATTAAAGGGCGCCAAGTACAGACACACAAATAAAATTCAAAAAATCAGTTTTAAGTTGATTTATTTCTCAATTTAGAAATAGTAAAAATTTTAATCTATTAATTAATTTAATCTCTTATCTTTAATTCGATCTCTTCCTGTCGGAGTTTCGTTAGTGGTGGATCAGCACTGCCCAAGCGGGTGGAAGTGGTCTTCCTTCAAGAGAACTTCCTTAACAATAATCCCGGGAATGGATGGTCGGCTTCAAAATGGCCGTCGGCAAACAGCGATATTCTCAGTGAAAATTATCTGGATCCTCAATAGGGCCCTTCACAGATTTGGCATTTAATCCTAGTAATAAAATTGAAATCAAAACTCCGACCTTTAAGTAATTTTTATCGAATACAATCGCTATCTAGTTCTCCAACTTTCGAGAAAAAATTAATTACAATCCATGTTTACATATTTTAACATCACAAAAAACTGACCTTTTTACAATAGCAATTGTATTCGAAAATTAAATGTTAGTAAAATACTTAAAATAATATATTCACCGCAATTTGGAATATTTCTAACTAATTAAATTAAAACAAAGGTAAAAAGGTACTCACCAGAAAGAAAGGCGAAGGTAGTTCAGAAATTAAATCTGAATTATCAAAAAATCGCAAACGAAATGAACGAATTGAAAAATCATTCCGTCGACGAAACATTATTTCTTCCCAGCAAATTGGCAATCGACCTTCGCATCGGCGCGATAAAAATTGAACAGAATAAAAATATATAGTCCGGATGCAATGCTCGAAAACGAACGTTACAACATTCAAGAACTTCTTTACAATTGTTATTTATCTTTTTAACCCTAGTTTGAAACTCAATTTTTTATTAATTATGTTCTACCCTTTACTTTTTGTTTGTAATTTAACTTCTCTTCTCCTCTTGTTTGTTTTACTTCTCATATATATATATATTGATATGGATCCTCCCTCTGGGAACACCCTCTTCCAATGAATATAGGACGCAGATCCAAGATTTTTAAATGGATTGTCTTCACAAATCAATTTAAAAAATGTATAATAAAATCTTCTTCTTTGTAATTTCCAAAAATCAATTTTCTTACTGCAATCTTTCAGGAAAAACCTTCTTCCTATTATTCCATTTGTCTCACCATATTATTTCTATCCTTGGACTGCACTGCTTACCATATTTCCAATCCCAGGTTTCTTTTTATTTTTGTTGCTTGTTTCTTTTATTGTTTTATATTTTCTATTTCTATTTATGGTTTTAATTTATTATTTGTTATAAATTTAAATTTCAATATTCAGTTTTATACAATTTTTTATTTTTTAATCATTTTTGACAATACAATGTTCTTCCATCAAAATTCAAAAATATAATAATCATCTCCATATAAAACAATAAACAATCTATCAACTAAACAAAAACAATACAATCTCAAAAAAATTACTTAATCTAGACAACCGATTTAAAAATCCCAGACCACGTTCCACAACTCAATGAAAGAACCCGTTCCAAGAAGAAAAATCCATATCAATATATATATATATATATATATATATATATATATATACACTGTGTTAAAATTAATACCATAGATACATAAAAAAACATACATATATAAAAAAGAAATTGAAGACATATTAAAAGTCAATCAAATAATAAGTTTTAAACGTATATGTTTTTATGTATTTTAATAATATGATTTACTTTAATTTTATCAAACAGAATTCGCAGCTTTTTTCATAACCTCACGTATTAGTAAGTTATCACATATAAAACATAAAAAAATTTTTATTATATAAAAAATTTTTTTCTTCACTATAGATGTCTTGAAAAAGAATTAAATAAATTCGAAAGCTTGACAAAAATAAAAGAGTTTTCTTCATTTACATTGGCCATAACATTGACTGCAACTCCACTATTGACTTCACGTTATATATATATATATATATATATATATATATATATATATATATATATATATATATATTGAAATGGATCCTCCTTCTGGAACACCCTCTTTCAATAAAATTATCGGTCGTGGATTCAAGAATTTTTAAACTGATTGTCCTAAAAAAAATACAAAATTATAAATATAAAAAAATAATTCTTTCGCGTCTTTCTAATTCTTTCTTCCTCCGTTTTTCCACTCTTTCTCTATATCTTCCTCTTCCAACTACTTTCCAACTCCTTCTTGCTACTGCCTTTCCATTTATTTAATACCTTTCTGCTGCTCAACTCTTTCTCTATACCTTCTTCTTTTACAATTTTCCAACTCTGACCTCTCTGCTTTTCTATACTTTTCAATCTCCAGTTTCTTCCTATTTTGTATGATTTTATCTTTTATCTTTTATTTATTTAATTATTAATCTCTTTATATGTAAATTCAAATTATTTTATTCAATTTAGTTTATTCAATGACATTCATAATGACAAATTTTTACTTAATCTCATGACAATCAAATCAATAATCTAATAATAATCCTAACAACATACCATCTATAAACTAAACAAAAACAATTCAAACAAAAAAATACTTCATCAAGACAACCGATTTAAAAATCATGAACACGTTCCAACATTTCGGTGAAAGAATGTGCACCATGAAGAAAAATCCATATCAATTTCCCCCAAATTTGATTTGACTTGGTGAATTACTTCACCTTGCCAAATCAAATTTCCTTTCAGTAGGAAATTTTTCTTCACCATCAGTTGTCTAGCTTTTAATTTAGAATATTTCAATTTTACTATAAAATACACTACCCCTAGCATATCAATTCCCATCACTATATCTAATTTTAACTTCTTCTTTTATTTCTATTTTTTTTTATTCCCCCTTCTTAACTTTTATGAAAATATAATTTTTTTTTTAAAGTTTTAGATTTGTTCCCCCGCTTTTGGAATTTCCCTATACATATAAATTTTATAGACCTCCCCTTTCCTAATATTTTCCTACATATAATTTTTATAAATTTTGTAACTTTAACTCTTTCCTGATATTTCCCTATATATAACTTCTTTCTAAATTTAAATACCTTCCCCCTTTCCTGATATTTCCCACGATACAAACATTTAATAAATTTAAATTTTTTTCCCCTTTCCTGATAGTTCCCTCGATACAAACTTTTTATGAATTTAAATTGCTTTCCCCTTTCTTGATATTTCCCTCGATACAAACTTTTTATAAATTTAAATTGTTTTCCCCTTTCTTGATATTTCCCTGTATATAACTTTTTCCTAAATTTAGATTGAACAAAATTCCCCCAGAAATAACTCAAAAATATCTTCGTAAATTTTTCCAGCGCAAATATTTCATCTTTACTGGCAAAACATATCAATGCATGCCCATTTAACATCTCACGCAGGTATTTTCTTATTTCTTCATGATCTTCACCCCATTTAAACTTATTTTTCACTATTCTTATGAAAATTTTTAGATAAATCTTATTAATATTTCCATTAATTTTATGTTCACTTTTACTTATTTTCATATTATTTTGATTTTTATTTATTTTTCTTCTTTCCATTTCTTCCAATAACATTTCACATTCTTTTTCTTGTACTACATTTATTTCTTCTACTTTTTCTTCCATCTCATATATCTTCTTTATTGTATTTTGCATTTCTTCTATTACATTTTTCTTTTCCACATTCTCTTGTTTTATAATTATCTCTAACTCATTTAATTTTTTATTTGTATTAGCATTAATTTCTTTTATTTCATCTTTGCATTCCTTTTTAATGATTGTTTTAATTTTTACTTCTTGTAATTCCTCTAATTCTGTTTTTCTCATTATCATTTCGGTTATTATTTCTGTTTTTGTTTCTTCTAATGTTTCTCTATACATTTCCATTTGCTTCTTTATCTCGTTTTTGACTTCTTCTTTTATAGAATCCATATTCTTATTCATGTCTTTTTTCATTACATCCATATTCTTGTTCATTTCTTTCATTTCTTTTTTCATAGACTCCATATTATTGTATATTGCTTCAGTATTTTTGTTCATGTCTTCTTTATTTTCTTTTTTCATAGCATCCATATTCTTGTTTATATCTTTCATTTCTTTTTTCATAAAATCCATATTAGTGTTCATGTCTTGTTTTATTTCTTTATTTTCTTTTTTCATAGAATCCATATTCTTGTTTATTGCTTCCATATTTTTATTCATTGCTTCAATCTTTTTGTTCATGTCTTCTTTATTTTCTTCAGTATTTTTGTTTATATTTTTTAACATTTCCATCATTTGTTCCCATGATGAATCCCTTCTATCCCCTATCTTACTATCCTGATTACCCTGATTATCCTGTCCAATCTGATTACCCTGACTTCCCTGAATACCCTGACTATCCTGAGCCTCCTCCTGACTCTCCTGATTATCAATATTATCCCCTTGCTCTAACATTCTATCTGTAATAACCTTTCCCCCTCTTAATTTCATACAACTATTTATTATTTATTTAATCTTTCACTCCGAATCACACACCTTTGTTTTTTTTATAAAGCAAGCTTGACACCTAATAGTAAAGAAAAATCTCTTACCCTCAGTGCCAAAGCAGCCCCACGTTCTGGGCGCCAATTGAAATGGATCCTCCTTCTGGAACACCCTCTTTCAATAAAATTATCGGTCGTGGATTCAAGAATTTTTAAACTGATTGTCCTAAAAAAAATACAAAATTATAAATATAAAAAAATAATTCTTTCGCGTCTTTCTAATTCTTTCTTCCTCCGTTTTTCCACTCTTTCTCTATATCTTCCTCTTCCAACTACTTTCCAACTCCTTCTTGCTACTGCCTTTCCATTTATTTAATACCTTTCTGCTGCTCAACTCTTTCTCTATACCTTCTTCTTTTACAATTTTCCAACTCTGACCTCTCTGCTTTTCTATACTTTTCAATCTCCAGTTTCTTCCTATTTTGTATGATTTTATCTTTTATCTTTTATTTATTTAATTATTAATCTCTTTATATGTAAATTCAAATTATTTTATTCAATTTAGTTTATTCAATGACATTCATAATGACAAATTTTTACTTAATCTCATGACAATCAAATCAATAATCTAATAATAATCCTAACAACATACCATCTATAAACTAAACAAAAACAATTCAAACAAAAAAAATACTTCATCAAGACAACCGATTTAAAAATCATGAACACGTTCCAACATTTCGGTGAAAGAATGTGCACCATGAAGAAAAATCCATATCAATATATATATATATATATATATATATATATATATATATATATATATATATATATATATATATATATATATATATATATATATATATATATATATATATTGTTATAAAATATCGCCTCTGTTTACAAGTGATAAAAAACCATTGCAAGTGATCGCAAGTGACTTCAAGTGGTTACAAGAGATTTCAAGTAATTTTAAGCGACTGTAAATGATTGCAGTTTATATCAATTAATCACAAGAGATTGCAAATGATCAAAAGTAATCATCACATGTTTTTCAAATACTTTTGAAGTAACAAGTCTCGTTTTTTTTTTAAATTACTGAACATAAATTTGAATTCTGTGGTTTTATATAAAATATTCTGAAATTTCTCTTTTTTAACTTTTTTCTTTCTCCATAACAAAGCATTAAACGTATTTTAACTCTTTAAAAAACTTTTAAAACTTTAATTTTTGTTATTTCATGGCATAAGTATTCCACTTTTAACTTATTCTTTTTTTGGATTGTGATGCTTCCTAATTCTACTCCTTACAGCTTTTCTAATATTTGTAAACGTGTACAATATTTTTACTTTGAATTATTTAATTATTATTTTTTTAATTGTTTTTTTTTTCTATTTGTTTCATATTTCCTTTTTGTGGACTGCTATGATGATGTTGCAGTATGTAAGTATGAACTTAAATTGCTAATTTTATTAGTATGAAATGTCTGTTAAAGCATTTTTTTATGATATTTATGGTATTATTTTAGACTGTGTTACATTGGGGAGCCAAATATGGTAATGCTGAAATAATAAAAACTTTTGCAGGAAAGTACAAAGTAGACGTCAATGGTAAAACGGTAAGTATCAGTATGTATACTAAAAAATAATGCTACGTACTAGCGGGAAGCTTCTTCTTTTTTTATTATAAAAATGGTATTTTGTTTTCAATTTAAAAATTAAATTTAAAAAATTTACTAAAATCATAGAAAGTATTAGCTTATTAACAATAACTGTGCAAAATATAATAATAGAGTTATTCTACAATTTAATTTCTGTCGGTAAAAGAACCATTTATAACTACAGCCTTAACTAAATTCGTGATGCACCAAATGCAAACTTTTGGCCATTTCCTCTAAAACAATACAAAATAATATTAGCAGTTTTTTTAAGTAAAACTTCTTTAGGCGCGACTAGATGGTATAACTCAGATTTTTTTCTGACCGAAGTAACGGTGTAACGTCAGCTATGGGAGGAGCTTAAAAGCCTTTCCAAACAAAACAAATTTGCATTGACATTTTAGTGGAATTGAGGTTATGTTTTGTTTAGAAGTTTATAAATTTTATGGTAATCTTGTAATTAATTATGTATTATTTAACTATTAGATACTATTCTGTTCGAGTAAAAATGGTGTTGTATTATAATATTCTTTCGGTTTCAAATACATTAAAGGTATTTAGAGAGTAAAATCTATGTTTCACATTTTAGTTATCATAAACCTATTATTTCATGTATAAAAAATAATTCCTATTTCTAATGAATAATATAAATATAACATTATATCATTTTTTGTAAAGTATATACACAATAAATATAATTGAATTGTAATTTAATATTTATTTTGCGATACGTACGTCAAATAAGTTTTACTTTAATCGCGCGTAAAGGTTACACGCACACTCTTTTTTTTGTTAAATAATTACTGAAGTATTTTTAATGTTACAAAGTTGAGCAAAAAGTTATCATCTCCTCTCGGCACAGTATTTGTTAAAATTTCTCAATTGGTTAAATATATTAGGGCGTAATGAATCTGGTCACATTTTAATACTTTTACCCTCCGGTAAGTGCAGGTAACAAATAAATATGTACGAAAGTGGTCACAACAAGCGCAGGTACTACAACCCTAATAAGGTAGGCACTAAGTACCTTTTAATCTAAATTTAATAACTTTCGTACATATTTAATAGCTTTATTTAATATTTTCGGCGATCCATCAGTTCCAATGTAGAGATTGAAGTGCAAAAAAGTGAAAAATTTTTGTTAGCAAAAATGTTTTCTAATGTTGAAGTTATGTCGAGTCAGCGAGGGCAGAGCCAAATTTTATATGAACATTATAAATTTTCTATACATCAAACAATTAAAACTGAAATGATTAATGAAATAGTGTGGAGATGTGCCAATCGAAAATGTTCAAAAGTGTTTATTTACACAATGGGCCCGATTGAAAACTTAGTTATTACTTCAGTGAAAGGCCAGCATAATCACCCCTCAGAAACCAAACAAAAAATATCAAGACAAATTGTCACTGCAGCATGCAAGAGGAAAGCAGAAAGTGATATAGTGGAAAAACCAGCAAAAATTATTGGAAGTGCTATAGATAAAACAGACCACGTTAGTGTTTTAACCTGCAACGACTTAAAATGTATAAGGGAGAATATGTACAATCAACGTCGAAAAACGTATCCGACTATACCGCGCAACGCAGAGGAAGTACACAAGTTCCTTAGTGATTTTCATCATAATTACAAGACATCCAAAAATGAAGAGTTTATTCTATACACTGAATGTTCACAAGGAATAACTGTTTTGGGATGTGAAGCAAATTTAGCAGTTTTAGCTAAATCAGAGATTTTATACATGGACGGAACTTTCCAATATTGCACAAAATTTTTTAAACAACTTTTTACTGTGCATGGTTATTTTGATGGACACTACATTCCATTATTATTCTGCTTACTTAAAGATAAGTGCGAGTTAACATACAAGTTGTGTTTACAGGAAGTTAAAAATCTGTGTTCTGAACATAATCTGCTTCTTCGAGCCACAAAAATTGTATTAGACTTCGAAACTGCTATTCACAATGCCGTGAAATATGTATGAACTGACATCACCATCCATGGGTGCAGATTTGGTGGCGCAAAATTTAAAGTTAAGGCTTATGTTGTGAATATAAAGAAATTGTTTGTGTTTTGGTATGGTTCTCCTAGATAAAAATATTGTTAGTGACTTTTTTGTATTTGAGATGATGGAAGTGATGCCAAATGATACGCGAGTTATACAGTTTGCGGACTATCTAACTGATCATTATATTTCCGAAGAATCTAAATTTCCCCCAAACATTTGGGCGGATGCTAGTGCCGAATTAAATCAAACAACAAACGCCTGTGAATCTTTCCATTCACACTTTAACAGTTCATTTCATTACTGTTCGCCATCAATTTTTGATTTCATGACAGTTTTGACTAAATTTCAAAATTAGGTTTAAGTATATCAAAGGTAACAGTATAAATACTCCTATAAAATCGAGGAATTCGCATACTTTACGAAGAAAGCGCTTTTTGGAGAATCTTTTACAAGATCTTAAGGACAATCAAATTACAACCATGCATTTTGTAAAAAGTGTTTCTCACATATATTGTGCTACAATAAAATAAGATATATTTTTTGTATTTTAATATTATACTTGTACCTACTACGATATAAATAAATTTTTATAATTAAAAAAAAAATGTGTCCAGTTTCCTTAAAATTTTTATACCTGACTGATGTGACCAGATTCGTAGCCCTCATTTTTGACCAGTGTGACCAGTTTCGTACATCAAAATTCTCATTACCTGACTGATGTGACCAGATTCGTATCGCCCATATATTAAAACCGTTTTTTATCGGTTTTTGTTAGGTCAAGATTAAGTACTCTCCATCAACAATTACCAAATTTCAAAAACACTTGATATACCCAGATTATCTGTTATGTAATCTTAATTTTTTGTTTGTTTCTTCTGTTTAAAAAAATAATATTTGTAGCACTAATATCATTTTTCTATTTTTTATGTTTTCCTGTTACTGCTGCGATTTGGATACAAAAAAGAATGGGGTAAGTTAATAGAATTTTCATTATATCTTTAAGAAGAAAAAAGGTCTGAAAACGAGTCTTAAAGAAAAATCTTATACAGACCTTTTTCCGTCTTTAATGGTTATAATTAAAATTGATTATTTTAATAACAATATCTTTGAATTAACATCATAAATCATACTTTATTAAAATATTATCTAAAAACTACGTGAGAACGCGTTAGGACAACCATACAAAAATAATTTTTGATTCAAAAAATTCTTTAACCCACAGTAGCTCCCAAAGGGTCTTCAGCAAGCGTCAGTTGTTGGCAAAGACGCATGCCGAGCATTCTTTATGTCCTCAGATGTCACAGTAGAGATTATGTTTTAATACAATAGATAACAACTTGTTTATGACATTTTACGTTTGTATTTCTCTCTACCGACCAGCCAGTCTCGACTTATTAAAATCTGCTTTATGGTCGAGAAGAATTTTTATTTTTTTGAATAGGTATTAAGGTAGTTTAGCTGGGATTTAAAATCATTGGTGTCTCAGTTTTTTTTTTAAGTTTTTGAAATTGTATTTATTGATGCTATACTTATTATGGTTTGTTTTGACGACCGGAGTAAAGGTAGAAAGATTGACAAAAAAAGCTTTATAAGTTATATACACTTCTCTCTCAGTAAATAAAAAACCTTTAGTTATATATGAAGGTATGCGTCGTATGGATCTTCAGTGTCAGAAAAGCGTCACTTATTCTGATACTACATTGTGTAAATATTTTTTTGTGGAAAATTGGGAAAAACTGGAAAAATGTTTGTGTTTTAAAAAAATTTTAAAATTGAAAAAAGTCGCAAAAAGTTGTGAACAATTCGGAAAATCGTTAAGAAAGTTAAAAACATGAAAAATTTAATCACAAAAATAAGTGATCAGATCTCTTATAACTCATTGTTTTTTTTCCAATTACAAGTTTTTGTCGGGTAGTCTCGCAATTGCAGTTAATAAAAGTTGGTGTCTGGCGGCCAGACTATTAGTCTGGTGTGGATCTATTGCACTAGATTACAGTTCTGGTTTAATTGCACTAATTTATTGAGGCTTTTTAAAATTAATATTTTTTTAGAAAGTAACGGAAAATTTAAGTTTGACAGTAAGCTTTTATGAGGATTCTTTAAAAATGATTTACCTCTGGTTAACGACAGTTTTTCTTTAGTTTATTGTATTTTTTCTTTATTGTTTTTGTCAAATTTAATTTTTTTATCCTTTCTGTAGTTTTTCGTTGTTTTACTTGAGTATCTTTTTTTAATTTTATATATTTACACGCCATTATAAGGTCACGCAGAGTTGATACCTCATACATTTTTACTTAAGTAAGTAGTGCGATGTCACCGTAAGGTGAAGTAAATGAACGTATTCAATCAAAAATTAAAAAATACAACGAAAAAATTTAATAAAAATGAAAGAAAAAAAAGTGAGAGGTATCAAGGGACACCCGAAGATCCTTTCGATTAATTAGTGAATGAATTATAATTTGTAAACACAACAGAGTGTTTATACATACATATGCCTTTATTATTGTCTGTATAAAATCTATACTTACCTAACTCTATCAGCAATATCCGGAACTTGTGCAGAAACACTGTCAGGATACATTATTGTTATTATTTTCTATTATTTTATTATTTATTATGTACAAAAAACCTGTATAAACTTAACAAAGTCGCGACAATACACTATCAAAGCAAAATAGAAAAAGGTAAACCCATTACCACTTGAATATTTTCAACAGTTCGTTTCTTTTAACAAAAGTGTCCATTTATACAATACCAGAGGTTTAGATGACATACATACCTAGAATTACTTTTTATTTTAACTTAATTTAAAACAGGAATTAACAATTTAATACAAAATTTTAAAATTAAAATATTTGAGAGTAACTGACAGTTAAGGTAATTTGACGTACCTAACTAGTCAAGTTACGAACTATTTTTAAAATGTTTATGAATTTATTAATTTATAAAAACAGGTATTATAGGTAATCATTTTTTTTCTACAGTATTTTCTTTTTAATATACATTTTCTTTTAATTTAAAATAGTGTCTTTTTAATTATAATATGTCTATCTATGAGAGAGAGAGAGAGTTTTTTATTTTTTGGTCTGTGAGAGAGAGACAGACAGACAGAAAAACATGCGTGTGTCGTGTCGTGACAACTTTTGGTCTGAATTTTTTTCGGCTAGCCTCTAGCCTCAGTCGTAACTGGTCGTAACGCCCGAAAGGGAACTTCGTTCCAATATTGAGAACAAAAAGAAAACTAGGCAAAATCGTATAAATTTAAAAAACGGAAAAATATATCAGTGTTAGAGGCAGTACTAGGTTCACCGTGTCAGTTAGTACATATATAAAATTGTATATTATTTAAAAATTGGTGAATGCGCCGGGATGATTCACCATACTAAACAACTCTAAGTTCACTCTCAGTTAAAAAAGTCAAGCTTGAATGAATTTCCGGTATTTTGATAGGCATTAAGTTTCGGAAATTAGTTTTACGATTACAATCTTCCGAAATAAGGATTCATAAAATTTAAGCAGTAAACTAGAACTTTCAAACAAAAGAAATATATAATTTAATATATGTATACTAATGAGAAAAATTCATTTTAACAATAACAAGGTGCTAATCCATCTCATTACCTCCAACATAAATATATCTTAATTGGGTGAAGTTATCATAACAATATTTAATAAGTGGATAAATTTCGGTAGTATGCATATAGGTACCTATCGGTTATTCGCAATCTCACTTCCACAGGATATGAATTTGGATACTATATACCAGTGGCGGATTACCCTGCTCTGTATTTTTTTATAAAAATATTTTACATTTCACGTCTAATTATTGTTACATTTTTATTTAGTACTAGCTAACCCAGCAAACTTCGTATCGTCTAACATTTAATGTTTTTTTGAAGTGATAACTTCTTATGGGAGGGTAACTGATTTTTAGCGTAACGCGTTGAAAAAAGCGTTTATCATAACGCGTTGTTTATCGTTGTTACACGCAGGCGCAGTGAAACATAATAATAATAGAGATAGGTAAATATTAATATTAATACAAATATCTTTATTTATTTATTTATTGAAGTGATAACTTCTTATGGGAGGGTAAACTGATTTTAGCGTAACGCATTGAAAAAAGCGTTTATCATAACGCGTTCTTTATCGTTGTTACACGCAGGCGCAGTGAAACATAATAATATCATTTCTCTCTCTCTCTCTCTCTATGCTTTTCCCAATGTAAGTTTTAAGTATATTTGAATTTACCGTGTTATACGGTATTAATCTATCACTAAATACAATTCATTACTTTTTATTAATTATTAAATATTTATATCCATTTAATATCATAAAAATTAGGTTATTTTTTACATCTTCGTATATAAAACTAATTTAATCCCTAAAAAACCGGTTAAAGGAGTTTATTTGTGGTAAACATTAAATAAAGTTGTGTTGTAGGTCTAATTAATGGAAATTACGGTAAGAATTGTGTTATTCAGTAAAAAATTGATCAAAAACTTAGATTACAAAATGATAATTGTGATAAGCCCGCCAAAATTTCTAGTGCTTAATATCAACGTCAATACATGTTGAACAAAAAAATGGAAGAATAGTAGACCGGGAGGCAGTGACACGATTTTGGACTGATTTTCCTATCATTGGTAGACTGCACATGTGATGTTCAGATATGGTAAAGTATGAAAGTCCCAAGTCGGCCGCGCACCAGGACGGCTGCACTTGACAGGAAAATTTCAAAATCCGGAAAATCTAGGAACAATGGACTGATTTTCCTGTTAATAAAATTTATCAGACATGTTATTTATAATATACAGAAAACAAAATATGGAAGCTGCCAATCGCAATTTACGTATCTTTGAAGCTGCCACCCCTCCCAACATGATAAATAGTCCGAAAAATGGACTGATTTTCCTACGGCTGAAACTTTGGAGTATTGTTATTTAATATGTATACAAACATAAAATAACAAGCTGCCAAGGTTTTGGCACGCAAAAAAGTAGCTGCCAAGATGATAAAGTCATAACGCGCCGCAAATACGTTGTAGATGCGCTTCATCTTTAATCGCCTGGCAGGCTGTCTTGGATCTATGCGATTATTATTATTATTATTGAAGTTTTATAAACTTGAATAGGTATACCATATAATTTACTGGGTGTGACTTTAACCCGTCATTTTACCGTAAAGGAAAAAAACGTCCTTTCAACATTTTAGAAAAATCTGAAAAATATATCGATGCATTCATTGAGCTAAGCGATTTCAATATAAATATTGAAGATTTTTTCCAAACAATTCAAAATTACCTTTGTAAAATTTATGGTTTTGGCAAATTAAATAATGTGGACTCTGCACGAGTATGTGCTTTTAACAAAGCATTTCCGCTTGGATTTTCGGGTCAATTTCCTTCAGTAAAAAAAATATTGATGGAGCGACATTGCCACCCTGTCAAACAGAAGTATTCCAGCATACAAGGAGAGCACGATTCATTTCACATTTATGGAGACGCTCTCATTTTCCTGTGCCAGTACAGATTTCTCCAATTGACTATGGCTGAGATTTGGCCCATAACAAATATATATTCAAATGGTTTGAAGGTGATCAGATTCCGCAATCCATTGACGAAATTACTTTAGAGTCTGCGATGAATGATGCTGAAGATTCACAACTTGAAGGTAAATAAAATACCATAATTTAAATATTAATTTGTTATGATGTTTTTATAAATTGATTAATGTAATTACTACATTTTATTATTTCATTACAGATGATGAATCGAGGCATATAGATGAAGATAAGGACGAAGATGAAGATGAATATGATATTCACTACTCGAATGATGATATTTGCGAGTGTAATTATGCAGATACCGAAGACAATTTTTAATCGCGACTTCTTCTTCTTTAGGTGCCTTCTTCATTACTGAAGGTTGGCGACAATATCAGTTATCTCTTCTCTGTTCATTGCTGCTCTCAATAAGGTGTGTGTGTCCAATCCTGTCCACTTTCGAACATTTTTAAGCCATGAACACTTTCGTCTTCCAGGACCCCTTCGGCCTTCTATCTTTCCTTCCATGAGCAGTCTCAAAAGTTGGTATTTCGTTCCTCTGTATATATATGTCCTAGATAACTGGTTTTCCGTCGTTTCACTCCTTGCAACCTATTTTTTAGGGATTGGTATTAATACCGATGTTTTCCATTCTGGGGGAAAATTTCCTGTTCTGTAGATTCTGTTAATCAAGTTAGTAAATAGTTGAATATTTTCTTGGTCTAATAATTTTAACATTTCTATGTATACGTTATCCGACCCTATAGATTTTCCGATCTTAGCTGATTTTAAGGCTGCATTTACTTCTGATGTTAAAATATTTAGTGTTGGTTCATTGTTATATTCTATTTGAGTTACTATGTATCAATAATATTTATGTTTTTTTTCTTTATATTTTTTTATATTTAGTTTTGTTGCATTCATTATTTAATTTCTCGTTCTCTCAAGGTAGCATGCAGAGATTAATATTATAACGCTAAAATTGTAATTGTAAATATAGAATAATATAGATCTATTATATGGTATTCCTATTCAAGTTTATAAAAGTTCAACAATAATAATAATCGCATAGATCCAAGACAGCCGACCAGGCGATTAAAAGATGAAGCGCATCTACAACGTATTTGCGGCGCGTTATGACTTTATCAGCTTGGCAGCTACCTTTTTCCGTGCCAAAACCTTGGCAGCTTGTTATTTTATGTTTGTATACATATTAAATAACAATACTCCAAAGTTTCAGCCGTAGGAAAATTAGTCCATTTTTCGGACTATTTATCATGTTGGGAGGGGTGGCAGCTTCAAAGATACGTAAATTACGATTGGCAGCTTCCATATTTTATTTTATGTATTTTATAAATAACATGTCTGATAAATTTTATTAACAGGAAAATCAGTCCATCGTTCGCAGATTTTTCCAATACCTGCCACCCCCTTTGCCGCGTCTGTCGGTTGGCAGCTTTCTATTTTCACCACTTATACTAACAGTAGAATTGAAAAAACATAGTGTAAAACGTAATGACGATCAGTCCACAAATTGTCACTGCCTCCCGGACTATAGGTGAAATCCGATTCTGCTGAAATAATCAGGCCGTTCCACTGATTAGAAATTTCGAACTGTCATAGTAAAAAAATTTTGTATTGTAATTAGTGAAAGTTATAGTGAAAATTTTCAAAATATTTAAATTTTTAAATTTATACACATTATCATATTAATGTAATAGGCAAAGTTTTTCTCAAGTTAAAAAATTTCAATATTAAATAGTTTAACTTGGATTAGTTGATGTTATCACTTCTGTCGCGTGTCCTGAGACGCACACGTTTTTTTTTATTTTTTTCATTTTTCGTTTTTACCATTTTTTACTGTTTTTGTTGATTTTATTATATTTTTTCTTCTATTTAAAGTTTTTTACTTTTTTTATTGTATTTTGTAATTTTTACGCGTTTGTCCCTGTTTTAATTGTTTTTTTTTTTGATTTTCTAGATTTTTCTTTTATTTACAATTTTTGTGACACTGGTCGGTTTTCTTGTTCTATTTTTTTCATTTTTTATTCATTTTACGTGTTTTCTTGTTTTCTTTCGTTTTTGTTTTTTCAATTTTTCTCCAATATTTTTTTTTTATTCACACAGTTTTTTACTTTTTTTAATATTTTCGTAAATTTTTTACGATATTTAATAATTTTTTATCATTTTTAACATTTTTCAAGATATTCAATAATATTTTAAGGTTTTCCAACTCTGTTTCACAATTGTCATCATTTTTTACGATTCTCAGCATTTATGAATATGATTTGACAGTTTTTTATCAATTTTCTTTAATATTTCAAGTTTTTAAAGATTTCTGTTTGACTTTCGACATTTGTTTTTTTTTAATTTTTACGATTTTCATCAACTCTTCACGATTTTCAACGGTTTTTTTTTAAGATTTTATTATAGTATATTCGATTTTTAACATTATATCAGGATTGTTAAATATTTGTCATAATTTTCAGCATTTTTTAACATTATTAACGACTCTTACAATTTTCTACGTTTTATTTTACGATTTCCAACAATCTTTCCGTATTTTTAACATTTTTTTAGGATTCTGGACAATTTTTTAGGATTTTCAATTTTTTACAATTTCTAACTTTTTTTATTCTTTTTTATCGAACCTGTCAAAAATTAAGAAAAAACTTCCGTACATATCGGAAAAGGCATTAAACGGATTAATTACCATTAATAAAGAGTTCCAGCTTGCTTTAAATAATAGAGATTAACGCTGTACCTAATTTTTACATGTAACAGGCGGGATTCTTTTATATAAAAGACAAAGGGAAACATTTTATATTCACAGTTTCTCAGAATCTTAAAGCCTAACTTGGTCGGTGTATGTGTGTGTTTTGTCATCGGTATGCATCTAACAGGTGATTATCTTTGTGTTTACATAATAAAATGTTAAATATTCGAATCATCCCTTCAACCACCTGGTGACTTGGGTTTTGTTTAGAAACTTTGTAAACATCACACAAGATGAACGTACACTAAGAAAACAATATAAAAAGTATTTAGTTTGTACACTTTTGAAGAACCTTCTTTTATACATTTAACTTGTTTATCATTTTTTTTATCTGTAGTGATTATTTTCTTTTGTAATTTTATATTAAACTAGCTGACCTGGCGAACTTCGTACTGCCCAACACTGATATAATTTTCTCATTTTCCGTTTTTTTTTTCTAATTTATACGATTTTGTTTCTTGTTTCTTTCTTTTTTTTATGTTTTGTCGTTTTTATTATATTTTCTCTTTTGTTTCCACGTTTTTAGTATTTTTTCGTTGTATTTTGTAATTTTTCGTTTAGATATAGTAGATATCAACTAGCGCAATCTTACCGTGCTGTCGTTATACTTAATTTTATAAAAATTATTCGTTTAAATATGTGAGATATCAACTGGGCCACCTTATAATGGCGTGTATATTATATATATTATAACATATCAAGTGCGCCACCTTATATTGGTGTGTAAATATATAAGTTATCAACAGCGCCCGCTTACGGGTATGAGTACTTTCTTAAGTAAGAATTACTTGTTAAAATATTATAAGAGATATTAATTGCGCCACCTTACGGGACGTCATATTACTTAAATAAGTAAAAATTGCTGGTTTTAATAGATGAGACGTTAACTGCACCATCTTACGATGGCGTCATAGTACTTAATTTAGTAAGTATTTTCTTAGTTGTTATTTGCTTTTTGCTATTCTATGTTATACTATGTTTTATTGTAATTTTATGGCAACGCAGTCGAACGAGAATAATGTAACATCTGATTAATTTTATTTGCGTGGCTTTCCAGTTTCATTTTTTGGTAAGACGGCATTTTCTTTTTATATTCTAATCCAACACAAATTTAATATTGTTTTCTTGGTCACCGTACAGCTGTACAGATTGCCACTGATTGTTCAGCTTCATAGTTCATAATTCCCTCAGGTTTGAGATCTAACATAACCCTTTTCCAAATATGGTATTTTGTGTTTAAGTTTTTAACTCAGGACAAATTTTATATTAGGCATTTGGCATTTAGACATTTATCTTACGTGGTCTTCTAGGTTCTTTTGTTGTATGTTGTTGTATGTCTGGTACGTTCCAAATTAAGACTAAAGAGATTAATTTGTTGGATAGAATAGAATAGAATAGAATAGAATAGAATAGAATAGAATATATTTTCATTTTTCATTTACATGTAGATTACATTAAATGAACAAACACGTCAGTAAAAAAAACATACAAAACAATACACATAAAAAGACAAAAACAAGTAGGTACATAGTGTAGGAATATAAAATAAAATTAAAAAATTACTTAAGACTAAAAAACTACATAAAATATTCCTCTAGAGAGTAACATCCTTTAGACAGAAGCAACTTTTTGAGCTTAGCTCTGAAGATTTTAACATGTGCTGAAGTTTTAATATTTTCTGGCAATTTATTATAAAATCTACATCCATTATAAAAAAAATTTCTTTGGTACAAAGCTGTTTGGTGGTTATCAGGTTGAAGGAGATGTCTGAAGCGTGTGTTATAACTATGAGTATTGTTACTAAGAAGATCTAAATTATTGTAGACGTAACTGCAAGCTTCAAGAATATATATATTATATAAAGTTAAAATTCCCAGCGATTTAAAATGCTCTCGGCAGCTAGTTCTGGCATCGAGATTTTTTATAATTCGAACTGCAAACTTTTGTAAAATAAAAACTCTGTTAACATTTGAACTGTTTCCCCAATTTAAAATTCCATACTTAACACGGGAATGAAAGTTGGCATAATATAAACTTAAAAGAACATCTTCATTGCAGTGATTGCGCATAAATTTCAAACCGTAACAACTACTACGTAATTTTTTGCAGAGTTCATCAATCTGAACATCCCATTGTAGATGTTTATCAAAAGTAACACCTAATAACTTGACCGCATTACTGCATTCTACTTGTTCTCTTAGACCCTCAAAAATTACAGGTGGGTCTTGTCTTCTGTGCCCAAAAAGCATCATCAATGTTTTATCGTGATTTAATAGGAGATTATTCTTAACTGACCAATTACTTACCCGTTGATAAACTAGTTCTGTTGTTTCTATTATATCTGTAATATTATTTTCTGAAATAATTATATTCATATCATCTGCATAACAAACTATATTAACATTTCTTAGTTTTTCCAAGTAAAATATCAAATCATTGGCAAAGACATTAAATAGTATCGGTCCCAGAACTGACCCTTGAGGAACACCTTTTGTGATAGAGCAGGCCATACTTTGAACATTATTTATTTTTACATACTGATTTCTATTCTTCAGGTAAGTTTCAAAAAATTCCAGTGGTAGGCCTCTGATACCGTATCGTTCAAGTTTAACGCAAAGTAATTCATGATCTACCAGGTCAAAAGCACGAGAAAAATCAATAAATAAGCCTAAAGTAAATTTTCCTTTATCCAAGTTACTAATTACTATATTTTGAAAGTTACAAAGTGCTGTTTCTGTGCTTCTTTTTGTGCGGAATCCATGTTGACATTCAGAAAACAACTTATTCTTCTGGAAAAACAAGCAAAGTTTATTTTTGATATCCATTTCAATTAGTTTGGAAAAGGAACATAAAAGACTAATTGCCCTGTAATTTGAAAAATTATTGGGATCACCTTTTTTAAACAAAGGAAGTACTACTGCCAACTTTAAACAGTTAGGAAAACAACCAGTACTGTAAACAGAGTTTATTAAAAATGTGAGTGGTTTGCATAATGCGTCACAAGCTTTCTTAATCAAGTTGTTAGATATATAGTCAAAACCAGAAGAATGTGAAGATTTTAAACCTTGAATTAAAATTCTGACATCATCATTTGTTACTGGTGTAAGAAAAAAAGAATCATTGGTGAGACCAATGTTTTGATTAACAAAGTCTAAATCATGTTCTCGATTGGTAACAGAATCCTGTGTAAAAAGCTTATTAAATGTGGTCGCTATCTCAAGATCAGTTAGAGGAACTCCTTCATTCAAAATAACAATATTTTTATCATTCTTATACTTACCTTTTATATTATTAATATATTAATTAATATATTAATACCTTGCAGTTCTTTTAGATTGCCATTGATTGTTAAGCTTAATTATTTATTGTCGCTTCATTCTACGGCCTATTGCGAACCCATGCTCTTTCCATGAAATGAAATATGTCTTGCCTTTATACGTTCCCAAGTCGAAACAAATTTAAAAAAGGGATCGTTTTCTTGAGCTTTATGCAACTGTTTGTGTTTCTTTGTTCTTTTAGTTTACAACTTGATCATTTATTCATATTGCGTGGCTCTTCAAGTTCTTCTTTCACTATAACCATATGTCCTGTTTTTTTACTGAACCCAGAACTACTTTTAGATTATTTTCTTGGACATTTTACAATTGTGAAGATTGGCACTGGTCGGTCAGATAATCTTTTGTTATTTCTCCATGTTGCGATCATCTTTTAGATCTACAGTTATTCATTCCTTTATGTTTTAGGTTCTTCTTTTACCAGGATTATAAATCCTGTTTACGCTTCCAAACAAAAACAAATTTCAGATCAGTTTCTTGGACATCTTGTAGCCACTATTCATAGTTTAATCATTTCTTTATGTTGTGAATTACCCTTAATTTTTAAACGATCTCTGTTGCAAAAATAGACTTTCTCCTTTCCCTCCTCAACTAAGATTAAATTTCAACCTAAGATACTTTTTATGGACAGTTTAACAGATACTTTTTATGAGCAGTTTAACAGATACTTTTTATGAGCAGTTAAACAGGTACTTTTTATGAACAGTTTAACAGACTGTCGTTCTTTTTGTTACATGTCCTAGTACATTCTTCCTTTGCTGGACTCAACTTCCTGTTCATTGGTTCTTTAAGAACTAGATACTTCTAGACAAAGGTTGTCTAGCCTTATTCCGTCTAAAATTAGAACAAATTTTACACAAGCATTGTTTTCTTGAACATTTTGCAGTTGTTCGGGTTACACCGATCGTTAAGCTTGACAGTTTGTCGTTCCCTTCCATTTTATATGGTTTTCTAGAGTCTTCTTCTGCTGTTTACGTTTGCAATTTAGAACAGATTTAAGATAATTTTTGGGCATCTTATTGTTATTCAGATTGCCACTAATCGTCCAGCTTGATAGTTCGTCATTCCTTTATGTTGCGTATTATCCTGTGGATTTCGACAATCCCTCTGAAAAAAAGTAGTTATCTTAACTTTTTAGGTTCTGTGTTGTTCCTTTATCTTACGTGGTCTTCTACGTTTTTCTTTTACAAAACAAATTTAAGATCATTTTCGTGCAAATCTTACAGGTTTATATGAGCAAGTTCGTTTAATTTGACAGTTTGGCAGATAAAACAAAATCTGTTTATCTAGGATGCTTATTTGAACATTTTTCGATTGCATGAAAATAGATCGCCTTTTGACTTTGTTAAAAAACGACAAATATTAAAAATTACTAATTTTAATAATTAAACGTTCGGTAAATCTTATCGCAGATTTTAACTTACGGAAACTGCAAACAAGCTTAATTATAATTTTTATATTTGGCTACGATCAGATATAAACGCGCGTCTTGTACTTAATTGGCCACGATGTTGCACCTGCTTAATTTTCACCGATCTTTTAAAAAAATTCTGTTTACGTACATCATAAATTAAAATAAATTTAATGATACTAATTTGTAGCTGCCAAATAAAGACAGTTCAGGCTGTTTTGGTGGCAAAATTATGATTTCGGTTTGATATCTTTATTAAAATAATCAGAATTAATTAATTTATCAAAAATCGTGTATAACAACAATTTTTGAAGGATGTTTAATATTTTTAATTTTGTTTAAATACATATTTATAATAAATTATTTTCAGGGATATACACCTTTACATATTTCTGCGCAGTTTGGACATAAAAGTGTATTCAAGTTGTTGATTGAAGTTTATAGTAAGTACAAAACATATTTTTTATAGTTTATTTTATTTAAATTTGGAACTATACAATTTGTTTGATTATTTTCGAAATATAGCACTTGCAGCTTAGCAAAGGTCGGTACTCTTTTCGGAGTTTTTTATCACTTTCTTTAATACAAGGTGGTCAATATATAACAGACTGATTTGCATTTTTGATACACGCATTTCAGTAGATGGCGCCGTAGTAGTTGTTTAAAGTTGCTTCATTATAGAGCGCCACACGATCGCACAACGCGTCCATATTGTTCAAACGTTTAAATGTGTTTATTCGGAATCTACAACAAAATTTTGCTTGAAAAATGTTCCCAGTGTCAACACTATTCATCAGTTGGAGTGGGAATTTGAACAAAGAGGTGAAGTTAAAGACTTGCCAAGTTCGAACTGTTCGCACTGCGGAAAATATAGAAAGAGTTGTGAAACTGTTGTGAAGCGCTCTGAGACTTCTACCAGACATGGTTTTCAGGAACTGGGTTTTCGTCGCACGTCATTACCTACGCACTATTTAAAAAAATACTTTAGCCTAGAGACCATGAAAGTCGCCGTCAATATGGTCATGTAGCTTGATACGCAAATTAACGATTTTTACCGACAAATAATAATGAGCTATGATGCCGGATTTTTTAATAACCAGAATTGGCATATATGGCATTGCATTGCAGAACCCTCGTGTTATCCATGAACGACCACTACATTCTCGTCGAGTCACAGTTTGGTATGGAGGTGTAATTGGACTTTACTTTTTTGAAGACGCTGCAAGTGATTCCCTTACTGTCACTGGCGAGCGGCACCGTGATATAATGCAAAACTTTGTGGTTGCTCAAATCTACAAAACATGTGGTTCCAACAGGACACACAGCTAGGGAAACAATGAATCTTCTGCGAACAATTTTTCTGGGATGTTTAATTTCTCGATTAAGTAATGTGATCTGGCCACCAAGGTAACCGGATTTTACGGCTCCTGACTTTTTAATGGTGATTTTTAAAAGATAAAGCTTATTTAGATCAGCTGGACAACAATATTACGGAAGCGATTTAAAGTATTCGTCTGGAAACCTACCAAAAAGTAATGAAAAATGTAGTCCGCGGCTGCTGGAGGTGCACATTTGTCTGATATAAATTTTCATACATAATTTCTTAGTTTCAATAAAAATGAAAAAAATAGTAAGAAAGATTCAAGATACAAATCAGTTGCATATTGCCCACCTTGTATTTCCAATTCTTGGATAAACATTGCTTTTTAAGTATGCCAAAAAAATGTCCGGCGGTATTAAATTAGTTTAGCGTGGTGATCAGTTTTATCAAAAGTATGGCTAACGTTAACCGTTACTGTTACACCCTTATCATTTTCAAAAACATTGAGGAAAAAAAAATTAAATATTTAAACAATTTTTTTTGAAAAACAGTAATCTTTGGCGAATATAGAGGCACCTTCTCGATTATTTGCAGGTTTTCAGTACTTCACTAACAAATAATTTGCGGTTTAACAGTTTCACACAGTGTAAAATGAGCCTTAGCTTTCATGATCTTCTGTTTCTTCTACTTTTATCAATCCATATATGTTGGCGATTTCTGACTATTTTATTATTCTCTGCTGGTGTGGTTTAAATCTCTGTAAATTTTATTTCTTTCCAATTGTTGATATTCCGGAACCACAAAATATTTTTTTCAGCCCTCTTCTCTTCATTCTTTCACCTTCTCGTAAAATTTTAGCTCAATCGGACACCGGGAAGTAGGTTAAATTTAACTTGTAAGATTCCTTTTTCACATACAAACAAATATAAGTTAAGTTAAATGAAACCTTGCAAAAAGTTTTTTTGATAAAAACATTGGTTGGTTCTACCTTGTTTTAAAGGGGTAAACCGCTCGCCAATTAGCGTCAATCCTTCCAAGCCATACAGTAGTACTGACCACACGCGAATGTGAAAAGATTAGAGTTTGTAAATTTTTACCTGTAGGTATATTAGAAGTTATGGTCATCTTTAAAATGCTGTTTCAGAACCTCTCAACTGTTATTTTTTCCATTGAAAAGAACAAGGTCGCATCCAAACGTAAAATTTTGTATTGTTTCTATTTAAAATTTTCAACTGACCTATAAGTGACCTTAAAAGTCAAAGAATGCGGTCGAATACTCTTTGACTATCTTATATATTGTAACTTGATAAGAATAACACCAGCAATTAAAGTCTTTAGACTTACTTTCTTATAAATTCTGGTATATAAACGATTTAGTAATATAATTTAATTAATATCTTTTATTTTTATTTAGAAGCCGATCCAAGTATCCGAGATTACAGCGGACGTACCGCTGATTACTATTTTTTGGCAAAGGAACAAAAAGAAGGGCAAATTGTTACAATGAGGAGTGAGTATGGTTCACAAAAGTTTCGGCATGGTAAATCTAGGAGTAAAAGCTTTCGCAACAAAACCATCTCTGCACCAACAAAAATTCTGTCTGCTTCTACAGTCGAATTCAACAAAATTTAATTTTTTATTAAAGGAAAAAGTAGATTTAGTTTAGTGAATAATCTAACATTGAATGTTCTATATTTGTCTGGTTACCTCTATTTAGAGTATAAAGAATTAAAAACATCATTTTATGATATTTTGTGATTTGAGTATAGCAAATATTAGAACGTTCTTTGTTACTTTATATATTATATACTAACAAAATTTTACTAATATTACTTTAACAAAAAGATGCATTTATCAGTATTCAATATTTTTCTAATCGTATATTTTACAAATCAAAAAATCAGTAAACGTTTCTACTTTAAATAGTATTTTGAAGTTTCAATCATATTTTTTACTATAATACATAGGTAAGAAAAAAAATTGACGGGGTCAGTCTGAAAAGTATCCGACTTACATTCATATCTCCGCGCTCGCCTTATTTATCGTCATCCGACAAGTGGCATCCAGAAAATTATTTCTTTTTTGATTGAATAACACGTACCTAACGGTGTTTCTACTTTCCGAAGTAGTCTTGGGAATAGTCTTAAGTGTCCTTTTCGTATTCTTTAACCATCTTCTTGTCTTCGACCGATGTCCTTTTTTTTAATTCGAGAACAACTAAAACTAACTGGGGATATGTCTGAAGGTTGGTGAATTATCGTGATAGAGAAACCACCTCATTACGCAATCGTTTCATAATTTCATCGTAATATTCCTTAATAATCTTCTGGTCTGTCGGTGCCTATTCGTAGGATATAACACCTTTATGATCAAAAATCTTTTGTTATCGTTGAAGGTCGACTTAAACGAAAACACAGTTATACTATTCTTTTATAGTTTCGTACATGCACTTACCCCCGTAAACATATTCTTCAAGTGCCATCTCCATCGTGGAGGTTAGCAACAATCTCGGCGAATTGTGTGTGATTCTGCACTGCTCTCTGGAGTGTATGTGAATCAAGTCCTATCCAGTCACTGATTTTCTTCAGCCACAAACATTGTCTTCGGCCAGGTTCTCTGAGACCCTCTATTTTTCCTTTCATGATGAGTTTTGAGAGGTCTTATCTCTGATGCCGAGATATGTGTCCTAGGTATGCGGTCTTTCTCATCTTAGTTGTTGTTAGCAACTCTCTGTCTTCTCCTATTCTTCGTAGAACTTCTTCATTCGTAATGTGATCTACCCAGGATATCTTGAGCATAAATCGAGTCCTGTTGCTGTTCTGAGGCTACGATCGCTTAGCAAGTTCCTCATCTTGAGGAAAGTTGCTCTTGCCATCTCTATTCTTGTTCTTATTTCTTGGCCTGGGTCTAAATTGTCCATTATCCAACAGCCCAAGTATTTGAATCGTAATACTTGGTTTTCCATAAATGTTTGTTTGTACAATCGGGTTTCGTCTTATGACCGTAATCTTAGTCGTCGCAATGTTTATATTTAGACCAAGCTCGTCGCCTTCTTTGTCAACTAATATCGCTATGTGATCTTACATTAAAGACATATTTTCCATTAATTTTTATGCTATCCTTTGCGCGCTCATACGTTATCTGAAAGATGGATTTTGAGTAGACATTGAATAAAGTGGGCGATAAAAAACGTCCTCGTTTAATAGACGTTCCACTTGTTAGTCCGCTTGCCAGTCTTATGGATGCTATATTTGTGAAACAGAGTTTGTATGTCGTAGGCATCCAATACCTTTGTATCCAAAATTGTCATTAACTCAGAATGTTTAACATAATCGGTTTATTTACCACAACGCCTATTGCATCATTTAAATACTTTTCAAACTAATTTCTCCAAGTTGAAACCAAATTTTAATGCAAACTCGTTGACCTAATCTTTTATTCATTTTAAGGAATTGCGAAATCTGCCTAAAGCGCGTATAAATATACTCTGCGCACGTAGATATCGGCGAGCAAATGATAAATTAGCGAGGGTTTACTGTTTACTCTTCATAAGTATTAAGCTAGTGGATACTATTTTAACAGATCTCGCATATACAAGATGGAATTTACAGTCCTTTTTTCTTTAATTATTTTTTTATTTTAAACATTGAAATTTCTAGTTATAAATTTATAGAAATAATTACATGATTTTTGATACTATTTTACATTTCAAGTCAGTATTTTTTACTAGTCAAATCTGAAAATAATATATACAGTCATTTACCATATTTTAACATATAAAAGAATTTGTATTATTAAGTATACTTTTAGTTAACTTTTAATAAGACATCACAAATTATTATAAAATTAGCTTTTTACATATATCTAAACAAAACCATTTTTCATGCTTTTAGCAAACTTAGCACTTACAAATTACGCTTAACACTACTTAACATCACATATTTAAAGTAATAGTTATTATAGATATCTCTGTATAGTTTTTAAATAAGAAAGATAACAAAATATTATAAAGATTCCAGAAAAAGATTATTCACAGAAATAGAATAACATTTAAACTTTTAAAATACTATAATTTAATTTTTTTTGCAACTTATCAAATTTGGCGCCAGTGCAGAGAAACTGATCGCTCGATACCAGTGACATCAAAGATATATTTTCTAAAACAGTGACTGAGTATACATTACATGACGTCACCTTATATAGTGTTGACTTTGATTTAATTCTTGTTGTTTTGGTGCCATACGTTATGAAGCGTCTAGTTGTTCACGCTAGTTCTCTACCTCTTCTGTTTTTCTAATTATTGACTTAAGGTATACCGCCTTATGTCTCTGAACTACCAATGTAGCTTGTGACCAGGTTTTCTTTTCTATAAGGAGCTTATATTTGACATAGCTTAAAATATGACTTAAGTATGAAATCTTACGTTGCTTAACGTACCTACTCGTATCATCGACGTCTTTTAAAGTATTGATAATAATTTATTTTGAGACCCTTTTTGTTTTGTTGTTTTTGTTGAAATACATTTTTTTTTCACACAGTTTCAACAAAAATGGGGAGAGAGAATGCAACCTTGTCCCACAAATGTTCTTATTTACATTTGTTCTGTACACAGATTAGTGATCTGTAGTTCTACTGTTTGACGCCAGTACAGTTGTAGTATCCATATCATGTTTTTATCATCAAGCACCTTTCTGTTCAATGTCTGTTTCAATAGTTCATAGTTTTTATTTGTTAAAGGCTTCTTGGTGATCAATGACACATATGAGAACATTCATTTTTGCATTAGAAGTATAATCGAAAAAAGTGCCTCTCGTTTCTAACCTGTTTTTGAAACTATAATAAGCGCTTTCTGTTCTTTCTTTACATTTATATATTTGCTTGTGTATTATTTTAGTAACACGTTAAGAAGACTAGGATAAACTTTTTTTTTATTTGCAACGAAGTTTGATTTTAACAAATCTACTGGTAATTATTTCTGTTGTATGTACTAAGAAACAATTCTCATAAACGTTTAGTATTGAAGAGTTTAAGAACTCCTGCTTTAACACCATCTGGTGCAATTGTCTTATAATTTTTAAAGCTATAAATTGCATATTTTATTTTCAATTCTGAATTGGTTATCCAGTTAAGTGTGTTTTCGTCTTAAATATTCATCTTATGATTGTCAGAGATAAGGTATATTTCTTCTGATTAAGGTTCCCTCTCCATTACCACAGGTTGGCTATTATTGTGTGTCCATGCCTGTCCAGTCACGTATGTTCCTTAGCCAAGAGCACTTTCTTTAATCGTTCCCTCCATTATTAGTAGTAGAATGCTGTATTTCTCTCCTCGGTTAATATGCCCCAGATAACTAGTTTATCGTACTTGAATGATTCATTCGCAGTACCCTTTTATTTTTTACATTTTCTGTCCAAGATATCCTCAACATTCTTCGGAGCACTCACAGTTTAAAGGCTTCTAAGCGTTTCATTCCTTTTATTCCTAGGGTTCATGTTTCGACTCCTTATAGTTTTTACGAAATGGTAACGAACATCTAATGATAAGGTGGGGTTTGCCCTTTGATTTTTCATTTTTTGAAAAGCCGAACTTGCATTCTCTCTTCTAGCTCACATCTCAACCGTGTTCATTTATGTCCCATGTTATCCAATTCTCTTATCACTGCGTTCAATATTTGTTGCAATTCTTCAACGTTGTTTACTATTATAACGATGTCATCCGCATATCTTAAGATCTTAAGTTATTTATATATACTCCATTGACTTTAACTCCCTTCTCCATATTTTCCAAGGACCTCTGAAATATTTGTTCTGAGTATATATTGAATAGGAGTCGAGAGAGTACACATCCTTGACGCACTCCTCGCTTTATTGATGTGTTCGTTATTAGATGGTCCCCCACTTTAACAGCCGTATTTTGTTCCCAGTACAAGGTTTTTTGCCAGATTTAAAATAGTTCTTATTGATACGTTACAATACTGTTTTTTTATTGTTTGAACGTGTTTGTTTTTCTGAAAGTGTTTATTATTCGTGGTATTAAGGGTGATGTTTTGAAACTGAAACAGTTTTGCCATGGATTTTTTGTCTGGTTTATTTTTTTATTAATTCGGTTGTTATTCTTTTTATTTTCCTTTAAAATTTTTCTTTCTTATACCATGCGACATCCAAGTTTTCTTAGCTTATGTTCGTTTGTGTCAAAAAATAGTTTGTGAAATCTTATTTACATATATTGGTTCTGATGTATTATGTCTTTATTCTACCTTTTAGAAATCTTGGAGTATAGTTTTTTAATTTGATTTGTACCTTTTCTCTAAGTATTTAACATCTACACATCACCCAAAAAAAGTTGGCATAGAAGTATAATAATTGCCAATATTTCTTAAATGCTCCTAATTGCTCATCAATTGCTCAAGTATAATCTGCAATTGCTCACATTATTAATTAATTAATTAATTAGTTATTAACAAATGAAAATACAAATAATTTTTTCTCAATTACGCGAAGAGCATTCAACTTTTCCAATAAATCTTTCCTTTAATAAATTGCTCACAATTTGCTCAATTATAATCTGCAATTGCTCACAATATTAATTAATTATTTAATTAGTTATTAACAAATGAAAATACAAATAATTTTTTCTTAACTACGCGAAGAGCATTCAATTTTTCTAATAAACTGCTCACAATTTGCTTAATTATAATCTGCAATTGCTCACATTATTAATTAATTATTTAATTAGTTATTAACAAATAAAAATACAAATAATTTTTTCTCAATTACGCGAGGAGCATTAAACTTTTCTAATAAATCTTTTCTTTAATAAATTGCTCACAATTTGCTCAATTATAATCTGCAATTGCTCACATCATTAATTAATTATTTAATAAGTTATTAACAAATTAAAATACAAATCATTTTTTTCTCAATTACGCTATGAGCATTCAACTTTTCTAATAAATCTTTTCTTTAATAAATTGCTCAGAATTTGCTCAATTATAATCTGCAATTGCTCACATTATTAATTAATTATTTAATTAGTTATTAACAAATGAAAATACAAATCATTTTTTCTTAATTACGCTAAGAGCATTCAGCTTTTCTAATAAATCTTTTCTTTAATAAATTGCTCACAATTTGCTCATCTTATTTTCAACCTAAGTCTCATTAAATTTCTTTTATTTATTTTTAATTAATTAAAAATAATTATTGCTATTTAAAACGGTGATGGGTGATGTGACATTAGCCGAAAATTTTTGTGCACATGCACATTCCAATATTTCAATTCAACAATTCAGGGACGTCGAATTAATACCTAAAGATGATTACAAAAATAACGCGACAGCTCCAGTAAAATTCGGCAATGTGGGGATATACGCCGACGATCTCCGATCGGCGCGCGCCGCAGCGCCTCCAGTCGGAGAATTCTAGTACTATTCAATTGCTTAGCGGATTTTGTGTGCGGTGTTTGTTAGTCCCAGAGCCATCTTCACAAAACCTCTCGAACTGGGTAATCGGTAGCGTTCGAGTCGACGGTAAAGATAGGTGGGGAAACCTGAGCTGTCGCGTTAATTTTGGAATCGTCTCTACCAAATGCTCACTTAAAAGTAATGATAATTTGTATTATTTAATTATCATTTGTCCTTGTTTGTTGTATGGCTCTGCTACTCGGCAATCGCCAGCTCGATTTGATAGTGACTACAATGCTGACTGGCTGTAGACCATAATGCAGCCACTTCTTCTTCTTTTGTTTGTGGACTCAGCTACCTAGACTAATCGGCCCAGCCTAGGTAGCTGAGGCCACAAACAGAAAAAGAAGGGTCTAAAAAGATAAGTTATTAAAATGTAAACAATAAATAAATTTTAATAACATATATAAATTGTGTATGCCATGCGCCATAATTTTATTCATGCGCATGCGCACAAGAAATCTTCTGCTAGTGTCACGTCATCTGCGTCACCCATCACCGTTTCAAATAGCAAGAATTATTTTTAATTAATTAAAAATAAATAAAAGAAATTTAATGAGACTTATGTTGAAAATAAGATGAGCAAATTGTGAGCAATTTATTAAAGAAAAGATTTATTAGAAAAGCTGAATGCTCTTAGCGTAATTAAGAAAAAATGATTTGTATTTTCATTTGTTAATAACTAATTAAATAATTAATTAATAATGTGAGCAATTGCAGATTATAATTGAGCAAATTCTGAGCAATTTATTAAAGAAAAGATTTATTAGAAAAGTTGAATGCTCAATGCGTAATTGAGAAAAAAATGATTTGTATTTTAATTTGTTAATAAATAATTAATAAATAATGTGAGCTGTTGCAGATTATAATTGAGCAAATGTGAGCAATTTATTAAAGAAAAGATTTATTAGAAAAGTTGAATGCTCTTCGCGTAATTGAGAAAAAAATATTTGTATTTTTATTTGTTAATAACTAATTAAATAATTAATTAATGATGTGAGTAATTGCAGATTATAATTGAGCAAATTGTGAGCAATTTATTAAAAAAGTTGAATAATCTTTGCGTAATTGAGAAAAAATGATTTGTATTTTAATTTGTTAATAACTAAATAAATAATTAACTAATAATGTGAGCAATTGCAGATTATAATTGAACAAATTGTGAGCAATTTATTAAAGAAAAGATTTATTATAAAAGTTAAATGCTCTTCACGTAATTGAGAAAAAATTATTTGTATTTTTATTTGTTAATAACTAATTAAATAATTAATTAATAATGTGAGCAATTGCAGATTATAATGGAGCAATTGATGAGCAATTAGGAGCATTTAAGAAATATTGGCAATTATTATACTTCTATGCCAACTTTTTTTGGGTCTACACATCAGCCTAAATTTTGATCAAGGTAACCAAGCGTAACCAAGTATTTTTTTTAAGATGGAGTAATCTGTCCAACATATACTCACCGGTTGTTCTGCAACCTATTTATAATTATTGTACTTCTTTGATTGGTTTATGTCACCCACTCCAGGATCTTGGTACCGTCTACAGGTTTGTACAGGTCTAAAGACTATATGTTTGTGAAGGCATTTTAAAGTCTTAAAAAATTGAGTTTCTCCTGCAATCACGAGCTTCGTAATGGTACAGTATGTATTTAACTGTTTCAGGTTCCCTGTCGCATAATCTGTAGGTTAGGTTTCTATTAAACCGTTCCATTGTTTGCAAGTGTCACTTGACACCTGATTTCTGCTTGTTTTCCGCAGTGTTTTAGCTCTTCTGGCACACGTCTGTCCAGTATACTTTCTGCTGTGTGCTTGGCAAGAGATGTGTTCCTGTGTTGATTCTTTTGTCTTCGGATCTATGCTTTCATTTGGTTCCGGGCCGTTCTTTGCAAGTTTATCAGTTTTTTTTGCCTTCCATTTTTTTAAGTCCTGGCACCCAAACTAGTTTGACACTTCTATGTTATGTTCCGTCAGGATATCCAGTTCTAACAGGCATTCGTGTACTAGTCCGGAGACCACTTTAAGGGTCTTTAAAGCCCCAATATCCACCTGCCTATCTGTGCATATTTTGATTCGTTTAGATGTGTAAGTCCCCAATTTATTTTGTTCTTGAAAATTGCAAGATTGCATATACTTCTGCTTGAAATACAAATGAAATTTTACGTTTTCTAATCGCTGGGTATTAGTGACGTCGTACATTTGAAAAGACACTGACAGACATTGTTTTTCTTATTTGTTAAATATTTTTTACAATCATAGAACTGTCCTGTGGATAATAAGTATTTCTTTTTAATGGAATATTTGTTATATGATTTGTTACCAGTCTATATTTCTTTTTCTCTGTATTTTTAGTAGGTAGCACTCTTACTGTATTCTATGTACTCTATTAAAGGTAGTTTGGTTTGTATTAAGGTTATTTGTATTTGATGGTGTTGCATGAGTACCTGGTGAATTGTTAGAAAATAAAAACAATTACTTAAAAACTGTGTATTTTATTTTTGCAGAATTAAAAGGAAGAAAAAAGCAATCAGGTGAGTTTATATCTCTATTGACTTTTATTGTGCTATTAATTTAAATTATTAATTATGTTTTTCGATCATATCATTATATTTTAAATACGAAGTTAATGTGCGATAAACTAATAAAACAATCAACACAAAAGCATAACATTTATAACCTTACCTTAAGTTGTGCTTCTCTTGAAAGCTATTGAAGGAAACATTAGCTTTGAAATATTCACAGTGACATCTTTCAGGACTTCTTTAAGTTTATATGGGATTTAGAGCTGACACTGTAACATTTCATCAATTACATCTTCTTTCTTCTCACCAAATTTTAACTAAGTCTAACTTTTTAATTTATGTATTTACTTCGTATAAATCCCTTTTAGATAAAGAAGGCTTTCTTCGTATTGGATCATTGAATGTACGAGTAAAAAAGACAACAGAAGCTGTAAGCAATTTTCTGGGCGTAGGAGGCGGTGCCAACGTTCAACCTTTGGATTCTGTTAACGAAAAAATACTAAAAGGTTGGGGTTCGATTGATAGTGTTAATAAGGTAAGTCTTCTTCAGATGTCTTTAATCTTCAATGCTCACCACACAAATAGTTCTTGATTTCTAATCTTTAAAAGTGAACATTGTTTGTTTAATACCATTGTTTTAGTTTACATTTTTAAAGATATACTACTACAGTATATAGTCCATTTCACCGATTTTGGCCGATGACAGAAATCATACTCGAAGTAAATTTAGAGTTACATCTCTCTCAGATACAGGCAAGTTAGAAATTTAAATGAGGACGTTTGTTTTTTAATACAACACATACGTAACTGCATCTTGTTTCACCGGTAGATAAAAAGTATTCAATACGGAAGTCTTGACTTAATTCACATTCCTAGTAACCGTCATGTACGGCTCGTTGTTGAAGGGTTGAATTTAATAATTATTAATGTCATATTTTTGTAGATGTCAAACCACACTGGTAGTTTCAGAAACTTACGACCTAATTTAGAGAAAAAAAACTCTCCGCCATTGATAACTTGGATGACAGTTTAATCTTATTTCAGTGGTTTCTAATATCAAATCGGCCAAAAACGATGAAATGGACTATACTTGCTTTTTGCTTCCTCCTATATCAACCACCCTAAAACGTTACTTTTTTAAAAGAACTTGTTTTTATAGTTTAACTAGACCTACTTGGATAGGTGTGGTCAACGCGCTGTTACAATTTCCACGGGTGGTGTTTAAAATAATACAGGTGTGAGTCGGGAAGTGAAATGCAAAATTAAATAGAAATTTTACTAGGTTTGTTCATATAATGACGTTCTTTTGAGTCTGCCCTGGTAAAATCGTAAAAATAATTCCTATCCAAGTAGGTCTAGTTAAACTATACGAGCCTGGTTTTTTTATGCTTTATCTTTTTATGTCTTCTAGTTTGTATTTGCTTTGTTTAATTGCCTTTTTTGCATTTACATTGTAGAGAATAAAAGGCCAATACCACACTTTCTCGCTGACACTTACAGTTTATATTTTTCTGTGGTTCTTTACCTATGTCAAAGCATGGTAGAGGAACTATCCTATTAGTATTTATTATTTACTTTGCGTATTGCCATTCAGGCTTTAACAATTTTTTTAAATGAATCAGAACAATCACTTAAAATATATTAATATAAAAGAGTTTTTTAGCATCAAATTCTTCGATAAATCTTACCTAAATTTCGTTTAACAACTCATTTTTTTTCTTTTTTGTTTACTTCGAATTTATAAATCCTTTTATTTAGATTCGACATCCATCTGCTAGGTTTACTTGAATGAAATCAAGTGCAAACTGCGGGTGGTAAATTTTGTGTTTGATGTTCAAATGGTAAATTCAAGATTGCTTTACTCTTTAACCTATTGATATCTTTTTGCAGAGTTGCGTTTTTTTGTATTCATCAGTCTTTTCCATGTACCTTTACCTAGTACTAAAGGCATCATCCCTCCTGGGAAAATCAAAAGTACAAGCTACATTAGCTAAATTCATAATATATTAAACAAAAAAAAATGTCGTCCAAAATTAGACAATCTTTAACTTATAACGTTGACATTTGTCATTCAAATTTTGACATTTGACATTCAAAATATAACAATTTTAACATATTACACTATAACTTTGACAATTTTTGATATTTGATGGTTCATTTTTTTACAAGTTTGAGATTTGACGAATCAATTTTGACAAATATGTCATTTGAAGTTCATATTTCGACAATTTTGGTATTAAACATTTTTAATTTTGTTAATTTTGTTGTCCAAACTTTGGTAATTTGACTTTTACAGAAAAAATTCAAAAATATTGAGATTTGATATAACAAACATGACAATTTTGGCATATGACACAACAAGGTTGACAATATTTTAAATGTGATGTTCTATAATTTTTATTTTGACATTTGACGAAATAATGTTGTTCAGTACATTTGACATTCAAATTTTAATAGTTTGAAATTTGAGGTACGAATTTTGTCGTTAAAATTTTAACAATCTTTGACACATGACGTTGACATTTTAACATTTGACGTTTAAATTTTGACATTTTACTGAACAATTGTGATAATAAGCAAAGTAATTCTTTTTATATATGTATATCACATCGGATTTTTACAGAAAGTATACAAACAAGAAATTGAGATCGATAGGTCCTCCCGACATTTTTCCAATTTCTTCTTAAAGTCATTTTCTTGTTTGTATACTTTCTAAATTTAAAAAATTGTGACAATATTGACATTTGATACTATAAAGGTGACAATTTTGATATTTTCACATACTTATAGTTTGATATATTATAGCAACAGGTTCAAAGTTTGCATTATATCGTAAACTCTATCTTAAATTTATAAATGGCCTTTACATCTGTTTATATTTTAAACTTTGAAATAAAACTTGTTTTTGTAAGGATATTATTTATATAGGAAACGATGGGTACTACAAAAACTTATGGATCTAAAAAGAAATACAAAAAAGGATTTGAATCAGGAGGTAGCAGTACACCGACTACACCGAAAACTACGACAAAAAATTTTCATTCTCTTACCGCTAACGAATCAGATTCAGATACAGCTGCAGGATTTGATTCCAATTGGAAAAATTAGAAAAATATTATTGTTTATCTTCACAGTGCTTAGCACGGTAAATTACGTTTAAAGAATATTTGTTTTTGATTAA
The DNA here is from genome assembly GCA_964028335.1 of Altica lythri. NCBI lineage: Eukaryota > Metazoa > Arthropoda > Insecta > Coleoptera > Chrysomelidae > Altica > Altica lythri. Next base: position 32,210,021 of record OZ034809.1, on the reverse strand, counting down.
AGCTATTTTTATATGTAATAAAAAATATCAAATGCTATATTTCCCAGTGTTAATTTTTCTTTTACATATTTTTTTGTTTCGCTTTTTTTATATAAATAGTTTAAAGTTAAAATTTACTTTATCCTGTGATACATTCTTACTATTTGTGATTATATATTTACATCACATAAAATAATCTATTCATATTTTTTTATATTGGTATAGGATGGGATATTTTTGTACCCAATAAATATATGTTTATTTTATTTTTTGTATTTTTTTTACTTTTCAACAAAAAATTCCAAAAAAGAGCAATTGGTAAAATCAGGTAAGTACTTTTTCATATCACATGCATTGAAACAGCTAGTTTTGATCTCTGTTTTGCCAGTAGAAATAGGACAATTTCAGACCAATGCAACTGTCAGTCAGAAACAACGTTGTTTCTCCCCTAGGGTAGAAACAAATGTCATTATTTCAAGTCTGTCAGAATGTTTCTGACTGACAGTTGCATTGGTCTGAAATAGTCTTACTTCGTCTGGCTACAGAGATCAAAACTCGCTGTATATATAGATACCTATATAGAAATAGTATAGTGTGTGTCACGGTGACCAGGGCGATGACAGCCCTCGTCAGAAATCGTCTTGTTTCACCCCTTGCTACACAATATACTATTTCTGATTCCTACGTTTCTATTTTAGTATATTGTACCATAAGCGCAAAACCCTCCCATATCCCTAGATCTTCTGGAAGAGGACAAGATCCTAAACGAATTCTCTCAATTAAGATTTGATTATTGTAGGCTAGTGGGGAAGAAAGAATCTTGTTAATTTCAACGCTTTCGAGACAAAGACATGTTGTCTATTCAACAACAGGCAAACATACGACTCATCCATCACAATGAACGATCAGACACTAGTAGCAAGCGACTCCATTACGCTTGTTGGTATAACGATCTCCCAGGACTTACTCTGAAATGAACATATTGGACCCTTAGCGACTGCAGCAGGAAAGAAGTTAGGCTTTCTTTTTAGAGCACAGAAATATTTCTCTCCATCCAACTTAGCTACTCTTTACAAAGCCCAAATAAGACCTAATCTTGAATACTGCTCGCATGTATGAGGTTCGGTGGCTCCGTCAAGACTCAGAGTTCTTGATGCAATACAGAGAAGAGCTATTCGACTAATAAACGACACAAGTATTGTAGCATGTCCAAAAAACTCTATGCAAAAAAAATTTTTATTTTTTATTATTTTTTCTTACTTAAGCCGACCCTGATCATTTTACCTTCCAGAAAATTCTCGACTATAACGGACTTTAACCGTCAAACTATCGATTTTTTTAGACCGACCATTCAAATCTGGTGAATAAGGTCACGCTGCGTAAGTGGGGTAGTTTGAAGCGACGCGGGTTACTTTTTTACCGGGATTTAGAATTCAGTCTAGCTTGGGTGACTGTGCTGGCAAGTCGTTATGTACAACCCCTAGATTCAAACACCGGCAAATTTCCTTTAGATTTTCAAAGAATTACTTGCTATTTAGTGTTTCTAATTAAGTTAAAGTCAGTGAATGAGTGTGGAACCTCTCTGATGAAAAAGCTGTCGTTATTACCGAAGAATCACTAGATTCTACTGTACCGTATAAATTGGGTGTGGCCCCATTTAATTCTCCTATCTAGGAAACAAACTGTAAGTTTTTTTTAATATCATTACTATTGCTTAACTACCAGAAAAAGTTGGGATACCATTTATTTCTTTGGCACAAAAACTTAATTGTAATCCGCATGAATAATATCCAAGTGTGGGTAATTAACGTAAGAAGTGCTCATAAAATCCACAGTGAGACCGGTTTTTATAAAAAAAAAAAACCGGTACCTTTTCTACAGACTCCAAAAGTGTGAAGATTCGGAAAAGTTCACCGAATATATGTTTCAGTTATCAGTGAAAGCGTTGCGCAGAGTCTGATTAAATATTTTTGTAACACATTTATGGTAAATTTTTGGTTTCTTAATGTTTCTCTTAATTTAATTGTTTTAATTTAAACTATTATATGGTACCCCCATCTTTTACTCGAGTAAAAAATCTTTTAAGCAAAACGTGATTTACTATTTTTTTATTAAATTTTGATACTTTTAAATTTCTTTTTCACATCACATTCTGCTTAAATGGGTACACAGAAATAACAATATAAAAATACTTAGCTGTTATTGAATGTGTAATATTGTTTCTATATGTGATTAAACACTAATGTGTTTTACTGTATTTTACCTTATTTCATTTGTTGATATTTTATATGTCTATTGTTTCGTTCATCTGTTTGGCTTATTACTACACACAGTAATAAATATTGTTTATTGTTTATTTATATGTTTTATTTTCTGACCTGGTGTAAGTTATTCTGATCTAATCTCATCAACAATACGAATGAGACGTATTTAACTCATAAATCTTAGCTTTTGAACTCATTAATATATATGGAGCTGTTGTGATAAGTAAGAACAAAAAGTAAGTATAACTTTCTCTTTCTAGCTTTTCTAATAAAAGTGTTTAATTTAAAATTTTAACCAGAACATCTACCGGTTTACTCAATTTTACCGCATCTTATCTTATGTCCCTTATATCTTTCTTATTTTAACTTTATCTACAACATCAGATAAATCATTTTATCCAACATCTATATTTAATTATTCTCGATAGCTTCTTTGTGGCATAATAATGTCTATTTATTTCTTTATTCGGGGATCTTTTTGCCACTAAAACAAACTTATAAAAAATATAAATCAATATTATGAAAATGACCCTTGCTTGTTGATCTTGATAGATATGTCAAATTTGTCAAGGGTCGTCTTTTAAAACTGAAAATGCCTAACAAAAATGAATATAATTTGTTTAAAAATAATTCTTCTGAGCTTTCGACAACCAGGTCGGTTGTCGTTTTTAAAGATAAAAATTTTTTTACTATACACTTCTTTATGCGTTGAGATTTTAAAATTTTTTGATTTGTTTTTTTGGTAACTATAGATATATAGATTATTAACTTATTCTTTTTTTAAGGTGGTTAGCCAAGATCTAGATAAATCCAAAGTAAAATTTGAAATACATTCATTTGGATTTAATAAAATGTGTGCTGTTTCTTTTAATTTTCTTTTTATAGAATTTTCTTCTTTACATAAAATTTTTGTTTCAGTCCATTTTATAAATCTAAAATTTGTGAACATGCTTTTAATTTTCTAAATCACAAAATAAAATGGACTGAAACAAAAATTTTATGTAAAGAAGAAAATTCTATAAAAAGAAAATTAAAAGAAACAGCACACATTTTATTAAATCCAAATGAATGTATTTCAAATTTTACTTTGGATTTATCTAGATCTTGGCTAACCACCTTAAAAAAAGAATAAGTTAATAATCTATATATCTATAGTTACCAAAAAAACAAATCAAAAAATTTTAAAATCTCAACGCATAAAGAAGTGTATAGTAAAAAAATTTTTATCTTTGAAAACGACAACCGATCTGGTTGTCGAAAGCTCAGAAGAATTATTTTTAAACAAATTATTTTCATTTTTGTTAGGCATTTTCAGTTTTAAAAGACGACCCTTGACAAATTTGACTTATCTATCAAGATCAACAAGCAAGGGTCATTTTCATAATATTGATTTATATTTTTTATAAGTTTGTTTTAGTGGCAAAAAGATCCCCGAATAAAGAAATAAATATCTATATTTAATATTTTTTCCATCTGGGTTTCTTATATTTCCCCATCCTTATGATAAAAAAATAAGTGGCGCCCATTTACCTTCCCCTTTTTCCATCATTTCTCTCATTTTCTCTTTAGTCCCTTTTAAATTCTTATATCTATTCTTTTCCTAGTAAATATATCCCCTTAAATCTTTCTAGTAAGATTTCATCGAGCTCGTTCGAATCCACGCTCGCTCTCCTCCTACCCCCTGAGTGCCGTTCGCATTTGTTAACCTCGATAAAACGAGCCTTTCAACATCTTGAGAAAAAAAAGGTTACAGTATCACCAAAAACCTAGCCTCTTTATTTCACCGAAAAGCAGTGTCTGATCTTTCCCTGTATACATCGAGGGGAATCAATTTGAACATTCCTTTATACCCAGTGTCTCCAGATTGTGAAACTGCTTTTATTTTTAGAAACTGTAGGTCTTTTACTAATATTCAAGCATTAAAAATGCTTTATTTTTCCATGGTTAGATCGAACTTTGAATCTTCCTCTGTTCATATTACCAGTCATATTTTTTATTTATCTTTATTTTCTTTGGACAATTACAAAATGGAATAAGATTCGTCCATTAAAAGTAACTAACAGCTAAAAAAACTCTTGCAGAGTGTAATAAATCCTATCAATTAGAATTTTTTTAACCAGATCTTAAACCTGGATAACTCAACTATGCCCCTTAGATCATTAGGTAATTTATTGAATATTCTTACGCCCATAACTGACTGCAAATCTGAACTTAGCTTACAATAAAAAAATGGTACCCTTAATAGGTTACTATCACAACTACGGGTATTATGTGTATTTTTGACAGGTACAAATTGATTTTTACTAACAAAAACTTGTACTGACATTTCAAATAAATATAAACATGTGAGAGTCATCATTTTTTAGAAGGTTTTAGATACTCCTTTAATGCATCTAAGTATGCATCTAAGTATTGCCTTTTGAACAACCAAAAAAAAAACGTCTCGGAATATAGTGGAGTTACCCCAGAACATAATACCATAACTAATTCTACTGGCCACATGTGCATGATACAAAGTTATAAGTTGCGAATTGGTTAGTACAGTTCTTATATTTTTAAACAAAAAAACTAGTAGCTTTAATTTAGACACCAGGAGTGTACAATGGTCTGTCCAATTAAAATTTTCATGTAAAACAACTCCCAAGAATTTCACTGTTTGTGCTGTCTGTAACAGCACATCCTCTATCTTCATATTTAGGTCAAAAAAGTATATTGTAATACAAGTGTTACAATGACAGGTTTCGTAGTACGAGTGAAGTTTGTGAAACGAACCACGAAGCGGTGAGTTTCGCAAAGAACGAGTACTACAAACCGTCATTGTAATTCGAGTTTTACATACTATTTTTTATAATGAACTTTTAAAAGTATAAAAAAATAAATAAAATGAGAGTTTTTCGAAGTATTTATTTATGTTGGCGATCTTGACACTTGACAGTTTTAATGATTTTAAATTTGAATGTTTGTCAAATTTGAATAAAATATTCTGAATTTCGCAATATCGCTGATAATGTAGTTAATACAACATAATTCTTGATTTACTACCTGAACTCTTTTATCTTTCGTTGATAATCAGTGCAGTGCAACCAATTGTGTAAAATAAAAAGTTACCAAAAACAGTGTTACAATGAATCTATTTCGATACTGTTTTTAGTGTCGAAATAGAAACTTTGTGAACGTGAATTATAAAAACATTTTTTTACCTATTAAGAAACCTTAAAAGGGAAGTCTTTTCTACATTAAAATGAAGGTCATTAACATTATACAAATCACCTAAAATGTTCAATATTTCATTAGTGCTTTCTTCTAACACCTTGTCATTATTATTTGAAAAAATTATAGATATATCATCCGTATATACTGAAAAATGTAAATCCGAAGCCAAACTGTTAATTTCATTAATATATTAAGTAGAAAAATAGGGACTCAACACGGAGCCTTGCGGTACTCCCGTTGTAATCATCATCTCCGAGGATTTTACCGTTAAAGCACCTTGTAAATCATTATAATACTTAAGGGAAACAAAGTCAGAACGTCCAAACAAAAAAGACTGTATCCACTCCAAAGGAGTACCTCGAATACCATATACATACAATTTTTTAATTAAAACGCTGTTATTGATGCAATCGAATGCCCGGCTAAGATCGCAACAAAGTCCCACCGGGCACTCGCCTGCTTTAACAAAATCAACCAATCAAAGAAGACATTGCCGAATTTGTTCATTTACCGCCAATAAATCCATGTCAATTGTTGGAAAATATTCCTAAAATTTATATCCTACAAATCTGATCGAACATATCCTGCAAAAGGCATTGAACAACATATATTTCACGGAAGCACAATTAGTGCTTGGCGGTAACGGTTTTAATAATCGCGAACCTTTCCTGTTTTTAGCAATTAACTTATAACCAGATTTTTTTGTTAATTGCAAACCTACCTAATGTTGCAGAAATAAAGATGTTTGATTTAATTTGATTTGATATTATTAGACATATTTCAAATTGATTCTCTACGCCTGGTTTCTGAGGGCTTCAGTTAAGTTTTCAATAGTTTTCGTTAAAGTTATGGAGAAGGTAAACTTCGTTTAACTGTCACTGCATTTCTGAACACGCAACAAACTACTCAATAACTATTTAACCAATAAGTAGTTCCTAAATTTACCACTAGATGGAAATTTTCAAGGAACCGCACCGACCTAAATTTGATTTCATTTATTTTATTTTGTACTTAGTACATGTTTAATTTGTGATTATAGTTCTTTTGAAGTTAAATGAGTTATCAAATACTATTTTAGTGTTGAAAATATAAAAAAATAATAACAATAAATAAATTTTAAATAGTTATTAGGTGAAAATTAGATCTGTTGAGAATACGTTAAGAAGATAAATATTCATTTTTGATAAAATTTACTGAAAGACCCTTTTAGATATTATCTAACTAATCTTAGATCGTAAACAGCTATTTTACAATAGGCATTAAATTCAATCCTTATACCCATTTAACATTTATTAGTTTAAATAATTTTGGTTTTTTCCCTGAATAAAGATGTTTGACGATGACTAGATATATTTAGAATTATCGGTAGGGATTGTTAGGGTTTTTCCCAATTGATGATACCGTCTCCTTCCCTAAACTGAAGTGGTTTTTGACATAGAGAAAAATAAACAATTCCGTTGATTTGATTGTTGTGTTCTTTGCTTTGAGTTGTTTCCGCGTGAGCTTTTTTCGTATTAAGTTTTGAAGTGTTCTTTTTTCATTTAATATGGAATCAGGAAAACGCTGTAAGAATTTCACTGAACGTGAAAAGATGCTGTTGATAGAAGTAGCAAAAGAATTTGTAGCAATAATCGACAATAAAAAAACAGACGGTTCTTCTGTGGAGGCCAAAAAACGAGCATGGATGGCACGAAGTGCTGTCATGAGCCTATCCATGCCATCGAGCATCAAGGTCCCGGATATATAATTTTGCATCACAAACGACTTGTACATTAATAGAAAAAAACCTTTTCTGTTTCTAAACAATTCTGCTTGTTCACCACCAAGAGACTGAATAGGTATGTGATGATCCATCTACACAACCAATATTATTTGGGAATCCAGCTATATTGTAAAATTGCTCCTTAACCATTCTTAACTCTTCCACATTGGGCATTTTGATATAGCTCCTAGCTAACTTTGCTATTTCTTTACTCACTTTGTACACTACTCTTGACGTGGTACTTTTATGTCATCACCAATTAAAACCTGGAACGTAAGATTTGTTCCAAAACAGATAATGTGTATTTGCCGTGCGAAATAGGCACTAGAGTAGGGCTGATGATTTCCTGACATGTATCACAGTGTTCCTGTTAAAGCGATATCTTAACGTGAACTCTTCAGCACTAAACATTTCGAAAGGGTTTCTCCTTTGTCTTAAGTTTCTAGGTATAGATATACTAGAACTAAACATCATTACTGCTATATCCGACTCTGACGAACTGCTTGTATTAATTATACCACTATTCATTGTTTTTTCGAGTTAAATTTAGCTATAACGCAACGTTAAAATTCACTACGTAATAACAATAACCTAAAAATCGCATGAAAAGACCACGTCCAAAACGTCAAATAAAGTTATGGAACCGATAAACTGCACAAAATGGTCAGTTAAGTTTACCTTAGTTTAAACCTTTGAATATAAAACATCAGGAAGGAGGGATCTGCGTATTGTCAATACTAAAAAGTGCGACGGAAACAGCCATGTTGGACAGCCACTTTATGACTCATTTATTGTTTACGTTTGGTTGTGTTTAATGGTCGTTTCTTTTTTGTGTCTGTTAAATAGTCCATTTGTCGTGTGTTTTTAGTTTTATTTCTTTTGTGTATTTTAGTTACTGTTAAAATTACCCATTTATATTAATATTTTTGACAATTGTGTTATAATTTTAAGTTAATACAAAAACGTATTTCACAGCATGCAAAATCATGATAAAAATGGTTTAGAAAACTTTCCACAATTAATAAAATTGGTTTGTGATTGTTTTTGATGTGAAACATCTATAGCGGCACGTAAATCAGATTTCTCGCGTGGCGACGGTGACGTCATGACGTAAAAAACCTAACGCATCGATAATAATCGATAAGAGATGTACTGATATCTTATATGAAATTGGTGTCATGTTTTGAGCGACGCGACGGTGGCGCGCCAACAATAGGGGGAAGAAGCTCATCGATTCAAAAATTTGGCGGGACAGGGTATGAATTGTTTTATAAAAACCTAACTCGATTCCGCCTACTATCTATTCTATATATATATAAAAATGATTGTTTGTATAGGCAACATAATATACCTACATATTTTGCTGACCTGTAAAATTGACAGCTAGTCAATCAAAATAGATTGTTAGTGAATAGTTGTCATATAGTTGTCCGCGTAAAATTTGTGTATTTAGTTTTAAATATGAATAAACAAAGTGTTAATAAAGAAAGTGATGAAAAAATATGAATAAAAATGAGTGAGTACCTCCAAACACCCATCAATTTTTTGATTATGACCTAACAAAAATTATCAGACCTTAACCAGCCCTTAATATTCACATTAACCCGTGCCTAAATCATAATACATTTCCCATTTAAATACCGTTTAAAAGTTATTCAACGATAAAGTTGTATTCATAGTTAAATTCATCATTTTCCTATTTTTTATTTAGTATCGCTTTTTGTTTGTACTAAAATTATGAAGTAACTACAATTATATTAATATAGTAACGTACTTCTATATAAATTTGTGTTTTAATAATTTCCTTTTTTAAGATTATTGAATTTAAGGCAATTAAATAAAAAGCTAAACGAAATCACTTTTTAAATTTATTCAATAAATAGTCATCGTTATCTGGAAAAAATCGTAATATTTTATTTTATCATTATGACATATTTAGTTCCTATCACAATCTGTTCTTTTCTGCATATTACTTTTACACAATAATGTCGATGTTTCACATCTGCCAGGCGTCCCGTGACGGCTCACATTTTTTTTTTAAACACAAGGATAAATTATATTTGTAAAAACTATATAAAAGATGAAAGCGTATGAAGTATGTATACGAAACTATTTTTATTTAAGGGCCAATAAAGTTATATGTTTGTAACAGTTTTTTATTTCTGCTATTTAGTTTATTTAACTAGTTTCAAATTATTAATCGAATTATATTTGATGTTTTTAATGAATTGTTATAATTCGAATAAAATTTTATTAGTGTTAAAACAATACCAATTAATTAATATATAAAACACTACCTATTCTTTTTTATAAAAGTTTAATTCCGTAGATAAACCAACAATTTAAGTCATTTAGAACTTGAAGAAAACGCTACGTATAATATGTAGTTTAATTTTAAAATAGTTTTTTTCGTTAATTTTTAATAAATTACTTTTTAAATCTGCATATTTTATTTCATATCTGTCTCAATCTTTATATTCAAAGGCCTCAATACACGCGCCACTGCTGTAACGGAAACAGTCATCCGCCATATGCAACAGCCATCCCGGACGCACTTTTCTGTTTTAAATCCTCCTTCCTGAGGTTTTATATTCAAAGGTTTAAACCAATCTGTGGTTTAAACGGAGTTTAATAACTGACGTGGCCATGTTCAGAAACGCAATTCTAAGAGTTATTGAACCAATAGCGCTATCGAATCGATAAACTGCCGTTAAAAGTAACTCAGAAACCGGGCATGAAGAATAAATTTAGTTTGTAAATTATGAATTAATTATTTCAAAAGATGATAAAAATTATTATTAATATATTTAATTTTATAAATGATTGTATTATTTGTAGGTACTTCCTTTATATTTTGTCTGTAAAAATTAAATAAATGCAAATTGTAGATTGAATTTTTTTATGAGGTGAATTATTATTATTAAATTCACAAAACTTGCTTAATTTTGCATTAATAAACTGACAATAACCTTGAAGGAAATAAACTGTAATTAAATAAATCCATAAGGTCCATAAGGTTTGTAACCTGATCAGGATCTAAGAAGACCTGTCTCAAATATTTATTTATGCAGTTACAGATAATATGTTGAGCCTTCTTATCCGCATACTCACAGGTACTTACCTGTTTGATTGTCTATAGGCACTTTGCAGAGCATTCCTCTTATATGTAAAGCGAAAGAGAAGTCTTGATTTACCTCCAAGTCCACATTTGAACTCGATTTTATTGCCAGTGATCTCTGTACAAGCGAGTCTTTGCATCTTTTTCAATTATATTATTGTCTTTTGTTGCGTTGTTATGTTCCACCAAACCAGCGCAGCATATGTGATTAGGGGTCTGATAAGCGTAAGATATGACTAATAGATCATTTAGTCTTAAGATTCCATGATTTTACAAAAAGTTTACGACGGGCCCAGACAGCCCTAGTTTAAAAGTTTAAAGATTGCATTTGCGTCGTGTGCATTTTACTTTTTTAAAATTAAGTTTTCACCCTGATTGAATAAGATAATTACCGATTAGCAACAAATTGGGTATACAGGGATTTTTGAGGTTGCCGATAGGAATTTAAGGACATATTAGCAGGATTCAAGATGTAAGTTGAATCTCGGAAACTCTTTAGCGATTTTCATTAAATTTAGCATTTAACGTTTAACCGTATTTTCAAGTATAATAAACTGTTGTACATTTCTTTACCTTTATAATGTATCGGTCAGTTATTATTAAATTCTCCTTTATTAAAATATATGTAACATTTTAACATACTGTATATTGTTTTGAATTGAGAACCGAGACATCATATCTCTTAGAATAAATAGTTAATGTCCTCTTCGATTTATTCAAAACAACCTTTGTAGTCAATTGTAAATTCATTGGAAACTTTGTTATCACAGTAATTTTCTTTGTTATAAAGGACATTAGTTATTTACCTATTTACATTAAATTTGGGAATATTTCTAATCACTGTTGTCATCACCCTTATTTATCAATTGTAATAAATACGACGATTTTACATTTTTGTAGGCATTCCAATATTTAATTCTGCATAACATACTCAACTTAATATACTAAATTGTAAATCTGATGTTTAGTTAGTGTTAATATACAAAGACAAAAACTTCTCTTGATTATTATTGATTCCTGAAAGTTGTCAGCCAGTTGACATTACAAGAAAATTGGTGTCAGAAGTGGGATTTCCGAGAGGATTTCATAGAAGTTTTGTCAACGAAAAGTGATATAGAATTGTCTGGAATTTCTGGAAGGAAACTCTAGTAGTTGAATTTCTCCAGCCAAATCACCGACAACATTGTTCCTTTACTGCTTGAAGTTTGGTATTCGCTAGTCCAACCTTGGAAGTTCCATAGCAGCCACTCCTTCTTCCCGAAGAAATCACAGAGAACTGCGAACTGCCAGGACCTAAAGAGTTGGAAGACAAGACTGTGAATAATCCCGAATCATCGACGGTAGGAATAACCAGGAAGAATAATCATAGAAGATTATGAACTTTGGTACATACGTCATCATTTTGTAAGTTTTTATAATTTTTGTTTCTATTTGAGTATCTTTTATTTTGTTATGCCTTTATATCCAACACTCGATAAAGTTGAAACTAAAGAGGAAACAGAATCAATCACAATGTCAGTCTCTCTCGAAATTGTTAAAGACATGTTAATTAAATTCGACGGAAACAAATCAAAACTTTACGAATTTATAGATAATTGCGATAAAGCCAATAGCATAATAAAACCAGAATTAAAATCAATTTTATTCTCTATCATTGAAACCAAGTTGACAGATAATGCCAGAGCTTTAGTAAGAAATAGATCTTTTCTAAATTGGAGTGAATTAAGAAAATTTTTGTTAGATGCTTATGCAGAAAAACGTACCAGTAGCCAATGGCAATTAGAACTCAATTCGTGTAGGCAAAATCCGAATGATTCTGTTTTGTCTTATGCAAACAAAATTGAAAATTGTTATTTAAAATTAATAAACACACTAGATCCTAAATTAAATGAAGTTCAACGATCGGCTTGTGTAGACTTACTCAAAGAACAAGCTTTAAATGTTTTCATAAGCGGTTTAAAAAATGAATTAGCAATTTTAGTCAAATCACAAAAACCAGACTCTTTGGAAACTGCTATTGCCGTAGCACAGGCTGAAGAACAAGAAATAAAATCCAAATCAGAAATTTTCAAATACCAAAATGTTAATAATTCATACACGAAACATTGTTCATTTTGCAACAAACCGGGTCATTCAAATTTTAATTGCAGATACAATAATAAATCTACACAAGGCTTTCGAAACATTAGACACATCTCAAATAATAATCAATATAACAATAACAATTACTCTAATACAAATCCACGATTCTCAGACTCTAAACCTAATTCGCAAAACTTTTCAAAATATAATTCCAAATTTTGCAATTATTGCAAGAATAAAGGTCACGTATTGAACGAATGTCGAAAAAGGAAATATAATAATGAAAAACGTCAACATAACTCAAATCCAAATAACAATCGCACAGAACCAAGCACACCTCAATCATCTTCACCTTCTACTTCCTCAAATCTTCCAAACCAACTTCAAACAATGTCTTTAAACGAACAAATTCCTCACGGTTCGGCGACGTCGAGGAATGCTCGTCACATTCAAGCCGAATTTCACTAATGTCAGTTACTACTTTCGTAAATCTTAACATAGACCAACTTTTGCAAGATACTAACTCATTTCTCCTAGATACAGGCGCTGACATATCTTTAATTAAATTAAACAAACTCCATGGCGACACTCCTTGTTTTGAGGATCAAAAAATATCTTTAAAAGGTATCGATTTCAATGGAACAAATCCATTTCTTACCCTTTGCTACTGTTACCTAGATATTAAATTTAAGGATTACACTGTAAACCATTGTTTCCATGTTGTCCAAGATAATTTCCCCATACCATGCGATGGATTATTAGGTAATGACATTATTCGTAAATTCCAATTCCACCTTAATTATGAACAAAATCTTTTACAATCTTCTAATTTCGAAACTAGTTTACATCATATAAAAAACAATTTTACAACCAATTCAATTCCTAAGGCAATTCCAATTAATCAAGAAACAGATATTTTCCTAAATCCTAGATCAGAAACGATTGTTAAAATTAAAATTCTAAATCCGCACATCGAAGAAGGTATATGTCCAAATACCGAAATTTTAGAAAATGTTTTCCTTTGCCCCAGCATTGTTAAAGTAAAAAATAAAGAATATGGATTAACGTCTATACTAAATGCTTCCGAACAATTTGTAAGAATTAGTAAAATTGAAATTGCTCTAGACCCTTTAATAAATTTTAACCAAACCTTTAATGTTAATCAAATACGTTCAAATAATAATAACGAAAATTACTCTACGGATAGATTAGAAAAGATTTCAGCCTTATTACGAACTGATCATCTAAACGAAGAAGAAAAACAATCCTTAATAAAAATTTGTCACGAATATAACAAAATCTTTCACCTGGAGGGCGATTCCTTATCACATACAAATGCTGTGAAACACGAAATTCATACGAAACCTTCACCACCCATAAATACTAAATCTTATAGGTATCCCGAAATTCACAAAAATGAAGTTAATAAACAAATAACCAAAATGTTGGAGCAAGATATAATAGAAAATTCTGTTTCACCTTGGAATTCACCTGTATGGGTAGTACCTAAAAAGCTAGACGCTTCTGGAGAAAGGAAATGGCGAGTTGTTATCGACTACCGAAAATTAAATGAAATAACAATAGGCGATTCTTTTCCGTTACCTAATATTGACGAAATCTTAGATCAGTTAGGCCACTCTAAGTACTTTTCAATCATAGATTTAACTTCTGGTTTTCACCAAATTCCTATGTCTCCATCAGATTCACCAAAAACAGCCTTCTCAACACCATCCGGGCATTATCAATTTAAAAGAATGCCTTTTGGATTAAAAAATGCACCCGCTACATTCCAACGACTTATGAATAACGTTCTTATGGGTATTCAAAATATCAGATGCTTTGTGTTCCTTGACGATATCGTTGTTTTCGCTGATAATTTAGAGAATCATAATAAACGTCTCATAGAAGTTTTCGATCGATTGTCCCAATTCAATTTAAAAATTCAACCTGATAAATGCGAATTCATGAGACATGAAGTCATGTATTTAGGTCACTTAATTACAGAAAATGGAGTTAAACCTGACCCAAATAAAGTTAAAACTGTTTCCAATTATCCGGTACCAAGAACTCCTAAAGATATTAAAGCATTCTTAGGACTTGCAGGATATTATAGGAAATTTATAAAAAACTTCAGTTCAATTTCTAAACCCCTTACTAATCTTTTAAAAAAGGACACTGTTTTCGAATGGACATCCTTACAACAACAAGCTTTCGAATCTATTAAAAATCATTTTTATAATTTTGACAAGTAAAGTGACATTTTTCAAAACTGCTGTCAGTTTTGAAAGTCATTACTTTTCATAACTAGTTTTGAAAAGTAATACTTTACGTATCTAGTTTTGAAAACTTCATTTCAAAACAAGTTACGAAAAATATAAAGCAAATATAAACAACTAAGAACTATTTTATACTAACTTTATTAAAGAAATATTTACAAGCAGTCATTTTTAAACAAAAAATTAAATAATTATACTTAATATTTAAGTCAGAAACTTACCTATTAATTATATCTGTATTAAATAGAATTGTCATTAGAAAGGTGTCAATGCAAAATAAACACGAGAACTAGATGTATTGTTTTTAATAATTATTAGATAATTATGTTTTTTTTTAATTATGGAATTTCGTCAAAATTATAAAAAATCTTGTACGGAACTCGTTATAAAACGCCATTTTGTTTAACTCGTGTTCATTTGCAGCACTCGCTACGCTCTTGCTGCAACATCACACTCGTTAAACAAAATTGGACTTTTCATAACTCGTTACGTAAATAACTATTATGTACCGAACCAATATTACAATACCCTGATTTTTCCCAACCTTTCTACCTTTCAACTGATGCCAGTAACTTCGCAATAGGTAGTGTACTTTCACAAGGGAAACCGCCAAACGATCTTCCGATAGCATATGCTAGTCGTACCTTGAATAAAGCAGAAATGAATTATTCAACAACAGAACGCGAATTATTAGCAATCGTATGGAGCGTAAAACACTTTCGTTGCTATCTCTATGGAAGGAAATTCATTATTCAAACGGATCATAAACCTCTAACTTGGCTTTTTAACAATAAAGATCCTGGATCAAGACTTATTCGATGGCGACTAATCCTAGAAGAATACGATTACGAAATACAATACAAACCAGGGAAAATTAACAATAATGCTGATGCATTAAGCAGAATTCCTAACCCTATTAGTGAACAAAATACCCAAACCAACCAAGTACCCCTTCAAGTAAATCTTTTAAATTCAACAGATAGTGTAAGCTATTCAGATTTTTTAAAACAATCTAAAACCAACGTGATAATAAATAACGACGTAGAAGAAATTAACGAGAGTCTTAACTCCAATTCTCATACTCAAGTACACTTCTTTTCAAAGGATTTAGAACCTATATCAAAGACACAAAAGGAACTGGAAAATTTATATAAAATTTCAAGCAAAATTCAAGCTGAAAACATTGAAGTAGGCGAACTAAAACTAATAAAGGAAAACCATCCCATCATTCTAATATTCTACAAAGATCATTATTGGGAATCAACTAACTATGAAACTATTTATAACTTACTCAATAAATTAAAACAAACCCTAATTAAAGAAAAAATAACACAAGTAAGACTACCAATAATAGGTACAAAATTCGACAATCTAAAATGGTACAAAATTAGAATGATATTACGATTTATTTTTAGAGGAAGTAATATAAAAATTTCGATTTGTCATGACACATTAGTAGAACCAACATCCGAGGAAATTCAAGAAATATTAAAAGAAAATCACATAAATCCTATAGCAGGTCATACTGGATATCACAGGACGTATAATAGAATAAAACAATTCTATAAATGGCCAAAAATGCAGTCTGATATAAAGAAATTCATCAAGACATGTGAATCATGTCAAAAGAATAAATTGGTACGAAAGAAACATAAAAAACCGATGGAAATAACCACAACTAGTTTCTTACCTTTTGAAAAAATCTTCATTTATATAGTAGGACCGCTTCCTTTAACAGAAAAAGGAAATAGATTTATACTAACAATTCAAGATGATTTAACGAAATTTTCTAAAGCTTTCCCTATTCCTAATCACGAAGCAGAAACTGTAGCGAAAAATTTAGTTTCAAATTTCATATGCAACTTTGGCATACCACAACAATTAGTCACAGACCAAGGGCGTGAATTCACTTCTGATCTTCTTAAACAAGTTTCTAAACTGTTTAAAATCAAACAGATTAATTACTCAGCTTACCACCCGCAAAGTAATGGAGCCTTAGAAAGGAGTCATGCTACATTGTCAGATTACCTAAAACACTACATCAATGATAAACAAACAAATTGGGATGAATGGATTGAATTTGCTATGTTCAGCTATAATACTACTGTTCACACCTCTACAAAATTTTCACCGTTCGAACTCGTATTTGGAAATAAAGCTAATTTACCAACTAGTATTATTAAAACACCGGAATTTAAATATACATATGAAGATTATCTGGATGACTTAACACTTAAATTACGAAAATCTCAAGAACTAGCAAGAAATCATTTAATAAAACCTAAAGAAACAAATAAGAACTATTACGACAAAAGTGTAAATGATATTAGTTTTAAGAAATGTGATAAAGTATATCTACTCAATGAACAGAGCACTCTCGGCAAATCAAAGAAATTATCCCCTAACTATACAGGCCCTTACGAAGTCATAGAGGAAAATTCCCCAGTGAATTACACCATCCAAATAAAAAATAAAAAAACAAAAGTGCATGCAAATAGACTTAAACGAGCTTTTGTTGCAGATACTTAGTATGGTGCCTCATCCGATGCTGCCATGCTTCAGAACCATATTATGTAACAAATATAAACGTATCTTCAGGTATATATTATGAAGTTATTCAAGACACCAAATTTTATGAAACCCATTGGAATATTTTAACTTATTTAGAATTGGATACATTTGAGCAAAAGTTAACCTTTCTCGAAAATACATTTGAAAAAACTAAACAAATCTGCCAACATGCCAAAATTTCAAATCTCACTTTCTGTCAAACTAATATCAAAATATTAGATCAGCTAGTACCTTCCATACATCAGCAGGAAGAAACACTTAAAACACTAATTCACCATAAAAGAGAAAAACGAGCTCTTCTTAACATAGTAGGATCAGTTCTTAAATCTGTTTTCGGAACCCTGGACGAACAGGATGCTGAGTTTTATAACTTAGCTATAAATAAATGTAAAGAAGATGAAAAGCAAGTACTTAATCTTTTAAAACAACAAATACAAGTGGTTAAAACCACTATCACAAATTTTAATAATACCATCGTAACTTTAAATAATAATAAGATAGTTTTCGATAATAATTTTTCAAAACTTTCTAAATACGTTGAAGACCTGAATCAAAGATATTTCCACATTGAATTATCTCAAACCTTAGATGAACAATTCTCACTTTTGAACTTAATGCTTAATGAACTCCAGAACGAATATAACACCATTATTAACTCTATTCTTTTCGCCAAATCAAATATTCTCCATCCTATCGTTATGACACCTAATCAACTGATGAATGAATTAAGAAGGACCTTACAATATATTTCTAGTAGTACATCTTATGCTTTACCTTTAGAAGACAGTTATGCACATCAACTAATCAATTTAGTTAAAATAAAAATCCATTTTCACTCTAATAAAATAATGTATGTTATCTCTAATCCTTTAGTCAACAATGTCAAATATACCCTATACCATTTACTTCCTTTGCCTACTCTCAAACATCCAAACATTTTGTTTATTCTTCCCTCAGTAGATTATTTAGCTTTATCAGAAGATAAACACACATATACTACTTTAAAATCTCATACCAACTGTAATGACCTCAACAACATGTTAATTTGTCCAACCGAAAATCCATTCTTTAATACTTATAATAGACCAATATGCGAAACTAAATTACTCTTTCAAAATGAGCGAATTCCTTTCGAATGCGACACACGAATGTTAACTTCAAATATTGAAATATGGCATAAACTAGAAACTGGTAACCATTGGTTATACGTACTTCCTAAACCTACAGATGTCACTCTCAGTTGTACTCATCTTCCCATACATAATTTAGTTTTAAATTCTACTGGTTTAATCACTATAAACACAAATTGCAAATTATATACAAGTTCTACAACTCTTATTTCTGATAATACAAACTTCAAAAGCACCTTTAAAGCCGTAGTTCTAAATTTTGATATCCCATTAGAAAATTGCTGCGAAAATAAAAAGGAACCTACTACTAATTTAACTGTCATTCCCTTAAAAGCCGTGAATCTAGACAAGGAATCCTTGACAATTGCCAGCAGTAAATTGGATCAATTAGAAAATCTTACTGATAAATTATCAGACTCTGAAACAAGTATTCCTATTCTTAATAATTCCTATTTTGTTTATTTCTTATGTACCATAGGTAAAATTCTACTTGTCTATATTATTTATCGAATTTACAAACGTTACCTTAAACCCAGATGTCAAAGTAACCACTGTGGTCGAATTACAAATATGTTAACTCTTAACATCAACAAAAGATCCGATAAAACCGATGTTTCTATAGAATTAGAGAGTCCCTCTTCAGAATCAGATCCTAGTGAAAGGTCGAGTCTGAGAAGAAGTGTAAGATTGGCAAAATTAAAAGATACTGTTTAACTGTTATACAACTTTGTTCTTATTATATTATTTTATAATTGTACTTTTCTTCTTGTTATATTATATTATTTTATAATTGTATTTTTTTTTATACTCACACATTATATACTTTATCCTCATTATTTTTATTTTATTACAATTTATTGTTAATATTAAATGAATTTGATTTTCTTCACTGTATATGCATATTAAGTTGTAACTCATCATCTTATTGTAATCATTTTAATTAAAACACAAAATTAGTTTGTCTTTTAATTTCATTAAGGGGGGAGATGTAATGTATCGGTCAGGTATTATTAAATTCTCCTTTATTAAAATATATGTAACATTTTAACATACTGTATATTGTTTTGAATTGAGAACCGAGACATCATATCTCTTAGAATAAATAGTTAATGTCCTCTTCGATTTATTCAAAACAACCTTTGTAGTCAATTGTAAATTCATTGAAAACTTTGTTATCACAGTAATTTTCTTTGTTATAAAGGACATTAGTTATTTACCTATTTACATTAAATTTGGGAATATTTCTAATCACTGTTGTCATCACCCTTATTTATCAATTGTAATAAATACGACGATTTTACATTTTTGTAGGCATTCCAATATTTAATTCTGCATAACATACTCAACTTAATATACTAAATTGTAAATCTGATGTTTAGTTAGTGTTAATATACAAAGACAAAAACTTCTCTTGATTATTATTGATTCCTGAAAGTTGTCAGCCAGTTGACATTACACCTTTCAAGTAAATGTTTCTAAGATAAGGGGCGCCCTTTACAGGTTTCTGTTTATCGTACCTTAAGCCTATCTTTAAATATTTTCCCGCTTCAATACTCGCTCATGTGCTTCCCTGACCTACGACTCGCTCTCCTCCTACCTCCTGAGTGCCGTTCGCAATCTGATAACCCCTTGTGAGCCTTTAACGTCCAGAAAAAGGTGCATGGTTACAGTATTTTGTCATAATCTTAACAATTGCTTCATCTAATTTTATTTTTCAGCCATTGGTCCACGAAACAGTCGCAAAATTTTATAATTTCCCTTGTATTTGATAAATTCGACGAAATATGTAACTCATCTACTACGTCTTTGGGAGGTAAGTAGACTAAAGCTTAACATATACAGACGCAGAGCCGAATATTTTCATCTCCTACATAACCCGGTACAAGTCCTACATTTTGCACGTTCCTCCAAATGCACTAGTTATAATGAAAATTACATATTTTAACAGGATTTTTGACTGCTAACATTATTAAATACATATAATAATTCAACATTTTGCTGGTAGCAAGTGTCCACCGTATATAATTACATCAAAGGACAATTTATAATTACATCAAAGGACAATTTAACTGGAAAAGGGTAATCAAAAAATCCGGTCGCAAATTTCCCGCTTTCAATAAAGATCGCACATGTTCCGGTCGCAAGTGTCCTGACACCATACAGTAGGTACAGTACAACCGATTATTGCTTTGATTCGCTGATTACTTTATGACTGGGTTAACTATAAGTAACCCCGACCTGTACCTGTTAGAACCCTAACAAAGTTCCGTACTTAAAGTTTATGTGCGATTGTGGAAAGATAATAGTTTTATTACTTTATGACAAAAAATGAGTAAGCATGAAAAAATAGTAACAAAAATAAAAATATATTATAACGGCAGAAATAACTTTGAAACCCTTCCAATCGCAATTTTAAAAATATTGCTTAATTACCTACTATTTGTGTATGTGTTCTTTTTAATATTGTATGTTGAGTTATTTATTGTAGCAAACTTTATTTGTAATCCATACTTTATACAATGATATAAGGTCGTCAAATTGTTTTAAAATAATTTTACAGAAATCTGTTTCACGTAACAGATTGTGGCTCTGCCTATCGGGAAGAGGCTGATTTAAATCAC
Source organism: Altica lythri (assembly GCA_964028335.1). Taxonomy (NCBI): domain Eukaryota; kingdom Metazoa; phylum Arthropoda; class Insecta; order Coleoptera; family Chrysomelidae; genus Altica; species Altica lythri. Next base: position 32,189,005 of record OZ034809.1, on the reverse strand, counting down.
CCATTAAATAAAGTCTAGACCGGGTGACTTTTAATAAGTGTATATTGATTTCTCTTGTTATTAACAGATGGCAGCAGCTTGCTAGTTTGGCGAAAATTTAAAATTTCATTACAGATGTTTCTATTTGGGAAAATAGAAATCGAACTTAATAAAGAATCTCTTAAAGTATAATATTTTTACAATTACAGGTGCGCATGTGTTTAATTTTTTAAGTTTTTTTTCGAACTTCATTTAAGCTTTACTTTGAAATAACAATTTATTTGCATATATTTGAAAATTTAGTGTGTCACACTGAAACCCCCACCTACCTGTATGTACAATCATTCACATTTCCAAATAATAATTATAATAATGTTAATAATAACAATGATGTTCTATTCCCAAATACATTTATTATGATGGCATGAAAAATGTGGACACCTACATAAGACTAAGATGATTGACAAAATGCAAGCAAACAAAAAATTAGGCAGCAGTTCCGAAAAAGAGTAACTTATTTATTAAAATCCTATCAAAAGCAGAATTAGAAGAAATTCATCAATTAACTCGAACTATGCTGACAATACACAAATATAACCCGTAGTCATCAATCCTCAGCACCACACCCGCGAAAAGAAGGATTAAAGAGCGTTTACTGACATTGTAAACCAATATCATTTGCATCTCAGAAATCCAACTGCATAATGATGTAGTAAAAGCAGATAATAACTACTCTCCTCTAAACCTCGCAAATCCTGGCGTAAATCTGGAAACCGTGATAAGCAGCAAAAGTGGGCCCAGAAACCACTACATGAACGACAGCACCACCACCTAAAACAACACCACATTGACAAGGAAGCGTCAAATAGTTGGCTTCCTAAGGGCACATTGTTGCCTGAGTTAAAAGTATTTATGATTGCGATTTAGGATCAAGTCATTAATACTAACAATTATAAAAAAGTTATTATAGGTGATCCAAAAGTGCCAACAAACTACAGAAACCATACAGCGCGTCACATCGGACTGTTCAACCTTAACTGGCACCGAATACCTACGCAGACATAACCAGCTGCGCAACATCAGAAGTTTGCCAATAAATTTGGATTACTTAGGACATACACTCCTTGTTACAAATACCACCCGCAGGCAGTTCTTGAGAATGCTGATTTTAGACTCTAATATGATAGATCTGTTATCATCGGTAGGCAGGTGACGCATAATAGGCCTGACTGCCTGACATTATGGTAGTGGATAAAGAGGCTAACTCAGTTTGTGTTGTGGATGTTGCTGTGCCAAATAATAACAACGTTTTGGATAAACGCAACGAGATGTGGCAAAATACACCAAACTTGTCATTGAGGTACAACAGATGTGGCATGCTGTAAAGGTCAGTGATCATGTCATTTAGAGGCCTGATCTCCAACAGTCTTTTAGAAAGCCTTGATAAGCTGGGACTCTATAGGACAAAGATTAAAAAAAATTATGTTAAAGATTAAAAATGACTAAATTAACATTTCGAGATGAATAGTTTTGTATATATTCTCACAAAAAAACATAAATTTCTAAAAAGCTTCAGTTATAAATAACTAGTGAGTCAAAAATGATATTTGAAAAAGATTAAAAATTTACATGAATAGCAAAGAATGTTTTGATTCCATTTATCATCGACCATGTTTAGTAAACTTTAAATGTCGCAGTTCGGGAACTACTGTGAATGCGAAAATGAAGAAAAAGAAAAAATACTTTGAAGCAAACAATTGAAAATAATACAGTAGAAAAACATTTATTTTTCTGTAGTACCTGAAGGATTGAGCTTTTCTCCTGAAACATCTATATAATTAGTAATAACTTTCTAGTAGTAAGTATAATTTTAGTCAAGATTTGCAGACATCCTACTTTAGCAGCACGTTTCAGACTAGCGAAAACCTGATTATATTCATTTTAAGAAACCTAACCTGTTTGTGCTTTTTAAGAGATCTTTTGGACATTTTTAACAAATACTTGGATTAAAAAGACACATATTAAAACAATAATATAATTAAACAATGGGTATTTTTGGTCTTACAACAAACGTTATTAATTGAAATTGTTTTTCTGTTGATGTATTGCTAAAGTAATTAGTTCCATCGAATTAAAAAAAATAATAGTAGTCAGGAAGAGTCATATTTTTTAGTTTATTGTAGTAGTTTTCATTGCTTACAAACACGGACAAAACGTCGCGACGTTTACTAAAAATAAAACCACCTAGCCAGATTCCTCCTAAACATCGTTAAAGCCATTTCGGCATATATTGATATGGATCTTCCTGCGGGAACACCCTTCAATCAATGAAACTCTTGGTCGTGGATTCAACAATTTCTAAATTAATTGTCCTAAAATATTATAAATATAAAAAATATATATATTTTCTTCCTGTTCTTCCAACTCCACTTCTTTTTCTATTGCTCAACCCTTTCTCTATACCTTCCAAGTTGTGGTTTCTTTCTATTTGCTCCTTCTTTCTGCTGCTATACCTTCTATTTTTTGCCTCTTAGCTCCTCTTACCACTTTCCAGCTCTGACCTCTCTGCTTTTTATTGTGCTTTGCTTTTTATTTAATGTTATGCTTTTTGATTTTACTATTGTATTTACAAACTCAAATCCATTTAATCAATCCAAGATTTTTTTATTACTTTTTGTTAATGATAACTTTTTTAATATCCAAAACAATCCCAAACAAAATAATGTCACAAAAACATATCAATAAAATAGTATATTGTGCACAAGGGGTGAAACAAGACGATTTCTGACCAGGGCGAGAGTTGACTGCCCGAGCGAAGCGAGGGCGGTCTTCTCCCGATCAGAAATCGTCTTTGTTTCATCCCGTGCCACACACTATATTTTTCATATCACATGCATTGAAACAGCGAGTTTTGATCTCTGTAGCCAGTTGAAGTAAGACTATTTCAGACAAATAGCGTAGTAATATCTTGACAACGATTTGACGACAGCTGTCAGACGATTATGATTTTATTCGCTTTTGTTTATTACAAATGCGATTCTGACAGACTTGAAATAAAGACATAAATAATAAATAAATTAATGTGCCGGGCAGAAATAACGTTGTTTCTCCCCTAGGGCAGAAAAAAAAGAGTGTGCGTGTAACCTTTACGCGCGATTGAAGTAAAGCTTGTTGACGTACGTATCGGAAAATAAATATTTAATTACAATTCAATCATATTTATTGCCTATATACTTTACAAAAAAAATGAGATGTTATATTTATATTATTCATTAGAAATAGGAATTTGAAAGTTATCATTATTTTTTTTATATATGAAATAATAGGTTTATGATAACTAAAATGTGAAACATAGATTTTAGTCTATAAATACCATTAATGTATTTGAAACCGTTTGAAAATTTCAAAAATAAATTTCGGAAATTTAAACTCCTCCCATAGCTGAAATTATACAGTTACTTCCATCAGAATCTTCCGTTAGAATCTACCCCTAGTCGTGCCTAAAGAAGTTTTGCTTCAATAATAGGTAAACAATATTAAAAATATACACACATTACGTTTAGAATGTGTGATTTTGTAGCTGTATCTACCTTATTGTAATACATCACAACACAAGAGCCTTCGATAGTTAGATAACCATTTCATTTTGTAGCATTTTATAGCATATTCCATAAAATTTAAAATCCTGAGTTAAGTTTGTTTCCTTCACGTCTACGAAGGATCTGTTATTGGTGGTAAAAGATCAGCCATCTTGACTAGTGGTTTTATGGCCTTTATGGCTACCTAACCAAACCTAAAATAAGTATAAGAAAGTGTTAAAATATTTTGAATATTATTATTTTATGAACAAAAACGTGCAACATGCTTCTTTACTCAACGTAAAGATTCCGTATAAACAATTATTTACTATCATAATATGTATGTATGTATATAAACTTACTTAATCAAATCATAATAAATGTGGCTGTCTCGTCATTTTTTCATTTTTGTCATTTTTCTTCAAATCTCTCTGGCGCTTATAATATCCCCTTTGACGTTCACAATTTCTTTTTCTTTTTAGCTCTTTAAGTCTATAAAACGAAAATAGCTAGGTATAAATAATAGGTATAAATAATTAGGTATAAATAGTGTAATTACACACCAAAAATAAAATTTATGCATATAGAGTACCTACCTATTCACTCATTTTCAATCAATACTTTTTCATCACTTTCTTCATTAATAAATCCACATTGTTTATTCATATTTAATACAAACACTTTATACACAAAAAACTATTTATATAAAGCAATGTATTTCGATTGACAAGATGATCAGCTGTCAATTCATACAATTACAGATTTAATTTTATTTAATATAGGAGGCAAAATCGCATGAGCGCCGCCAGGATTATTTTCAGGGGGTGCATCTGCATCTACACACTATTATGATCTAATATATATAGAATGTAGAATGATTTGGACAGCAACCGCGACGCCTTTAGTTTTTATTCAAACAATAATTTAATAAAAAAATTAAAAAAATATATAATTTTCTGGTAAATTCAGGTATTTTCTTTCATAGCAGGGGGGTGCAAGCGCACCCTCTTGCACCCTGCTGCCGGCGCCCATGCAAAATCGTGTCAGTATTAGGTTTTGTTTCCGGTTTCTGTTATTAGAATGACGTCACGTCCGTTAGAATAATTTTTTTACTCCTAGTCTCGCTAAAGAAGTTTTACTTCAAAAACTGTCAGTTTCTGACTGACAGTTGCATTGGTCTGAAATTGTCTTGTTTCGACTGACAAAACAGGGATCAAAACAAGCTGTTTTAATGCATGTGATATGAAAAACTACTTAATCTAGAGAATCAATTTATAAATAGCAGATTACGTTCCAAAATTCCATTGAAGGAACGTGCGCCACAAAGAAAAATCTCTCGCAATGAGAGAACAAGCTTAAATCGGAATGTGCAATCTTTGGCTCCAAATTACTTATTTGCTTAAATTGACAAATACACGATAATTCAGTGACAGATAATTCAAAATGGTGGTTGATATGTAGCTTCTAATACCACTTAATTTCTTTTTCTTTTTATTTGCATTTGGAATAAACTCAAGACGATTGAGAACGTTCTCTGTGGTTAATTGATTAAAGATTGACTTTTAATTTTAAACAAATCTTTTAACTTTAAGTTCTACCTTATTCTATTAATCAAGCACTTTTATCTCCTAAAAAGGAGTTGACGACAGATTTGCATTTTTGCAACATTTTGTTTGCACTTTTTTAGAGTTGGTCATTTTCACAATTCGATTTTAAAGGGCGAATTTCAAAAGTTTACATGTCTGCTCGTTAACTGAGCAAAAGGAAAGGTGAATGTCAAATCTAATAAAAGTGTGTATCTGCGTGAACCGTAATGTAAAACCCATAAAACCTGTTATTTTAACATTTAAAAACACTGACATGTGACAGATGTCTAATATAACTGTCAGATTTTTGTTATGTAGTTACGTACTCATGTGCCTACTTTTACAACGTTGGTAAAAATAAAAACAGTCACATCCAGTAAATATAATTTACACGATATCCCATCCTGTTCCTATCCGGACACCGTGCTTGAAATCTCTTATGAAAAAATAATCTCGAATTTCCTCTCATATAAGTAAGTTTTATTACTTTCGAGTTAATAGAAACAGACGTACATCCAGCCACCTAAAGGCATCCTTACCCGGTGTTACTATATTTTTTTGTGACGTTTAAGACGTGGTACTGACTGACGACAGCTGCCACCTCTGCCGAGCTTTAGACCGAGGAGGCAAGTGGTAAAGTTTAACACATGCTACACATATGAATCAGTGTAATGGCCCATCTACATAGATTCACGACGAATCATCATTAAGGTGTTTTATTATAAAAATAAAACGGAAATACTTCGCGTATAATGGACCGGGATATTTTTGGACAATACCAAGGAAAATGAATCAATTTAAAGTTATCAGTATCATACAGACATACATTTTAAATTAAACATAAAGAAGGTTTTGTCGTTTAGTATCTTACAATACAGGTGGTTTTATTTTGCACAATTTAGCTAACATTATCATCCGCCATTTTAACACAGCTGCCGATTTTTTGTCATTTTTTCTTCTGTTAGTAAATTGTCATTAAAATCAACCGTTTTATTAATTTTGTCATAAAAAATGCTATATTAACGATTCAACGTTTATTTATATCTAGCAGGCTATCTTTTTATTTATTCACGTTGGTATTGGTTTTTGTCATGTTGCCGTTTGAAAGTTACCAAGTCACTGCAAGTCACAAACTGACAAGTTTGACAACAAATATCATAAATATAATGGTTAAATGCATTAAAAAAATTAATATGCCGAAAAAAAAAGTGTAGAGACAAAAAAATGAATACAAAGATGATATTACATGTTTAGAAAAGACCAGAAAGTTTCAGAAGAGGAAATTATATAAGATCTCTTAGGTTTTTAATGTAAGTAGTAATTGTGTTCGTATACAAGATTATTCCAATATTTTCATCAGCAAATAGTTCCAATCATTTTTAATTTCATTAATAGTTGTATATGAAGTTATTTGTTACCTTAAATACACTTTTACATTCTTATTACATTCAAATTACTTATAATTTGTTAATCATACCTAACCTCACATTTCTTCTGTCAGTCATTATTTTACAATGTTGCCAGATTACACACTATAGTAAAAGTTAACAATGTTTCAGAATAAAATATTTTCATTAATTTCTTTAATAACAATGACCCATAATGATAATTAAAATGTAATTTGATAGGACATGGACGAATCGATATTTCATTCATTAATCTATGACCAATCAAATATCATTTAAATTTTTATTTTATACATTTTTTAAATATTTCGTGTTTTTTTTAGGTTAGTGTTAAATATAAACGAAAAATCTTAAAAAAAGATTTAGTTAATGGTATAGAAGCGGCAAATAAAAGGAAGAAAGATAAAGCAGATACATTTAAGAACTTCATTTAAAAAAAATTGCAGTGGCAGATTTGGACGTACAATTATAAAAACGAATATTTTACTTCAGATAAACTTTTGACTGACGCAAAACAAAACTGAGATTTAAACGGTAAACGAACTTATTTATACAAAATTAATGATATATAAACTTAAAAACGTGAACTGACGACAAATTTTAAGTGAGCGAAGAATAGCAAAATCTCTTACCTTCAGAAATTTATGAAATTAAAAAAGTGCAATGAAATCATCAGATTCGTGTACATAGACGTGGATATAAAAAAATGGTACTCCAACGCGTCGATGGAAACAGTAATCTGATTTAAAAAGTAATCCATTGCATGTGTAATCCGAAGAAAAGCGATTTACAATTTTACTCGCAGGAGCAAATGGTGGGTCAATAGAGGGATGTGATTTGTTATTAGACTCTTTAAATACTGACATTGACTATCACAAAACTATAAATGGTGATATTTTCAAAAACTGGATTGTTAATTAACTTATTCCTGCTTTATTTAATTTTCCAGAGAAATGTGTAGTAAACATGGATAATACTTCATTTCATTCTGTACAACAAAACAGACCACCTACATTTTCAGCAACAAAATAGATATTACAGAGATAATTAAGCAGCAATAACATCGAATTTGATAAAAAAATGAAAAAAAAAGACAATTATACTTACAAAATACAGAAGCAACGATAAGACATATGTAGTAGATGAAATAATAAACTAACATAGACATGATTTACTTCGATTACCTCTATTTTACATTTTTATATTCGGACAAAACTTGGACAGAAGCTTTAAGACAATGTAAATCAGACATGTAAAAAAAAATTTGTAGACACAGAAGAAATTATTTTGACTGATTGGACTTATTACATGAAAAACTGTTCACTTGACAACATTTTACCTTTGATACTGGAGGTGAATTGAAAATACATAACGAATAGATGAACGTGACAATAGTTTTAACCAAATCTGTTACTCCAATTTTTGTTGTTTATATGTTTTTTTAATGTTGTATGTTTCATTTTTTTTACTTTGCTTATTTTACCATTAGTGTATCTGCTTTTCTGCTGAATTATTGCACTGTAGCTATTGAACACATATTAAACGGATTTCCATTATTTGAAGCATAACATTTTGTGGGAATATTTATATTTGTTCTACTTATCAAAATAGCTAAAACCAATTGGTATGTCATAATACCGCACTACCTGGAAAGCCCCACGAAAATGAAGACTTTTTTGTAAATGTTTTTATTGTTTGCTTTCATTAATTAAGTACTATTATGTAAAGGCATTCATTATATCTAAATATATATTTTTAAATTGATGATTTTCGTTTTTCGTGAAAGTACTAATTTTTAATGATTTTATGGAGCTGAAATGGAGTACACAATTATTATTTTATATATTTTCACTAACATTATAATTTTATTGAGGACGTGACAACAGCGCATTTACAACTGAGAATAAGTTTAAATACACAGGGCGAAATTCATCACCCTAACAAGGACTACTTTAATAAAAATAAGCTTTGAATGATGTATAGGCTATTTGTCAATTTAGAAACGTGTGAGATCAGCTTTCAATTTTGAAAGATATACTAATTTTCCGAACTGTTTTTTACCTAGTATTTATATTAAAAAAAAAAAATAGTTACAACAAATTGGCGACGATCTAAACTATTAATAAATTACGAATGACGCATAGTTTAAAGAATTTTTAGTTGCAAGACAAGAAAGTAAACAGGTTCTTATCGATCTACTTCGACATCCCTCACCAATTAATCCAGTTTTTACTTCATTCATAAGTATCTCCATTTGATACTTCCACCCACAAATAAAAGACTTACGTACAACCAAGGAACGTTTCGAAAACTATTTAAATATGTAAATACATTTTCCTACCTAATTAGCATTAGTAGCACCCAAAAAGGCAAATGAAGGTAAAAGTGCAGTTTATAGTGAATCCGCGTATTACTAAAATTTTTAGTTTGTATGGAAGTATATGTCTCAGGAAGTTTAAAAATAAAAAAAAAACTTGGCGGTCACTTATTTTAATGAAATTAATCACTTTTAAAATTTTCATTTGTATGATATACATAACAATGATTTTTAATTAGTGGTTTTGGCACAACTATAGACGGTGGCCCATGTAGATATCAAGTTGAGACATACCTCGTTTGAAAGCTTATGATGAGTGCTTTTCAACATACCACACATTCTAATCCTCAGATATTGATGAAATTTTGTAGAGTAATTTCGTGAAATTACAATGTTAAAGTAGGGTACATTGACATAACCTATCCAAAGCCCAACCTAATCTAACCTAGGTTAAATTACCTAACCTAGGTTAGATTAGGTTAGGTTAGGTTAACCTGAGTGGAGGGTTTTTGAGGTTTTTTTTTTTTTTAAATTTCATGAGACCGCCGGGATTTTTTTTTCATTTTTGTGTTTGAAAGGCTTGTTTACTTAAGAAAAAAATAATTTTTGTTTTTTATGACGATTCACTATAAACTGCATTTTTTCCCAAATGAATTTAACTATGAAACTATTATTGAGAAGCTTGGAAACCATTTAGGTCCAAAGAAAAACGTTCTAGTTTCCCAAAACAATTTTTTTCCACATGCCAACATGAGAATCAATCAATTGCGTAATATAACTATCTACTCTTGATTGTGAATTCAGTTCATCCTGCCAATGTAAGTCTAATATTTCAGACATTTTTCTACAAGCAACTACATCAATATGACTAGAGAAAAGCTTTAGTCATAGAATCTTTTAAATTAGAGAACAAAGAGTACCACTTCATCAAGCATTAACAAAATGAACCACTCTTCAATCAACAGATCAAATATAAGATCACAATTTAGTGATAAACGTTCTAAATCAAAATCAATAATTAACTACAAAGAATTGATAGGCTTTGTAGGTATATGCTATGGTAAGGACAATCACGTTTCTAAAGGTTGCAAAATCGATCCTAAAAGACTGCTATATATTGCATGTGGAAAAACAGGTCACCTTAAAAAAGTATTTTTTTCTACATTAATATTACATAAGCAGAAATCAGGTCGATCAAACAGAGTCAGAAGAAGATAAAGAGATCACCAAATATTATTACGGAACCATTTGAAGACGACTCTTCCCCATCTTCCCAAATTAATGATCAAAATGTTCCGCTTTACTTTCAAGCTCAGATTCATGAACCACTTAACACTACAACGGGGATTGCAAAACAAGCATATGTACCGGACAAACACTATAAATTTACATTTTGCTATTTATATTATTTTATTTATTTATATTGATTATAGTTATAATATATGTATATATACGTGTGTATGTATATTGAGATGATATGAGTTACTATGCTATATTAAATAAGAATGTCGAATGAAAATCTTATGGAAAATAGAGAAAGGAAATTTTTCTTATTTCGGGTCAGAGCGCAAATGTAGTAACATTAGGATCAATTATTATCATCTTCTTCATAATTCCTAAAAAAGGAAAAAGAAAATAGAATAAGAAAAAAAAAATTACAAATTCATTTCAAAGATTTTTATTTAAAGATTCAAAATGATTAATCTACATTATATAAAGTGTCAATAATTATGAAATTGATAAATGGGAAAAGTAGATAATTAAAAGCTTATAAAATTGCCAATACATTAGTAATTAAACATTAATTTTAAATGAATTAGGGGTGTAAGTAAATGAGAAAATTAAATTATAAAAATATCACAAATAGTTAAAATAAATATTAAAACTTCTACTTACTTTTAAAATATACAAATTTACCAACCATATTCTAATTTATTAATAGTTCAAATGCCAAATGAAATATTCTGAAAAAGAGAAAATTATTAGTTTGTAGTGCTAGTAAATTTTATAAGAATAAAAAAGAATAAATTGTAATATTGAATCAAGAATTAGATTTTGTTAGTAATTTTATTTAAATAAGGAATTAGTAGGCGATTAAGTGATAAGATGGATAGATTTTAGTTTGTTGAATTTTTCAGTTGTTTCTTTGTTGATTTGAGAGAATCTCTCTTGTTTTCGGGTTGTTGAAATGTAAGTGGTATTAAAAAATTGCTCCGTAGAAATTTTGAGTTTTTTTTGAAAGTATTGATAAAAGAAAGTATTAAATCAGTTTAAAGTATAAAGATTATCTCAAGGTAACCAGAGAAAGCAATTGGTAAGAGAAATTTATATGATTTTATGAAGAAATAGATATTTCAATTGGGGGGTTGAGCAGTATATGGTATAACTGCATTTTAATTGAGTTAATGAAGATTAAATTAATATTTAACAAGAAAGAAAGTCATAATTACACTTACCAGAGGAAATAGCAGCAATTTATCGCTTGGCTTGAAGAGGAATTGATTGTTTGATCTCTACAAAGTTTCCTGAAATCTTTGCTGTACCGGGGGAAGAAAGTAGATTGTCCTGAGATCTGAATCCTGGTTCCAGAAGAGGAGCGAAGCTTCATACAAATGGTAACAACTTTTCACTCGATTCAATAAAGAGTTTTTATGTGTTTGATTTTTGTAATTTTAATGAACATTTTTATTTCACTGTTTTATGTATTTAACTAAATTATTTTTATTCACTTTTTGATAAGTTTAATTCAAATTGTTTAGTAACTCAAATCAGAATACTTCATTTTATATATTTGAGACATATTTGGGTTAACAACGGTTTCTTTGAAGTTTGACATATTTTGAATTAGTGAGGTTGGAAATTTATATACTATTCATGCTTAGAAAACATCATTGGTCTAGGATAGTGAGGTTTTACAGTCATTTTATTGCAAATTTGTGTATTAACTGATTTTGAATCTAGTTTGGTTGAATATTTGAACTCTGACCTTGACATAAGGGAATAGCCGGTAGCATATTTAATTAATCATATTGGAAAATAATTACATTAAGTTAATTCTTACCTATTCACTATTTATATTTAAAATTCAAAATTAATTAAAGGTAAGGAATATTTTATAACATAGTGATTGATATAATCAAAACAAAGTATTATTCATACACACACTCATATATGTTATAAATTTTGGCGCCCAACGTGGGGCTCTAAACAATCAAAACTAGAGCCTTTTTAAAGAATAGAAACTTTAGGATTTTTGGATATTAGAAACACTAGACAAGAAAACTTTGTTTGGTAAATTTTTTTTTGAGATTTATTTGCTTGATTCTGATTGATCAGAATAATAAAATAATTAAAAGACATTTGCTTGGTAAATCTTTATTAAAATAAAGGTATTATAAATAAAAAATTTAAACATTAGTTATATTTATCTCGATAAAATAAATTGTAAATATGGATGGAAAAATGAGATTGAGAGATGGTAAGGTAGTGGGAGATGAGAGTGAAAGTAGTGATGGAGGAGAGATTGAGATGGAAAGTGTGGCGGTACAAGTACATGAGGAGAGAGTATTAGGAGCAGGAGATTACCGAGTGGAAGAGCTGATACAAACAGGGCAGACACAGGAAGAAGCAGAAACGGAAGAAGGAGAGAATTTAATTGAGATAGGGGGAGAACAGGATCGAACCATGGTTGAAATAGAGACAGAGGTAACAGCTGGTGGAAATGAACAAGAAGAACAGGTGGTACAAAAAAAACCAAGAGAAAAGAGTCAACCTAATATGAACAGCATACTTGAAATCCTTATGATGAGATTTGATCAACAAAAAGAAGATAATAGAGAATTATGGCAAATTCATAACGCCAGGCACTAATAAATCCTGGCCGTATTTGACATCTAAGCATGCGCAGTGAAACAAAAATAACGCCTGGAATTATTAAAGTTACTGCCTGCCACTATTTGTGGCTAGATTATTCCTGGTACAACCATGCCTTTATATCATAGGACAAAATTTTGTTTTACGTTTCATGTTTTCTATAACCTCTAATTTTGACTGTTGTGTTTTGAACGTTTTAGTTTAAATTTGAAAAAAGATTTGGTTTGGCTAAATTTTGTGATAGACGGTGAAAGTGAATATGGCCCAATTAAATAAGTCCAAAAGGCTACGTTTTACGTATAATGACGATTTAACGCTGTTGAGAGAAGTTCTATCGGAGAATCCGTTTAGAGATCCCGCAGCCGAAAAATGATTTCCTCCATTATTCACATTTTGCAAATTGTCCCTATTAATGAGAATGTTATCTAATATAAGATATTCTATCTCATCATCATTTGCATTCCTCAAAATTGCAGCTTCCAATTGATCTTCCATAATTTCACTCAGAAAAACGACTAGAACGCGTTTTAGAGGTTAGGTGTCCGAAATGAAAACAAAAATAAGGCTTGACGTAAATAAATCCCAAACGATACGTGCCGGAATACTGTTTTACACTGACAAAATAAAGTCAGTCCGTAATTAAATACGGCTTAGCAGTAATAATGCCGGTCAGTATTTGAAGTGTGCCATAATTCTCTAATGTGAAGATGAATGAAGAAATAAATAAAAAATTGGATGAGACGAATAAAAGATTTGATCAGCAAGATAAGAAATTGGATCAACAAAAAGAAGATATAGAAAAGAAGCTGGATCAGCAGAAAGTCGATATTAAAGAAGAAATAAATAAAAAATTGCATGAAATAAAAGAAGATAACAAGATATTTAGAAATGAAATTAATAGCATAAAAGAAGACAATTCAAAAATAAGAGAAGAAGTTAAAACTATGAAAAAGGAATTTGACAAGAAAATTGAACAGCAAAACAAGAAATTAAGAACTGAAATACAGGATACTGGAGTAAAAATTAAAGGGGAAATTGAAAAAGGTATGGAAATTAAAATTAAAGAAGTAGAAAAATCAATTAAAGAAAATTTACCAGAGGAAATAGAACATGGAATCAATAAACATACTGATGTCATAAAAAAAGATATAGAACAAATACGATTACAAGAGCAAATTTATGAAGAGGTAGTGGACAATTTAAAAATTAACTTAGGAAAAGAATTTGAAAGACTAGAGGGAGAAGTAGAAAAACAAAAAGGAGTTTGTAGTAAGAATCAAGAATTAACCAAGTATAAATTAAATAAGGAAATGGAAGATATGCAAAAGAAGTTACAAGAAATTATGGATAATAATGTCAGAGGAAATATGGTGGGAGTTCTTCCTAATATGATGTCACACTACAACAATACCGGAATTAAATATGATGGAAACATTAATCATATACATCCAAAAGTATTTGTGAATATAATAAAAAGTAAAACAAAACATATTAGTGACTTCTCGGAGAAAAAACTGTTGATCCGTGATATGTTAACAGGACATCCTTTACTATGGTTCTGCAATAAAGAAAATCAAATGTCGTCAATAAAAGATTTCGAAGAGCAATTTTGTAGATATTTCTGGGGGGAAATCCAACAAGCTACCTTTAGAGAAAAACTGTATTTTGGTAAATATGACTATAATAAAGGAAAAAATTTTAATGCATATGCAATGCAACTATATAATAATGCACAATATTTGGAACCTGCGATGAGGGAAGAGGAAATAGTTTTGTATGTGGCGAGACAGTACAAACATGAAATGACGGAAACAATAGCAATACACAACATTAAAACAATGGAACAGTTATCAAATTACTTACAGAGACTAGAACGAAGTCTAATGAATGAAAGTAGAACGAATGGGAATGAAATATTTAATGATAGAAATAGATATGATAATAGGAATTCTGGAGGTAATAGATTTAATGAAAGGAATCGAAATGAGAATAGGAATGATGGTAATTACAGATTTAATAATAGGAATAGGGAATTTAATAGGGGATATAGTAATTTTAATAGGAATGAAACAAGAGCAAATGAATATAGGAATGATAATAGTAATGGTAGAAATGGGGAAATTAGGAATTTTGATAGGAGAAATAGGAATTTTTCAAATAACAATAATTATGATAGGAATAGGGGGACAGGTAATAGATGGAATAGAAATGAAGATAATCGTAATGTAGGTAATCAAAATAATGAATGGAGAAAGAGAGGTGAGAATAATAGACAGGTGAATGTTATTAATGCAAATCAGGGTGATGTGACTGGTCAAGGCCAGGTACAGAACGTGGATTTTGCCTAAGTCGCTTCCACGTGCGTAATATCATCTACTCTTCTAGGTATGAACATCCTAGAGAATTTCTTGTTAATGATGATGAAATTAAAGTCAATGAACTTAGGAGGTTAATTTTTATAGAGGGGGTTTTTCAAAATATTAAATGCCAAATTATGATAGATACTGGTTCAGAGGTTACTTTAATTAGTCAAAAAATAGTGTCACAAGTTAAACAGGATGATATTATGATGATAAAAACAAATAAATTATCATTAGTGGGAGCGAATAATAAAAAATTATATGATACCAACAACATGATTATGGGAGAAATACTAATAGGTATTAAGAAATATAAAATCCAAATGTTACTTATTCAAAATTTAAATTATGACATTATATTAGGTTCAGATGAATTGAATAATCATAAAATAGTAATAGATTATGAAGAAGAATGTTTGAAATGGGAACAACAGAGAATACCATTTACCTTAGGAAATAATATAAACCAGGAAGCTGATCCGAATAGACAGTATAATAATATTGCCAAGGTAGATTATAATGAGTTAGAAGGAAACTGTGGACAACATCAAAAAGAAGTGGAAATGTTGTGTAAAAAGTATTGTAAACTATTTAATGAAGAAACGTGTATAGCATCAAATTATACTCACAAGTTGAAGATGAACAAGGAGATTAAGAATTTTAAGATTAAGACTTATCCCATTCCATATAAGTTGAAGGATGAAGTATATCAGGAATTAAGTAAAATGATGAAAGATGGAATTATAGAAAGGTCAGATTCACCGTATATTAGTGCAATTACGTGTGTTAGAAAAAAGTCAGGGGAAATTAGATTATGTTTGGATGCTAGGAATATAAATACTTACACAGTAAAACAATATGAAAGTCCTATGAATGTAGAGGGAATATTTGGCCGAATAACCAAGGCAAAAATATACTCAAAATTAGATCTTAAACACAGTTTCTGGCTAATTCCTTTAGAAAAAAATAGTAGACAATACACAGCTTTTATGGTGGATGGAATTGTATACCAATTTTGTGTTGTACCCTATGGTTTACAAAGTTCTTGTGCAGCATTAGTAAAAACGTTACATACTATTTTAAATAAACATGAATCATTCATACTACATTATATTGATGATATTTTGGTGTATTCGGAAAATGAAGAAATACATAAAGAACATTTGGAAATAACTGTAACGGAGTTGGAAATGGCGAGTGTTGTGTTTTGTATAACAAAATTAAGATTTTTCTTACTAGGGGCTAGATTTGTAGTAGAAAGTGACCACAATGCGTTGACTGCAATGTTAAAGAATCGATATGCAAATAATAGGGTACACAGATGGCTATTATTACTGCAAGAATATGATTTTGAAATTAAATACATACCTGGAAAGAACAACATCATAGCTGATGCATTAAGTAGAGAAGTGGAAGAGCAAGGGGATCATACTAAATTTAAAATTGGGATTAATAAGTTATTGAACAAAAAGGGGTTGTATAGTTTAGAAAGCATTATTCAAGATCAGAGATATTTAAGTGAAGTAGAAAAGAGAAGAACTTTTGTAGTAGATAACATCATATATAAGAAGCTAGAAAACTGGGATGCCTATGTAATAACATCAGACTATGCTAAAGACATTTTATTCAATTTACATCAGGAATATGGACATATTGGGGTGAGGAAGTTATGGATGCTATTTAGAGAGAATTTTTATGCAAAGAATGATTTAACTAAAACTAAAGAAATTTGTAAAGCTTGTACAATGTGCCAATTGGCAAAAGAAAAAAATTATCATAATATTAATACAAATAGACCAATAATCACTCAGAGACCTCTACAAATAGTAGCTATGGATTTCATAAGCAACCTAGTGCCAAGTATCCAAGGAAAGAAACATATTTTGGTAATGGTGGATGTGTTTACCAAATATGTGCAGCTATATCCATGCTCAAGAACTAATACTAAATTAGTAATTAAATGTTTAAAGAATTTCATACAAATACATGGAAAACCAGAAAGAATCATCTTAGACCATGCTACCTATTTTGAGAATAATAAATTTTTGTCAGCTTGTCAGCAATTGGACATAAACATAAATTTTATAAGTATAAGAAACCCTTCTTCAAATCCAGCAGAGAGATACATTAAAGAAATTATAAAATACTTAAGAATTTTATGTAGCCAAGACCACGAATTATGGGAAAACAACTTGGAAGAAGTTCAGAGATTTGTGAATGAAACTCCGCATGGAATTACAAAAGAATGCCCGGAATTATTATTTAAAGGAAGAGCACCGGAAAGGAATTGGAAGGTAGTTAGAAATCAAGAAATGGATGAGATTTTAGAAAAGGTCAATAAAAATCTGAAAAGAAATGCTGATAGATATATTAAAAGACAAGAACAGAAATTTAAAAAGAAAACTAAATTCAAAAAGGGGGACTTGGTTATCATTAGAGCATTACAAGTGGCTAACAAAAGGGAAAATCAATGTGCTAAATTATTAATGCCATTTGAGGGACCATATGTGGTAGATAACGAGAATGCTCAAAACAGTTATAGATTGATTTGCCCTAGTACAGGTAGATTGAGAGGAATTTTTAATATTAAAGATGTATATAAATTTACACCTACAGAAGGGTAGATGATATTTCAAGCAGTTTTGTAAATAGATATTAGTTTGTAAATAGTAGTTGTAGGTGTACATAGTTTTTATATTTTATTATGAAAAATGCTGGGATGTTTATGGAATAAACATTAAGACAGTTCCGGGAAGGAAAAGATATTACAATTGAAACTGGTATGAATAATAAGTTTAAATATTCTTGGTTAAAGAATTTTTTTTGAAGGGAATATGAGATAAATTAAATGTTTATTGATTTATAGTTTTGGAATATAAATAATCATTTACAAGCAATTACATCAAATGAACATTTTATAAAATGAAATGTAAAACAAAGAAATTTGTATTATTTTATTAAAATAAAGTTAAATTTTCTTTACAAAATAAACTAAAATATTAAAGATATCATATATCAAGTAAAGTTTCTTGACAGCAATGAAATTTTAAAGTGAGAATAGAAATTATAATTTTTTTTAATCAAATATGGACATATGATTGATTATAAAAAATTTTAATTGGGGGATTTGAGATGATATGAGTTACTATGCTATATTAAATAAGAATGTCGAATGAAAATCTTATGGAAAATAGAGAAAGGAAATTTTTCTTATTTCGGGTCAGAGCGCAAATGTAGTAACATTAGGATCAATTATTATCATCTTCTTCATAATTCCTAAAAAAGGAAAAAGAAAATAGAATAAGAAAAAAAAAATTACAAATTCATTTCAAAGATTTTTATTTAAAGATTCAAAATGATTAATCTACATTATATAAAGTGTCAATAATTATGAAATTGATAAATGGGAAAAGTAGATAATTAAAAGCTTATAAAATTGCCAATACATTAGTAATTAAACATTAATTTTAAATGAATTAGGGGTGTAAGTAAATGAGAAAATTAAATTATAAAAATATCACAAATAGTTAAAATAAATATTAAAACTTCTACTTACTTTTAAAATATACAAATTTACCAACCATATTCTAATTTATTAATAGTTCAAATGCCAAATGAAATATTCTGAAAAAGAGAAAATTATTAGTTTGTAGTGCTAGTAAATTTTATAAGAATAAAAAAGAATAATCATTGTTTTAAATTGTAATATTAAATCAAGAATTAGATTTTGTTAGTAATTTTATTTAAATAAGGAATTAGTAGGCGATTAAGTGATAAGATGGATAGATTTTAGTTTGTTGAATTTTTCAGTTGTTTCTTTGTTGATTTGAGAGAATCTCTCTTGTTTTCGGGTTGTTGAAATGTAAGTGGTATTAAAAAATTGCTCCGTAGAAATTTTGAGTTTTTTTTGAAAGTATTGATAAAAGAAAGTATTAAATCAGTTTAAAGTATAAAGATTATCTCAAGGTAACCAGAGAAAGCAATTGGTAAGAGAAATTTATATGATTTTATGAAGAAATAGATATTTCAATTGGGGGGTTGAGCAGTATATGGTATAACTGCATTTTAATTGAGTTAATGAAGATTAAATTAATATTTAACAAGAAAGAAAGTCATAATTACACTTACCAGAGGAAATAGCAGCAATTTATCGCTTGGCTTGAAGAGGAATTGATTGTTTGATCTCTACAAAGTTTCCTGAAATCTTTGCTGTACCGGGGGAAGAAAGTAGATTGTCCTGAGATCTGAATCCTGGTTCCAGAAGAGGAGCGAAGCTTCATACAAATGGTAACAACTTTTCACTCGATTCAATAAAGAGTTTTTATGTGTTTGATTTTTGTAATTTTAATGAACATTTTTATTTCACTGTTTTATGTATTTAACTAAATTATTTTTATTCACTTTTTGATAAGTTTAATTCAAATTGTTTAGTAACTCAAATCAGAATACTTCATTTTATATATTTGAGACATATTTGGGTTAACAACGGTTTCTTTGAAGTTTGACACATTTTGAATTAGTGAGGTTGGAAATTTATATACTATTCATGCTTAGAAAACATCATTGGTCTAGGATAGTGAGGTTTTACAGTCATTTTATTGCAAATTTGTGTATTAACTGATTTTGAATCTAGTTTGGTTGAATATTTGAACTCTGACCTTGACATAAGGGAATAGCCGGTAGCATATTTAATTAATCATATTGGAAAATAATTACATTAAGTTAATTCTTACCTATTCACTATTTATATTTAAAATTCAAAATTAATTAAAGGTAAGGAATATTTTATAACATAGTGATTGATATAATCAAAACAAAGTATTATTCATACACACACTCATATATGTTATAATATATAATATATAAAAATAATGTTACTGTAACGAAAAAAACAGTTAATAAGTAAAAAAAAATGTAAATAAAACTACAATTTTTAAATTGTAAAAAAAAATTATATAATTATATTCTTAAATTCACAGGGAAATTAACAAAAGATACTTTTTCCAAAAATATTTTGTCGCTTATAAATTTGTTTTTGTACAAATTAATATAAGTTTTAATCTTTTCGTCTCTCTGTCTACTAATTTTACTAAAATTTGTCGATTTAATCTTTACATATGAAAATAATTGAAAATTTAGCAACACATCAATGAAACTGTAAATATCGGGGTGTTGATGGTAAAAATTACATTTAATTGATGTGAAAAAATTCGCAGGCGTTGGCTGTTGTTGGGTATTCAAAGTTTGTTTCAATATTGGTGGTGCTTTATGGTTGTGGTTTATTTCACTTTTGATTATCTCGAAATTATTACCTTGTGGGTTAGATATGATTTACTTATAATTGATTTTAGAAGAGCGCCAAAGATGATTATTGTTTTTATTATAACTTCTAAATTTTAACTGGCAAAACTTAAATGTTTTTTGCTTCGTTCGCTAGTAACAAATCTGTTATCGTCACCCATATTAAGTTTGTTTGGAAGACAAGATGAAAATAAACTAGAAGAATAACACTATTTTTTTCAAGATTTTACGCGCACAGTCGGGCATACTGATATTTCGGAGATTTCGTGATGCGACGTTGCCAGCTGTAGTACTTTCTTCATACAACCCCCAACCCGAAGTCTTGTACCTGCTAAGTGGTGCTCAATTTGATTCCTCCGTGAACACCCACTTAACAAAAAAACGGATATACAATTTTTATCCTCTATTTATAGTTACCTTTTATTTAGGGAAATAGAAAATTATATGAAGACAACATACATTACTTCTATTATAAATTTTAAATTTTCCCCATACTCAAACTGCCTTCTGTAGATTTTCCAGGGAGTATCACCATCAAACGTAGGGTGCTTAATTATACCCTGGTGAAATGGATTCATAATCGAAGATGGAGCAGAGTTTTATACATTCTGTCCCTCGAGTCGAAGAATAGCTCGTTTAAGTTCTTGGATTTGCTGTAGAAGCTCTTCCTTGGTTTCCTCTAACTTTTCTTCTGTTCTTGGAATTCCTGTTTATTCACTTTAATTTCTTTCAGATCAAGAAATATCTTCATGAACATATCTCGTTCTTTCTTTCTGCGCTGTTCTTCAGCCTCACGTTCTTCCTTTCCGCGTTGTTCTTCAGCATCTCGTTCTTCCTTTCTGCGCTGTTCTAGGCGCAGTTCCATAGCTTCACGTTCTAGTATTGTCTCGCCTCGTTTTATTTCTGCGCTGTTCTTGATGCAGTTCAATAGCTTCACGTTCTTCCTTTCTGCTCTGTTTTACACGCAGTTCCATGGCTGCCAACAATTTCCCAATTTCTTCCATCTCGTCGTAATTAGCAGTTTTTGTATTTACCATAGACTTCGACGTCTTCTTGTACTTATCCCACTTCTGACACCAATTGTTATATTTTTCCTTCGTGGATTCGAGATAAGTGATAAAAAGCAGACAAACTTAACAATTTATTGGTAAACACAAATAGATTACAATTTTTTAAACTTATTTACACAACTTTGATACAGTCCCAATTACTGAATAATGTCTTTAAAGCAACTAGAATCTTCGAAAATTTTAAGAACTGGCGTTTATCTGGCGCTACTTCTTGGGCGACAGGTACGGACCGGCACGTAACAGTAAGTATAAAACTAATTTTAGTTAAGCTTCATTGTAATGCTATGCAGTGACATAAATCGATGAGCTACAATATATATTCTAGCGCTTTAACACATTACCGTTAATGTCAAAATAACACTTCCAAAATAACATTCTTGCACTGTAAATTTGAAGCTTATGTCAGTATTAACAATATTGATCTTGCGTCAATTTATTAGGTAATCAAATAAATTTGTGTAGATTCCGTATAACGCCTATTATCACTGATATTGTTTATGTTGTTGATCGATATCGATTATTTTTTACCTGCTGTCACTTTAGTAGGTATTAATTCTTCTTTTGTCACGCATAAAAAATGGGTACAAATTGTACATTCTTAGTATTAATACATAATTGAAACTAGGTACAATAACTGCAGCGGCGATGATGCCGTTAGTGCTCGAGCAGCACAGAAGTGGTTAAAAAATCATGAACAACGAGGATCTTCGTCAGGTTGTAAACGCAGGTTCCGGAACAACGTGCCAAGAACTTACAGAAATGTTCAGTGTGAGACCTGAAACTATTTGTTTCCATCTTTATCAGCTAGAAAAGACATGGCAGTTAATCATATGGGTCTCACATCAATTTATAAAGATAATAAATAAAGTAGTCTTCCTATTTGTTCAGCAAAAAATTTAACGCAGCGATAATGAACCATTTTTTAATCGCTTATTAACCTGCCACGAAAAATGGATCTTATATTCAAACCCTAAGTGTTCGTATCATTGGTTGTCGCTTACTAAGGTACAGCACACGTCCCAGGTTTCCTTGCATCCAAAAAAGGTTTTGTTATGTGTTTTGTGGATAGCAACTGGAATTGTTCGTTATGAGCGAGCAACTTCAACGAGTACAAGCAGCACTCATCCAGAAACAGCCTTCTTTGATCAATCGTAAAAAAGTGAATTCTTTCAGAAAAACGCCAAGCTTCATACCGCAAGTGTGACCCAAGATTTTTTTTTAAACTAAGCTGGGAAACATAATCGCACGCGCTATATTCTCCCGAAATTTTGCCATGTTATTATCACCCTTTTTTGTCTCTTGACGATGGTATGAGGCACAGACAGTTCACTTAGCGAGATGGTTTAATCAATGCAGTCTGTCAATTTTTTTACAAATTCAGGGAGTTCTGCAATACCGGCATACAAAAGCATTACCATTTTACGGTTAATCAATTGTAAGGAAATTAGTAAGAGTCTGACGTAGGTAACACTACCCTGCTTTTACTCTTTTTTGTTGTCTTTTAATGCCCTGTTTTTGTAATTCCTAGAAATTTGAGATTCGTAATCTTACATTAATCTTCTTACTCTAATTTATATCGTAAATTAAAAATTTATTACGAATCTTGGCAACTAAGTAAGTACACAGAAAATTAAATCGACTATATAGTTACCATCTGTATTATTTACTGTTTGTGGCACGTGCGCACGTGTTCTTAGAAAGATCTCTTCATAAAAAATTAAACGAAAAACGAAAGGTGTACACCTACCGCGATTCGAATTACTATTTACCTATAAAAGACCAATAACCAAAGCCAGGTGCGCTAAATTATTTTTAACACTATATAATCTCCAAAAGACAACTGTACCACGTTTTCCTTTTGAATAAAAGTTGGTCCAGTTTTATTGAAAAATATTCTTATTAAATATATTTAACGGAAGTTACCTGCATATTCCAAAACTTCCGTTAACTAAATCTCAAGTGGCTGATACGAAGATACATTGGCCCCAAAAAAGAGTTAATTAAAGAGGTGCCATATGTGTTTAATGAGCATCTGTTTCCGTACAAGTGACAACAACAGATTTTTTTGCTAAATTAAAGATTTACTACACAGAATCATTTTATTATGAGATTGATTTTAGGTTTTACTACAAATTTAAAAAAAATAATTGTATTTACATATATTATGTCTTTAAATTTTGGTTTACAAAACTCAATTTGGGAAAAAAAAACTTGATTACTTCATATCCAATTTATAGCTGACCCGGCAACTTCGTACCGCTTAACACTGATTCGTTTTTGCACATATATACGATTTTGTTTCATTTTGTCGTTATTATCTTCTTAGTTTCCACCATTTTAACCTTTAGTTTTCGTCGTATTTTTCGATTAAATATATCAATTGCGCCACCTTACGGTGGCGTCGTAGTACTTGCTTAAGTAAGAAGTGTCTGCTTCAATGTATGAGCTATCAACTGCTTAACATAATAATGGTGTGTAAATACATAAGATATTAAATGCGTCATAATGCTTAAGTAAGTAAGATTTGCTCATTTAAATATATGATATATCTACTGCGCCACCTTGCGGAGGCGTCATAATAAGTACTTTATTAAGTGAAAATTGATCATTTAAATATATGAAATATCAACGGCACCACCTTACGGAGGCGTCATAGTATTAAATAAGTAAAAAATTCTCGTTTTTATTAATAAGATGTTAAAGGCGTCATTTTACGGTGCTGTCATAGTACCTACTTAGTAAAGATTTTCTGAGATGTCATTTGCGTTTTGTTATTTCATGTCAGATACGTTTTTGTTTTACCACGTTTTAAAGTAACTCTACAGGAACACGGACGAACGGGATAATTAGTATCCTATGTCCGTCTTCTGATTCTGAGCTACCTCCCTACCAATTTTTAGCCAAATCGGGTCAGCTGTTTTTGAGTTATACATAGTGTAACTAACACAACTTGTTTTTTTCAAAGGAATAACTTTACAATGACAACTACCTCGTAAATCATTTTTTTAAACCTAATTTGTTTACATCCAAATCTAACTCACTGAAACCTTCTTTGCTATTTTATTTATTATAACTCTTAGAAAATACAGATTTTTATTCAGCTTTACAATCTAAACTAATCTTCTAACAAATCTAAATATCTGCACAAGTTATCTGGAATAAGAAGACTTCTAATTCCATCAGGCAATTCAAAATTCTCCCATAATCTTTGCCTTATAACACATCTGCAAAGATGTTTTAACTCTGGTGGACTAATTCCACATCTGCTAATTGGTATAAGTCCATCATCTACAAGAACGGAGTATCTTTCATAGATTCTTTCACATAAAAGTTGATAATCAGACTCAGATAAATCTTTAGGTTTATCTATTTTAATACAGATAACAGCTCGTAGTAGTAATTGTAAACAGGATACTAAATTGTAAGGATATACATGATTAAATTCGAGTAAACGATTTAAAATATGTTCAAATACTGTTATATCCTCATTTTCTATATATGCTTTAGCACCAAAGCGAAGGAATATTAACAGTTTATCAGGAAGACCCAATTGGACACAGATCTACAATAACCAACTTTTATTTTGATAGCTAGAAATTTATATATTGTAGCTACTTACCTTTAAAGCTGAAGCTCTTCCACAACTTTCTATCGGCAAATCAATAAATCGGTATAGCGTTTCCTTGTTCTCAGGTCCAAAACTTAATTCTAGTCTGGCATCGTTGGCTTTATCTAGAAAATATACAACAGCTCTTACATTTTCTTCTTCGGTATCAAAATCGCTTTTCCATCCAGCAATATAGTGAGGTGCTTTGTTACCAAATATAGCTCCTATTAAAATCCTTTCAAAAGTCTTTTCGCAGCTGTATATGTCTTCTAATAGAGCAGATACCTATTATGATTGGTTTATAAAAGATACTTCATATTTCAAATTTTTTTACTTTAAAAATAAGTAGGATAATCAACAAGTAAGTATGTAAGTATATAAAAGACAGAAAAGAACGTGTAACCAAATTCTTTTAATTAAGAAATTTGATTGAAAGTGATAGGTGCAATGAAGGTCCAGGAAAAAAAGTTTAAATAAAATAATAAAATTAGAAAGTTAAGTTTGCTTAACGTAGTATATCAGGGTTGGTTAAAAATTTTTAAATGCGACACTTATTAACCAGTAGAGGAATCAAAATTTATACTCTATTTGAATATTTCATCTTCCATTTGCATACACAAAAAATTCTATTTTGATTTCTAAATTCATTCTTTGTTTTCAAACCATTGGATGTTGACATGTCAGTGTATTTGGTTACAATGGAAAAACCGAATATCAGGCAGTGATAAAATTCTTTGGTTTGGAAGGTTTATCAGCAACAGAAATACATACAAAAATAGTGAAAATGTTAAAAGAATCTGCTTCTTCATTTCCAATTGTACATCGATGGGTTTTAGAGTTTAAACGTGGTCGTACAAGCGTCGAAGATGTACCCCGTAGTGGTTGTTCAAAAAGTGCAACACACCAGAAATCATCACTCATTTGTTGTAAAGAACCAAGTTTGACTAAGCGTGAAATTGCTGATACCATAGGCATTTCAGATGATCGAATACTTCATATTTTACACGAAAGAATTACATATGAAAAAGGTGTTTGGATTAGTGCCGCATTCGTTAACAATTCAACAAAAACTGAATCGAAAACAAATTTCTCAGCATAATTTGGAGCATTTTCAGGCAGAATAAGACGGATGATTTTGTACGTAGTTTTATAACTGTGGATGAGACTTCGATCTACCATAATAACCCTAAACGGAAAGGAGACCTTCTACAGTTGACTGAAGCTGGTTCTTTAGCTCCAAAACAGGTGAAGTCAGAACGATGGGCAAAAAAGGTTATGGCATCAGTTTTTAGGGAGGCAAAAGGCGTTTTGCTGATTGATTATCTTGGAAAAGGTAAAAAAATTTAACTCTGAATATTATTGCAACCTTTTAGACCAGTTGGATAAAAAAATTCGTGAATAAAGATCCGGTTTACAGAAGAAAACAAACAAAACAAATTCGTCAACGATGGCTAAATTGAACGTATTAAATACGAATGGCTTGAACACCACAGTATTTACCAGATTTGGCTCCCTTCGACTATTACCTCCTTAGAAACTTAAAGCAATTCCTTCGTGCAAACCGTTTTTTTTTATAATGAAGAAGCTATTGCAGCTATGGAGCAGTATTTTGCAGAGCTGCTAAAAATTCATTACAGAGATAGTATAAAATGACTGAAGTATCATTGGAAGCTAAGGGAGATTATATTGAATAAAAAAAACTAATTTAAAAGATACACATTCTTTCGTTTGTGCTTTCAAAACTTTTCAACAAACCTGTATTTAGTGAAATAATTTAGTATGAAGGTAACTAACACGATTTAACACTGGTTTGAAAATTAAGCAAAAGCAGACAATTACGATCTGAGATTTAAGATATATAAAGAAATTTCAAATTTGACTAATTGATTGTAAAAAGAAGAAGATTTATTCTTTTAAATTCAAAAGCCTGAAATTATACTCTTGTAAGTGTTGTATGAGATGTTGTAGGTTAATCAAAATTACCATGTATAAATTACCATTGCAGCATCTTTCACTTGCCAGGAATAACACAACTTGACAGCAATGTATAATATGTTGTGGTATTTGCCCATCAAGCAAACTTTTCCGTTATCATCTTTATATTCTTCATGGTATTTAAGAATAATTTTAATAGCTTCTCGTGCACTTTCATCAGCATTATTTTCAACTAAAACCAGAAATTTTTTAGCATAGGGGTCAAAGAATTAATAAACAAATGACGTTACCAAGAGACGCAAGATTTAAAATTTTGATTGCACATCCACATTCGCGTCCTAATTGTCATAAGGATGTAAAAAGTGTAAACCAGAGGTAGATTTTTATTAATTTCAGGAAAACTGAGCAACACTATTATTAGATCATTGACAGAGAATTTGATGAAACTAATAAATGAAACGCCAACAAATGTAAACAATTCCATTTAATTAGTCTGATGAACCAAACTATGAAAATATATTTGATAATTGTGCATCGCAGAATATACCAGGAATGCGAAACCAATATAGGCATAGGACAATTTGGATTTAGAACTGGCTCGGGATTAGACAAGCGCTCTTTATCTTATTAATTCGCCTGCGAAAATGCAGAGGTCATCGAAAGGAAGTATATGTTTGCTTCATAGATTAAACAAAAGCTTTTGATTGTGTTAAACATTCTGAGTTAATGACAATTATGGTTACAAAGGGATTGGAAGACACCAAGGTAGCATACCTAAGACTGGAAAGCAGACTAACAAGTGAAACATCTATTAACCGTGGATTTATACAAGGATGTGTACTATCGCCCACTTTATTCAATGACTACTTACAATCCATCTTTCAGAAAGCGTATGAACATGCAAAGTAAGTCATAAAAATGAATGGGAAACCTCTCTGCAATATAAGATACGCTGATGACACAGTGATATTAGCTGAGAGAGCAGAAGACTTACAAATTCTACTAAACAGGCTATATAAAGAAGGTGACCAGGTGACAAAAATGCCCAGTATAAAAATCCTAGAATGATCATCATAAACAAACTGAAAATTTGCAATCAGACTGATGCTTACTGTACGCTGAGTTGAGAAAATGAACAAAAAATGTAGCTTAATTATGTTGTAAGATCTCAAATCTGCTAAAAGGTAGTTTCTTATAAGATAACAAAAATGATGAAGAAAACAAAAGTGTGAAATAATATTAATTACTCTTACCTCCAGAGCAACCTTCAATTAATGTACTTATATAATCTACCATATTCCTTCTGTTCCTTCTATCATGTAAACTATTTCTAGGTAAAGAATTAAAGTATTCGAAATAGCAACGAAGAAAATATTCCATTTCTTATTTACATATAAATCTTTTTGACACTGCGATTTATAAATATTGACATGTATATTACACCTGCTTTAGGTATAGATAACTAAGTAAGGAATACTTAATAATAGCATTAAAAGATTTGGTAAGGTTTCTTTTATTAGGTTAATATTTAAAATCAATATGTAGGTATACAGAGTGGAAGAAATATCATGGTCTTGCAATATAGGTTTCTAAAATTTCTATTAGCACTGCCGCAATAAAAATTGATATATGACCGACCATTATCAAATGGATATAGTCCATGCTAAACACTATGAATATATGTAGTTATCTACCTTGAAGATCAATTAATTACCACATAAGTAGTAAAATGCTGTGCTTATGGAGGAGTTTTATCGAAAAAAATACTCATTTTATTCACCAACAGAAAAAATTAGTGGTTCAACCTCCTGTTATGACTGAAGTGACACTTTTCTTTTCAGAAGAGTTAAAATTTTTCCATGATACATCTTGCGATTCTATGGGCGAAGAAATCCAATCCATGAAAATAACTACAACATTATGACCACAAACCGAAAATTTAAACTTACACTACAAAAGGAGTCCTCCTTATTATACTAATTGGTCCAAAACACCAGAAAGAGTAGATATAGGAGTTACAGGTTTAACGTAAGGCTATCAATAGAGCAAAAAAATACTCCTCCAATTTTTCAAGCGGTGCTTTAAGCATTAGGTTTTATTTCTTAACAATGCATTAAAAACGCCTTAATTCAGCCAGAATATTTATTGCCAAGCTGCCTTGAAGGCTTCTACAATCTACTACGTTCGAGTCCAAAAGCACATATCACGAAAATGGCTTAACACATTAACTTTGCTATATATGTGTATCAGGGCATAAAGGTTTTGTTGTAAACGAAATTGCTAAAGAAGGAGCTAGTACTACTTTTCTCGGACTTGAACCTTTTTGTAGCATCTCAAGATGCCACATTATAAATAAAGTTTGTATAAGGAAAAATGAACTCAGCCTACTAAAAGAAATCTCCAGGCCACAGACAAGCAAAAAGGTTAATAAGGCCACCCACTCTAAATTAGTTTAAGAGCTTTAGACATCTGAACTCGCAGGAATTCTAACATCTCTGTAAATGGGCAAAGTGGACATTAAAACAGACCGTTTCAGTGAGTATGCAAACAAAATGGCTGAAAATATTATGTGTAACTGCAGAGTAATTTTCCGCCAAATATATACATAAACACCTGGGACCTGGGACAGGTCTTCGTAGAGTCTGATCAGGTTACAGGTACATCCCAATCGGACTTTTGTTAAATTCTAGACTTTATGGACTCATAATTAAATGTAGGGTATACGAAAAAGATCTTTTAGATCGCAATGTAGTATCGATAAAAGCTACGATCACAGTTTTTACCGATGTATAGGTTAAATACTCTTTTCAAAAAAGAGGTGAGGTCATGCTTCTAATTTTTAACACATCAATGCAAGTGATTTGGAGTAATTCACATTAGCTGCTACGTTATTTCTTTTCCAGTTTAACTTTTTTTTATCAAAAAGACAAACTTTGTTGAAACTACACCTCTATCTAATTTTAATTTTTCAAGCGACTGTCTCTACAGGATAACTTGACTATCGTATATGGACAAGAATAGTAGGTCACTATTTGTGCTGTCTTTGAAGTTTTTTGCACAACATTTCGTTTCGGCTTGCCGATGTTTTTTGTGCAGTTTTGTGAGAACTGGTGAACAGTGATGCCAGCGATGTTACTATAACGCACTATACATATATACCGGTTTCTGCTTACATATTTTGTATCAATCTACCAATTTCAGAAATTTTAGGTTGACGACGATGCTGGTGAGCGACAAGGATGTAATGGAACGAGTTTTTGTGAGAGTGATTCTAATATTCTTGTCTATATACGGTGCCTGGACTGTACGTTTTTAACCAATGTCTTTCAATAAAAAAAGAAATAAACAATAACAATCACACAATTTTGTTAATAATTACCCACTTCAAACTAGTGAATGTTATGTGATTTGTATTGGATCATAGTCTGACACAAAAAAATGAGTTTCTCCTTTCTTTTTCTTTAACTTAACTTTTTATGTAGTTACTCAAAGTATTTTCTATTATTTTGTTGGTCATTGATTGCGTTCAAAGAAATAAATTATTAATAAATAAAATCACTGTCTGATCTTTGTAGATGTTTTTGTTTATACTTGAATATTACTTACTTACTCCGTAGCTCTACAATTCTTGGTGGGTCCTTGCTGACCAAACAATACGCCTCCTTTTCTTTCGATCTTGCATTAGAACTAGCGGATTCGTTATCCCCTTTGCTCTTAAATGTTCGTTTATGTTATGTTTCCATCTTAGTCGTGGTCTTCTCCTAGGTCTTCCTCCCATACTAATTTGACAAGTCTTTCGTCATCCTGCCTTCTCACATATCCTGTCCATCTCATTCTCATTGCTTTTATTTCTTGGACCATATCTGAAGCTCTATATATCTTTGTTAATTCGGCGTTCGTTCTTATTCTTTATTGTAGCGTTATCTCTTCTTTTACTGGGCCATATACTCTTCGTAGAAGACTTCTTTCATATACCCTTAATCATTTTCATTTTTTTGATTAACGTCAACATGCATTGGTCTAATTACGGTTCTGTAGATTTTTATTCGTTTGTCGTATAATGATATTTGATTTCATGATTTGTTGTGTTCTATACCAGCACTTATTCTGTATTCTTGCTTTAATTTCTTCTGGAGGTCTCATTTTCCATTGTCAATTTACTTCCGAGGTATACAAATTCTTTTACTCTCTTAAAGTTATATTTATCCATCGTTATATTTTACTCTATTCTAACTCTTGCTTGTGTTCTTTTATTGTACATTTATTTTGTTTTATCTTCTTTAATTTTTAAACCCATTTTTTTCACATTCTTTTTCTAGTTGTAATACCCTGGTTGCAGAACAGTTCGCTTTTTATTCTTGCTGTCCTTATGGCTTTTTCAATGCAATAATAAATAGTACCCGTGATATAGCGTCGCTTTGTTTCAAAACAGGGTTAACCACAAAAGAGATAGAGAGTTTGCTAGATCCGACTACACATGCTTTTTTTAGATTAATAATTTTTTTAAATATTTCTAGTTCTTCCATTGCGCTCCATAGTTCCATAGTTGGATCCTTAACACGCTGTCTTAAGCCTGTTTAAAATCAATAAAAGTTGCTGCAGGTCTTTATTGAATTCCCAACATCTCTCCATCAATTTGCGGATTACAAAGATAATCCCCGATGATGTCTTCAGTAAAATGAGTAAGTTTGTTGAGGCTTTATACCCTGTATTAATGAGACTGATCCTCTGTAGTAAGTGTCTTATCGCTTTATACTTTTGAATGTAATTTATTAAAATCGGGCCTACTATTCTATTCATGGTCACAACCTTACCTTTTACAATACAACCTTCTGGCATAAAAAATCTGAAATGAAATTGAAAATGTTATTTTTCTACAAGCATGCGTAAAACAACACTTTCCCGCACGCATTTTAATTCAGAAAATATACTTTTTCCCGCACGCATTTTTTTTTATTAATTAGAGATGTTGTTCGATAACTTTTTTGACAAATTATTGTATTATTATCTTTATCTTGTTGGACTACATACAAATAGTAAAAAAAATTAAGATTATTTTACATGAAAATAGGGATTTTTAAAATGTTTGTTTTTAAAAAAATCATAATTTATTAAATCACCCCTGTAAACCTTATTCAAAGCAACAACAAATTCACCTGTTTAAGTAGGGTTGCTATAGCTGCAGTCGTGTATTTATTGACACTATGAAAGATTTAATTGTCAGAATTGCATCTTTTCAAGTATCTGAATAGTAATCCAGGTGATTTTTAAAGTTTTGATTCAAAAAAATTAAATGGATAATTGCGATGAAGACCTCCCGCACAGTATTTTGGAGGCTGCTGCTGAGGCCAACCTAGAACTCCTTCCTGCGATTTCCAAACAAAGGTATGAAAGGCAGTATGATCATTTTGTTCAGTGGGCTCGTCAAAAGGGAACCAACAATCTAAAAAAAGAGGAAGTTTTACTGGCTTATTTTTTAGAACTAAGTAAAGTTATAAGACCCAATACTCTTTGGTCCCGATTCTCAATGATAAAGGCTGTTATGAAACTAAGAGAAAATTTCGATATTGGCAACTTCTACAAATTAATTACATTTTTAAAAAAACAATCTGTAGGCTTTTCCCCAAAAAAAGCCAAGGTTTTCAATAAAGAAGATATTGCCAAATTTATGGTCGAAGCTCCAGATGATGTTTATTTATTAATTAAAGTGGCCACTATCTTCGGTTTAGCAGGAGCTTGCAGAAGAGTAGAACTCACAAATATAACCTTAGAAAACATTGAGGTTAAAGAAAACTACATCACAATAAAAATAACTGATTCGAAAAATCACACATCCAGAGCTTTTGTAATCTCGGAAGAAGTAAACAACGGTAGATATTTTAAGCTTATTAAAAAATATGCATCATTGAGACCTTTAAACACACCTCATCGTCGTTTTTTTGTACAATTTAAACAAGGCAAATGCACTAATCAATGTGTAGGAATCAACTCATTTGGAAAAATGCCTTCTGAAATTGCGGCCTACCTAAAGCTTCCGGATCCTCAGTGCTATACAGGTCATAGCTTCAGACGCTCTTCTGCGACATTTTTGGCTGATTCTGGAGAAGAAATTACAAATATTAAGAGACTGGGCGGCTGGAAATCTACCACCGTTGCGGAGGGATACGTAGAAGATTCCGAAATAAAGAAAAAGAACCTATGCAACAAAATTTTAACACTAAATGAACCATAACCAGAAGCGCAGGAAGCGTGCCAATTAAACATGACTCCAGCTATATCCTTCAGTGAAAGCAGTAGACCAACTGTGGAGCAACAACTTAATTCGGCAATTAGCCTACAAAAAGCTATAAATTGTACTTTTAATATTAATATTAATAATAAATAATTTCAAATTTTGTTACGTTGTTAGAAGTTAAAATAAAATTTAAAAAATGTATAAAGTATCTTTTTTATGCTTGTAGAAAAAATATTGATCCTAACTCTTGCGGAAATTAACTTTCCCGCACTTAACTGCTTGCCCGAACTCCGCTTCGCGTCGTTCGGGCATCGGCAGTTCGCGTGCGGGAAAGTATAACTTTCCGCACTTGTTAGGATAATAACTATTTTTTATTACTAATTCATATCTACTACATTTGATTGGTTTTCCTAAATAAATATAAAATAATTCTAGTCTATAATTTACCTTTTATTATTTAGATCTCTACCACGTGTCTTATCCCGGAAGGAATGCGACATTTCACACACTTCGTTTTTAAATATTACATACGCATCGTATGCGTATACGTGAAGAGGAAGTGCAGCATCTTTTGTATATTGTTTTATCTCGTCGGTAGCTCTTCTGACACCGATTTTCTGGAATAAACAATCGTACGGTTTCAGGTCGGAACCTATAAAAAACTCGTGTTATTCGGAAACTGCTGTATGTATATATGTACGTCCAGGAAATCACACTTCTAGTAAACAGGTGCGGATCAAGAAAAAAATTTTACTAGGTGTAACGTTTTTTAGTATATCATTACTAAATTTTATAATCTAATAAAAATATTTTTTTATAATTTATAGAAAACAATTATCAACAGATTATTATACACTTGAGACCACTTAAAAAGTGTAAGCATGTAGGGGATTTTAAAAACATAATTCAAGTTTTTTTTTGTGCTTAATATTCTATGAGGTGGTGTTTTACACAAATATGGAATTGTATACATATTAACACATGCTGAGTGAATACATTCAAGTGGTTAACAAAAAACTGTTTCAGTTGGCAAGTAACTAGATATATCGTAGCATGTGATTCTTTAAACATATGGCACAGATTCGAAAAGAAAAAACTAGGAATGGATGGTGGTAATTAATAGATAATTTTGGAATTTGTTACAATAGATTTACATATTATTATATAAGACAAATTATGTAGATGCATATAATTTTTGTTTGTATTATTAAATTTATATACGAATTTCTAGTCTAGATTAATGTAAAATAATAATAATAATAATAATAAGTCTTAGATACCTACCTACACTAGCTTTTAGTAAACGATTATTTTGAGATATCCCTCATTATTATTTGAAATTTTGGAAAGTATACCAACAAGAATAATATATTAAATGACATGAAGGATGTTGAAAAATATAAAGGAATTTTATTAATTTAATTATCTAAATGACGCCTATAAATTTATCTACGTTATAATAAAATGGATATTATTGTATTATGTTTATATAATGTCACAGTTTAAAATTTTTGAGTATGGTATTTAATGTTTGGTTTATACAACGATGGGATAATTTATAAGCACAACCCTCTTGTAGAATAAGTGTCTAAGCGAGAAAAACTGTTTGCATTAGTCCTAAACATAAGATAACCATGGAAAGATGATAAAGAAGCCAGACTTTCACTTAAGAGTAAATATATAAATATATCTTAAAAATTAGTTTTTAGAAGTCAGTCGTGACAGCTATGAATGCTTAGTAATTATAAAGCTTTTTAGTGATCAAATTCAACTCATGTCACATGTGACACTTGCTCACCTTCTCCTTTAGCATGATTTTAATGAGAGAGAGATTTTGTCAAATCGCCAATTAAAACATCAAACTCTAAGTCAGTTTTGTTTGTGCTCTGTCTTTTTTTCTTCTTAATATCATTTAATATTTTCTTGTTTGTATATATGTTTTAAAAATCCAATGGGGTTTATCACTAAATAATCGTTTACTAAAAATCCATGGTCTCAGTTTTCGGTTTCTTAATACTTTGAAGTATTATTTTACCGAATGTACAAACGAAAAACATGCAATCACTTGTGATCACTTAAAATTACTTGCAATCACTTCTGATCACTTGCAACAACTTGTGATCATTGGCAATCCCGAAAATTAGTTGTGATCACTTGAAATCAAAAGTTTTGTGAGTATTTGAAATCAATTGTGATTATTTGAAATTACTAGTGATCTCGAGAGAAAGAAGCATCTTTGGGCATTTCAAATACCTCGATTCAAAAGATCTTACATGAAGAACTGGGTGTTACGAAGTTGGTTTCTCATTAGATCCCCCATTTGCTCACAGAAAAGCAAAAATTGGTTTGTATCAATTGGTGTGGAAAATATTTGAAACCCTCAACAAAAAAAGCTCAAAAAACGTTTATAGTGTTGTTAGTAGCGATTAGTCTTGGATTTACTCCTACAAACCGGAAAATAAACCCTAATACGCTGTGTGGGTGTTTTATGATCATTTCTCGAAGTGTGTCAAAGAAAATGGTTGCAACTTTTGTGTCAAAATCTGGTCATGTGACAACAATTGGTTTATGACTTTTAGGAGATCGAAAAACGGTTTCTTCCAATTGGTATATAAAAGAAGTTATCACCAAACTCCGTTAAAGCAACACATAACGGAGAATCATCTGACATTAATACAATGTGAGTGCTCAAAGTGCCCAAACGACAATCTAGTTTTTGAAGCGTTAAAACATCGAATTGTTGGACCATCCACCGTATACTCCCGACCTAAGTCCCAACGATTTCTTCATGTTCCCAAAGATCAAGAATCCAATGCGTGGACAGCTATTCCAGTCGCCAAAAGAAGCCAGGTGTCATTGAAGACTTGAATAACTGTTTTACCAATTGGTTTAAATGTATGCAAAATATATAAAGTTTGGTAGAACATATTTTGAAAAGCGATAAAGTACTTTAAGTCTTTATATTTTTTGTTTTTATGGCTATATGCAAAACTAAAAGCCAACCCTCGTATATTTATAAATTTGGTAGTGACAATTCACTAAATCGCGATAGAAAAAATCCAAACAATAAAAATTAACAAAAACGTTCCAATACAAATTGACAACTAAAACTGGCAACTGATTTCCTTAAAGGCGACTGTACTGTACCTGAGGAAAAACTTTGATTTTTCTAGCTGTTATTAAGCAGATATATTTGTAACTATGTACTTTCAAAGAAAGATATAAATGAATCAAAAGACTTTAGATGTTATTCTATTTTTTTTTGTTGCTCAGTAGAAGTTGTCATGTTTTTTCTAAATAAAGATTCAATCCCTCGCTATATTCTGCATTGCATTTAACTATTTCCGGTGTAAACACTCTTTTCCCAAAATACCTCAGTTAGAAAGGGGAGAACCACTGTATACATAAACAAGACACTTGCAGGTCATTGTCACCAAAAATATTTTCGATAACTTAGATTTTACTAAAATTTTCTTTCTCGACAGATTTATTAATATTTTATCTATTTTTACTTGGTTAGTTTTCTATTAGTATTTTATTGTTTCTTTTTTTCACATGCAAAATTAGATTTTTTTGTATTATTATTCGTAAAACTAAGAATATTACTTCCGTAAATAAAATATTATGGAACATGTTCCAATAATTAAGAACTCTACCAACATCGAATCAATTTGTAATGACTGTAAACTTTGCGTTCAAATTTTTATATATTTTTCATGTTGTTCAATATATGTAACGACAGGTGAGGTACCGCTTAGATCATTTAAGAAAAGAGCCGCCAACAGCAAGTCGCCAGTGACAAAAAATAAAATCTCTTTACTCTGTACGTGATAAATATGTGCACTCAAATATTTCAACGGTGAGATTCTCATAAATACATTTGCCAATATGTTTGTCTCAGTTTAAATAAACAAATTTACTATTTTATGTGCAATTACTGTTTACTAGTCTAATGTTTAAGTAGTTAATCGTTGAGGATTTTTTTGCGAAAATAGTCGAGTTTGAATTACATTTTAAACAAACATAAAATTAAATGTAATATTGACGTAATTAACAGTTAAAAGTCGTTCCAAGTAGGAGGTAGTAAATTAGTCACATGTTAGAAAAGCAGAAAAAAAAGAACTGAATATAAATAATAAAAAAATGAAATTTCTTATAGTACAATAAATAAAATAAATTATTTATTACAATCTTTAGACTTTGCGTAGAAAATTTTCAGTTTCACAAAAAAAATAGGTTTAAGCACCGAAACATGTACTAGATGACAAGGTTGTCTAAAGAAGTGAAATCAGAATTACACTCTAAGCACTGTTATACTGGTAGGTATAGATAAAGATACGATTTTCCAGCAAAAAAAATTTATACTAATCCCATTAGACAAATGACCAAAGGCAATGTTTCATTTTTACCAAAGGATTCGCCATTTACAAATAGAAACCAAACTCAAAGAGTTAGTAAACTAATCAAAATAAAATCTTACTAGAACTTCTTTTGTTATTGTTATAGGTACCTATATCTATTTTCAGTATGGGGTAGATATTTACTTTAACAACCAATTCTGACAAAGATTTATTAACTTGCTGTTAAGGAACATGGAGTGTAGAGGTTTTTTCTAGTTTTCTCCAAGAAGCATGGTAATGAAATACTTGCTTTAATAAATAAAAGAAACTTTTTATCGATGATGTAAGGTACTTATAGTTAAGAAGTACTTAAAATCTCGTTACGTAAAGTTTAAAAAAACAGTAAAACTCTGATTTCCTTATCCTTTACATTTGTAGAGGATGGGAGTCTCCTGGAACTTTCACTACTGCTATTGGGGTGCTACTCAGGGCCCCTGATATACCAAGGCTTACAAATATTGCTTATCATGATGATGATATTTTTTTGTTGAATCTTATTGCAACAAATACGTGTTTGTGACTGTTTGACCAACATATTATAGGTTAAAGACTGCATTTAGATTAAAACTTATAATTTTTATTTAAGTGCGTTTAGCCCACGTGTTCGAGCGTTCTAGGTGCTAGTTCCAAGTAAGCTTTATGTCTGATATTACTTAAGAATACATTAACTTAATTTAGTTGCTTATACCATTAAATTTTAGAACATCTATGCCCTGTTTATGGTAAATACCATAACCGTAGACTATTTAGAGCTTATGTTAAGCTTTAAAAAAGAGAAAATCATCCATATCTCAAATGTGGTCCAATGGTAAACAAAGGAATAAACTCAAAGTCTAGTACCACAAAAATATTTTAATTTAAAAGGGGTACAAGTTTCGGGAATAAATATTCCCATCAACAAGCCCTCAAAAGTAAACAAAACGAAGCAATAAAATTATGGAATTGAAGTCAACAATTCCCGTTTGCAGTTAGAGGGACAACATAACTTGTAGACCGGTTTCGACCTATTGGGTCTCATCAGTACAAGGATATATGTTGTCGTCAGCGAGCTTACCCGCTGACTGAAAATGCACTAAAATCAACATCTATATATATCCATCGAGTGATGGAAACACAAACGATACGATAGTAGTGACATCTCCACCTCCAACTGCAAAACAGAACCCGTTTGACTGAAAACAATTCACACACAGGTGTTCAACAAAAATGAAGGATGATGATAGCCAAACTGGCAACTTTAAAAAAGAGAAAATCATCCATATCTCAAATGTGGTCCAATGGTAAACAAAGGAATAAACTCAAAGTCTAGTACCACAAAAATATTTTAATTTAAAAGGGGTACAAGTTTCGGGAATAAATATTCCCATCAACAAGCCCTCAAAAGTAAACAAAACGAAGCAATAAAATTATGGAATTGAAGTCAACAATTCCCGTTTGCAGTTAGAGGGACAACATAACTTGTAGACCGGTTTCGACCTATTGGGTCTCATCAGTACAAGGATATATGTTGTCGTCAGCGAGCTTACCCGCTGACTGAAAATGCACTAAAATCAACATCTATATATATCCATCGAGTGATGGAAACACAAACGATACGATAGTAGTGACATCTCCACCTCCAACTGCAAAACAGAACCCGTTTGACTGAAAACAATTCACACACAGGTGTTCAACAAAAATGAAGGATGATGATAGCCAAACTGGCAACTTTAAAAAAGAGAAAATCATCCATATCTCAAATGTGGTCCAATGGTAAACAAAGGAATAAACTCAAAGTCTAGTACCACAAAAATATTTTAATTTAAAAGGGGTACAAGTTTCGGGAATAAATATTCCCATCAACAAGCCCTCAAAAGTAAACAAAACGAAGCAATAAAATTATGGAATTGAAGTCAACAATTCCCGTTTGCAGTTAGAGGGACAACATAACTTGTAGACCGGTTTCGACCTATTGGGTCTCATCAGTACAAGGATATATGTTGTCGTCAGCGAGCTTACCCGCTGACTGAAAATTTAAATTAAAATATTTTTGTGGTACTAGACTTTGAGTTTATTCCTTTGTTTACCATTGGACCACATTTGAGATATGGATGATTTTCTCTTTTTTAAAGTTGCCAGTTTGGCTATCATCATCCTTCATTTTTGTTGAACACCTGTGTGTGAATTGTTTTCAGTCAAACGGGTTCTGTTTTGCAGTTGGAGGTGGAGATGTCACTACTATCGTATCGTTTGTGTTTCCATCACTCGATGGATATATATAGATGTTGATTTTAGTGCATTTTCAGTCAGCGGGTAAGCTCGCTGACGACAACATATATCCTTGTACTGATGAGACCCAATAGGTCGAAACCGGTCTACAAGTTATGTTGTCCCTCTAACTGCAAACGGGAATTGTTGACTTCAATTCCATAATTTTATTGCTTCGTTTTGTTTACTTTTGAGGGCTTGTTGATGGGAATATTTATTCCCGAAACTTGTACCCCTTTTAAATTAAAATATTTTTGTGGTACTAGACTTTGAGTTTATTCCTTTGTTTGAGCTTTAAAGCCAAAATACATTCTATACCCTTTGTTATCTATCTCTGTATGTAGTATTAAGCTTGCACTGAGCTAAAATAACTAAATCTCTGTATATAATCAACGACAATATCTTTTACTGTATCAATGTTTTTTGGGCTATTAGGCCGGCGTCGATTGTCTTGCTGACTTGACGTTTCGCCAACACGAGCGGTTGGCATCTTCAGAAGTTGCTTCCTGGTTGACAGTCTGCGACTTACTAAGCTTTGCGTGATCGCAGTTCGTATTTATACGTCGGGAAGGAAAAGGGCGGGGCCACAGTTGCTTTCGATTTCAATCGGTTCTGGTCGGTGTTGTTCGTTAAG
Source organism: Altica lythri (assembly GCA_964028335.1). Taxonomy (NCBI): domain Eukaryota; kingdom Metazoa; phylum Arthropoda; class Insecta; order Coleoptera; family Chrysomelidae; genus Altica; species Altica lythri. Next base: position 32,148,477 of record OZ034809.1, on the reverse strand, counting down.
GGTAGAGTTTTCGCACTCTTTATTATCGGGACCCATGTTTTGTTAATCGACCAATTCCGGGAGTGACAGACAGAATTGGTCGATTGCTAAGAAAGAAAAATGTGAAGACTATTTTCAAACCAACGAGAAAAATCAAAGAATGTCTTCGATCGGCAAAAGACAGAAAAGATCCACTGTCGGCTTCGGGAATTTACCGCATTCCGTGCACATGTGGAAGCGTGTACATAGGAACCACCAAACGCTCGATCAACACCAGGATTAAAGAGCACAAGGCCAATTGTCGTCTGGGGCAGACAGACAAATCCGCCGTAGCGGAACATTCCCTCACTATGGACCATCGGATTAAGTTTGAGGAGACCCAAGTCCTCGCTACTACATCAGCATACCATTCCAGACTCTATAGAGAAGCCATAGAGATAGAGAAGCACCCCAACAACTTTAATAAAAAAGAGGAAGCAGTCAAGATTAACAAAACATGGGTCCCGATAATAAAGAGTGCGAAAACTCTACCCTTAACGAACAACACCGACCAGAACCGATTGGAATCGAAAGCAACTGTGGCCCCGCCCACTTCCTTCCCGACGTATAAATACGAACTGCGATCACGCAAAGCTTAGTAAGTCGCAGACTGTCAACCAGGAAGCAACTTCTGAAGATGCCAACCGCTCGTGTTGGCGAAACGTCAAGTCAGCAAGACAATCGACGCCGGCTTAATAGCCCAAAAAACATTGATACAATAGACAATGGCCGCGAAAGCCTTTCACAATATCTTTTACTGTTAGGTCTTACTAGCTGGTTCATGACCAGTTGTCACAATAAGGTTAAAATATTTTCCCCAATAGCTGGATACCTCTGTCTTCCAGACATGTTAAAACTACAAAGCGATTTATTATTATTTTGATTTTAGTGGGAAAAGTTCCCCGATTAAAGAAGTAAATATAAACAAAGCGATTTTTAAAGACGCATCTTGTTTTTGTCTATGCCTCGTAGACAAATATACCTTATGATAACTTTAAAAGAAGTGTTGTTGACCGAGTAAGGCACTCAAAATCTACTCAATATTTTTCAAAACGTAATTCACAATGTTTCTATATATGCTCTATGCGCAAACTGATTTTAAAAAATTGGATTCTTAACCAATATTTGATCCCCAGTATACTTGTTAAGCAGTTTTTTCATTTTTTTGGTACGTCTCTAAAAATCTCAAAACATGCCCTTTATAGCATCCCAAAATTCTTCTGCAGATCTCCTTAGTATACCTTTTTAAAATAAGATACAATAAGAAATTATCATATTATTTAAATATTTTAATTAAACAATTAAAAAAATAATGATGGATATTACATGTTCTGCAAAAAAATCAGTAATTAACGGCAGTTCGCTATTTTGATATGAGAGGGAGCGAGCATTACGAACCATGGTTCAAGAGTGAGAATAAAGAGAACAGGCACTTAGCATTATGACACAGCAAGTGATGATCGGCCATAATTTTCTATACAAATTCATTTTAACTATTAGTTTAGAAGAATAATTTCTTTGTGTCTTTTTTAATTAACACTATATTATCTCTTAGATAAGATTTATAAAGCTAAAAGCAATTAAATTTACAAATGAACCAGTGCGCATGTCAGATTTTACAATATATATCTACGTAATTTAATAACTGTCCTAGGTGTAATGTGCATGGTTAGCTCCTGGTCTAATAATAATTTTTCTTGCGATATAATGCCACGCGCCGATATACACACCCGCGTTATTCCACACCACACGTGTACCACATTTGCAGACACAACACAGCTTGTGGCAGCTACAAGTCGGCTGCCATAAATAGCAAATAGAAACCAACAACTAGGGGATTCCTATGTGTCATACTTTTTTTTATATAAAGTTATAAAAAATTAACCCTTCTTACCACTGTTGCAAACTGAAGAAGGATTGATGGTTGTAAAAAGCATTGGAATAATATCAAGTAAGGTTGTTGAAGTATCAAGTCCCTATCCTCTAATGAGTCCAATATATACAAGGGTAAGTCTGAAAAGTGCCCGACTACAACAAAACGTCTTTGCGCATTGTTTCAATTAAATTATTGAAAATTTTGTTTTTTGATGCAAGTGTTTTATTGAAAAAAAACTTTCATTTTTAACTTTTATAACTTATTTATATAAATAACAAAAAATTGTAACTACATTGTTTAAGATAATCAAATTATGCAACAATATGTCGAAGTAAATGTGGATAAGATGTTTCACTCTGTACCAAAAATGTGTTCATTTGCAACCATAATTTTTTTGGACGCAGTAAATTACAGTTTAAGTTTTGTAAACCATTATACCCCAGAATCAAAAACAAAATTAAAAGAAAGAAGAAAAATCGGCTCCAAAAAAATCAAAGAGCGTTTCCTCTGCTGGAAAAGTAATAGCAACAAAATAACTTAAAAAAGGAAAAGAAATTTTTCTACATTACTTGCTAAGTTAAAAACAATAATTAAAAAAATGTCCACATGCCCAGCTAAAAATTGGTACCACCTTCCCTACTCACCAGATTCGGACCTTATTGATATCACATTTCTTACTCACCAGATTTGAATAAGATGTTACCTTCTTAGCTTAAACTTGAGGTAGGATGACATTTTTTTTTGCTAAATGAAGAAGCGTGGCTAAATAACAGTGGTTATTTTATTTTTAATGAATTTATTAATAGTGGACTGGAAAATTGAACATAATACTTTAGATTTACAATCTTGTGAAATTGTATATTAGGTATTGTAATTTACTCAACTGGAGGCAAAAAATGGAGCAGTATATTTAAACAATACAAAATTATCTTATTATTAATTTTAGGTAAAATATCAAGTAATCACCTTGTCAATTAATATTATTTTGAAATTTAGTAATAAATAGCATAATAGCTTGTTCCAACTGCCTGTATTAATGATTCTAAAGTTTTGACTAGTGTGTTATAACTGTAAAAGTCTAAATATATTAAAAGATTCGACAACATGGAGCAATGTAACAGGTATAGTCCATGTAGTAATAATAAAGAGCACCTTTTAATAGGTTTTATTAGAGTCAATTATACAATATGAAAAACTTATGATATTAAACTGACAGTAAATAAATAAACAGTAACTTAGTGATAATGTTATAAATAATAACTTGATTTTTATTACATTCTTCCCCACTTATTTAAAATTGTAAATAGTTCAAATGAATTCAAACCATAGAGATTCAAACAAAATAAAGTTAAATATTAATAACATATAAAATAGATATAATAAACGTAAATGAATTCTTATTTAACCAGTTACAAAATCTTTAAGGTAAGATGGTTTATTTTTATTTCTTGCACTTCTTCGTAATTCAATATCTTTAGATTGAACGTCGAATTGAATATTAGTCCCATCAAAATTTTCATTTTCTTGAGATAAATCTTCAGTCATCACATCATCAGGATTTTTATCATTTAGTGTTGAATCACGAGCATCAAAGTCAGAAGCATCAGAACTTGTTTCTTGCCTTCCTTCAGATTTATCTATATTTTGATTATCTAACATCGAGGTCCTTTCACTTTCTTGATCCATATTATTTGTTTCAGAATAATTGTTTAAAATTTCTTCAGTTGGTGCTAAATATCGAGTTGAAACCGTTGATTCTCTTCCATCTGGATATCTTATCAAAGCATATTCATTATTACTTTCGATTAAATCTACTTTAGTAACAAGAGGTTCGAATTTTGAGTTACGAACAAAACGTTTTAAATAAACTGGACCAGATTGTATTAACCAAGTGGACATCGATTGACCATTGCTTGTTCGTCTTGAATGTCTGAACATTCTTTCATGTGGAGTTTCATTAGTTGCTGTACAAAGTAATGATCATATAGCATTCAATACTTCCGAAAGAAATAATTCCCATTGAGCGATCGGTTTATTTTTAGATTTCAGAGCAAGTTCAATTGTTTTCCAAATAATCCCATTATAACGTTTTACCTGACCATTACCCTTAGGATTATAAGGTGTTGTTCTGCTAGATGCAATACCATTCGCATTTAAAAACTGTTTAAAATCATGTGACATGAAAGAAGATCCACGATCAGAATGAATATAAGATGGACAACCAAATAAAGAAAATATTTTTGTTAGAGCTTGAATAGCAGTATTAGAAGTCATATCAGGACAAGCAATTGCAAAAGGATAACGAGAATATTCATCAACTATGGTTAAAATATATTTATTATTTGAAGATGATGGTAAAGGTCCTTTAAAATCAATGTTAAGGCGTTCAAATGCCGAAGTAGCTTTAATTAAGGTACCTTTACATTTATTAAATTGTGGCTTTATTTCAGAGCAAACAGAACATGATTTTGTAATTTTTTTGATATCATCAAGAGAAAATGGAAGATTTTTAGTTCGTATCCAATGATAAAATCTAGTAACACCAGGATGACATAATGAAATATGAAGATTATTGAGATGAGTTAAGTTTGGAGAAATTGAAGACCAGATACGAGAAAAAGTATCAGCCGCAGCATTCAGAGAACCTGGTCTATAAATGATGTCATATCTAAAACAAGACATTTGAAGTCGCCATCTTTCAATTTTCTCATTCTTAATTTTATTATTTGTTTTTAGATTAAACATAAATGAAACAGAGCGTTGATCAGTAATAAGTCTAAAATGACGGTTCGAAAGAAAATGTCGCCATTTTTGAGTAGCTTCAACAATAGCATATGCTTCTTTTTCTACAGAAGAGTGTTTACGTTCAGAACCAGAAAGAGTTCGTGAAAAGAATGCGACAGGTCTTCCTGCTTGGGAAAGAGTCGCTCCTATAGCTTCATCTGAGGCATCTGTTTCCACGGTAAAAATAACGTCTTTTTCTATAGGTGCAAGAGTAGCTTTTTCTAGATCTTGTTTCAGCAGATAGAACATTTTTTTAGCATCTTCAGAAAGGGGAGGTATGCTTCGTGTCAAAAGAGTAATTTTCTTTGAAAATTGTGGAATATAGGAAGAAAAATGAGCAAACATACCGATTATTCTTTTTAACTGAGGTAAAGTAGTAGGAGGATCTAATTGTTGTAATGGTTTTAATCTTTCAGGATCTGGACGAATAATTTTATTAGAAATAGTGTAACCAAGAAGATTTATAGATCTTAATGAAAAAGAAGACTTTTCGTTATTAATCGTCAAATTATACTTTAGAGCAGCTTCCATAAAACATTTCAAATTTTTATCATGTTCATCTTGATTCTTCCCACATATTGTTATATCATCCAAGTAAGTAAAAACATCTTTTAATTTCTCTTTATTAATAATATTATTTATTCCTCTTTGAAAAGCAGCTACTCCATTTGTGACTCCAAAAGGAATTCTTTTAAATTGGAAAAGCTGACCACATGCTTCAAAAGCAGTATAAGGTTTATCTGTTTCCTTAATTGGAAATTGATGATAGGCACTTTTTAAATCTATTGTGCTAAATACTTTATACTGTGCTACATTATTAACAATATCTTCAATTCTTGGCAAAGGATATGCATCAAGTTGAGTAAATTTGTTTATTGTCTGAGAATAATCTATTACCATTCTTTTCTTATGATTAGTTGAAGATGTTACTAAACATTGAGCACGCCAAGAAGATCTACTTGGTTCGATTATATCTTCTGCAAGAAGGCGATCAATTTCAGCTTGGATACACATAGTATCACTATCGCTTTGTCTTCGCGATCTGATTGCTATTGGTTTACAATCAAGAGTTAAATTTTCAAATAGACTTATAGGATCTATGTTTGCTACAGCTACAGCACAAATTGATAAAGATGATTTTGAACCACCAAAACAAACTTCAATAGAAGAATGCTCCTGTAAAATGTCATGACCAATGATAACATCTTCACATAAATTTGGAAGAATACAAAGATGAACATTTTTATAATTATTATCTTTAATACAAAGATTAACGATACATTGACCAATTGTGTTTGATTTGAAAGACGTAGAAGCCATGGAAACTATTTCCTTAGAAGGATAAATGGGTAGATTATGAATTTTAGCCGATCTTTCATTAATAAAACTACTGGAACTTCCTGTATCAATTAGCGCAGAAAGTTTTATACCATTTACCAGCACAGGAACTATAGCTTTAGTTAAAGATGAAGACGCAACACTTTTATAATTTGTCGCAATTACAATAGATGCAGATTGTATAAATTTATGACTTTTACAAACTTTTGCATAATGTCCCTTTTTATTGCAGATATTACAAATTACATTCCGAGCTGGACACTTCGTACGCAGATGATAAGCAAAACCACAAAAAAAGCATTTACTTTTAACTGTTGCTACGATTGTTTGGTCAAAAGCAGACTTATTAATTATAGATTCTGGTTCATTTTGAACTGGTGAAGATTTCTCTAAATCAATAGCGTTTACACTTACATTTTGATTGTATGATGATGCCTGCTGCTGGGCTAATTCTAAACTTCGTGCTTTTTCGTATGCTTCATTTAATGTCAAAGATGAATTTTCTAGCAATCGTTGTCTAATATGCGATACAGATAATCCTCGAATGAACGCATCCCTAACGAAATCATCACGGTGCTTCTCAGCAGTAACTGCTTTAAAATTGCATTCTTTAGCTAGCAAATTCAATGCTTGAAGGTATGAATCAATAGATTCTTCTGTACTTTGGAATCTAGTTGCTAATTTATGACGATTGTATACTTCATTTACAGGCTTAACGTAAATACTTTTCAAAATAGATATGACATCATTGAATGTACCAGCAGCATTGACATGTAAATATATTTTTGATGAAATATAATTAAATAATAATTTTAACTTATCTGAATCATTCCGATCCATTGAAAAATTCAAAAATCTTCTATACCAGTGTTCCCATTCAATTGCAGCATCTGGAGCATCTGAATCAGTATCAAATTTTTCTGGTGCTAAGAGCCGATCCATAGCAGTCGTAAAAATGAACGCAGAAAGAGTATTGACTCTAATAAATTGTAGTAATAATAAAGAGCACCTTTTAATGGGTTTTATTAGAGTCAATTATACAATATGAAAAACTTATGATATTAAACTGACAGTAAATAAATAAACAGTAACTTAGTGATAATGTTATAAATAATAACTTGATTTTTATTACAGTCCATTTCATCTTTTTTGGCCGATTTAATATTAGAAACCACTGAAATAAGATTAAACTGTCATCCAAGTTACCAATGGCGGAGAGTTTTTTTTCTAAATTAGGTCGTAAGTTTCTGAAACTATCAGTGTGGTTTGACATCTACAAAAATATGACATTAATAATTATTAAATTCAACCCTTCAACAACGAGCCGTACATGACGGTTACTAGGAATGTGAATTAAGTCAAGACTTCCGTATTGAATACTTTTTATCTACCGGTGAAACAAGATGCAGTTACGTAAGTGTTGTATTAAAAAACAAACGTCCTCATTTAAATTTCTAACTTGCCTGTATCTGAGAGAGATGTAACTCTAAATTTACTTCGAGTATGATTTCTGTCATCGGCCAAAATCGGTGAAATGGACTATAGTAGACAATTATCTTTCAATTCTCCAATAACTCACTGCGCATCTTGCGGTTCAATTTGGTTTGACCAAGTTGTACTAATTTAATGAGCACAAATCTATTTAACATTAAATACTCTCGAACATAAACAAACCTGCATTTGTGTATAGATATGTTCTAAATTAAAAATCACACAAAAAACATAAAATATGGAACAGAAAACTAAAAAGCAATTGATACTTGATCGGCTAAGCTTACCTCTGGCGTGTACTTTTCAATGTCACTGAAAGATTACGAATGTAATTGTCATTAATAAAAAGATATTTTGCGAAGCCTTACAAGTTTATTCACAATTGACGTAGTTCTCCGTTGGGTAAACGAAGAATACACTACATTTTTGGCGACCGTGACAGGACTGATTGGGACACCGTATTTTGAAGCATTATTCTGAAGCTCTAGTACCACAGTCTCTGAATCGAGATGGATAGACTTGTAAAAGCTCTAGCTAGATGCTCACCGCACATCTTTTGATAGAATTTATGACAAAATATGCAGAGAATGCAGAGCAGAGAAATTGATGAAGCTGGCAGAGATATATTTGAAATTCGAGGAAGTTTCCAAGTACTCGAACAAAAGGCGCAATGTTTGAACGAGATAAATCAGCGAATATTCGATTCTATGTTAGACGATGACTCACCAGAAACAGATATGGATTCCGAAATCGAAAAATCTGATTCCTATTTTCAAAAGTTTGAAACAGGATGATGGGAGAGATTAATTGGTTTAGTTAAACAGCTTCTCAGAAAAGTCCTCGGAAAAGCTTGTTTAAACTACGAAGATCTTTTAACAGTCCTCTGTGATTGTGAATCCATATTAAACTCCCGACCTCTAACCTTTGTGTCAGAAGATGCCAATGACTTGGTCTCAATTACTCCGGCAATGTTTTTATCAGACATTAAAGAAGTTGGAGTCCCGGATGTAGATTTGGTGGATGGAAAGAGTTTAAACAGAAGAAGGAGACATAGACTAAAGTTAAAAAACGATTTAAGGAAAAGATTTCGAAGAGAATACCTGGGGCAACTTTTGTTAAGAGATAAAAAATTTAAGAAGAATATCCTAAAATTGGGCGATATCGTTTTACTTGGAAACGATAACACGAAAAGACTTGGCTGGCCTCTAGCACGGATAATAGAAATTATTCCTGAAAAAGATGGAGAAGTTAGATTGGTCAGAGTCAAAACAGCAGAAGGCAGCATGTTAAGATCAGTTCAAAGAATTTTTCCGTTAGAAGTTGACAGTTTAGAAGAAAATGTCGAACTGAAGAAAAAGAAAACGTCAAAACCCAAAATTTCAGGTGACACTAGTAGCAAAGAAGTAGTAACAAGATATGGCCGACAGGTTCGGAAACCTCAAAGATTGACTTACAATTAAGTTTTCTTTGTCAGAAAACTTAAGGTGGGAGTATGTTGAGACTAGTTCCTACTACCGTGACTATTTCCTACTACCTACTTATTACTTTTTATCTTTAGTGTTAGATTAATAGTTGTGTACTTTTCAATGTCACTGATAGATTACGAATGTAATTGTCATTAATAAAAAGATATTTTGCGAAGCCTTACAAGTTTATTCACAATTGACGTAGTTCTCCGTTGGGTAAAAGAAGAATAAGCTACAAGCACAATCCATTCGTACTGTAGTCAAGTCTGAGCAGGAGAGATGTGCCAGAGGATAAACTTTAATTTTCCTAGGTACGTAAATGGCAGTCCTTGGATGGTAAAAAGTTTTACCGGTTAAAGTGCATAAACTAATGATTTTGGTTTTCATTATCCAGGGTTCTTGGATCAATGCCATTGTGTCCTGTGGTATCTTAAATAATAAAATTAATCTCTAGTTACTCAGAAATCAGTAATTAACAACACAACAAATCTGTCAAAAATATTTGGACATAAAAAAAACTAAAAAGTGTAGACGGCGAAATATATGAAATAAATTAGCGAATTACTAACATAAAAAAAGCAGAAACACAAAAAAAGTTGTTAGCAAAAAAATGAACACTTGGCAAAGAAGAAAAATCGAAACTGTGAGATGTTAAGCTCCATGAAGTTGGCAGTGAACAGTCAGCAAAAATGACTATTCTTTGCATGTGAATTTGTAGCTAAATCTTTGCTGATTAGTTGCTGAATAACCGATTTTGTAGCTAAAACCGATTCCCTAAAAATCGAGTTACTGAGACCTTCACAATAAGCTCATCTCAAGACGGAAGGGACTCTGGTGTCTCGTTTCCGGTCACTAAGTTCAGCCGATTTTTTGTTTTTTTTTGTTGCTGGCTCTCTGTGTCTCGCTGAAGCTATTAGCAGCCAGCAACAAAATTCACAACCAATTAAAGACAAGAAGAACCGTTTCCGGTCACTAGGTTCAGCCAATTTTTTGTTTACATTTTGTTGTTGACTTTCTGGGCATCTCTAAGGTTAGTAGCAGCCCGTAACATAATTCACAACTTTCTAATATTAACAAAAACCAGACAGCAGGGAATCTGGTGACCAGTAGTCGTTCACTAGGTTTAGCTGATTTTTTGTTTCTGTTTCGTTGCTGGCTCCCTGGGCATCTTTGAAGCCATTAGTAGCCAGCAACTAAATTTATAAGGATCGGAAGTCTACAAAAATTGTGTATTGAGGTTTTGCCGATTTTAATCTTTTTCATTTCTTCTAGCTACAAATTCCGACCCATTAGTCGTTTTATTTAACCCCGGTTTCGCGACTTACTCGAATTTGAGGAATTGACATAAAAAGATTAGTCACATTTTCTGACTGTTCACTGTCAGCTTAATGGAGCTAAGATGTAAAAGAACGAACACATGTATCAGTGTACAAATTAATAACAAGCTCGATTTACTCCAAAAGTTCATAAATTACAGTCAGACATTCACCATTAAGTTTATTGATTTGTCATCGATGAGTTAAAACAGCAACTAGTGTTAATGTACTTACATACCTGCGTGAAAAAATCCTGTAAATCTCTGCATCATCTCATTTCATCTTTTAGTTTAGTTTCACATGTTTATATCAACGTTTTGTAAACGAAAATCTTCACCAAAACATCTGCCTGTTCTATAAATAAATATATGTAGAATTATTTCCTTCGGTGTCGATTTGATTAAATTTTCAGTATTGTTTGAAAATTAGGTCGTTGTTCCTATATTGTTTAACAATGAAGAAGAATGAAAGTTGGCCCTATTTGGGTGATCATTGAAAGAAAACTTTATGTCGAAGTTTTTAATATACATTTTTTTGGCTTTTTAGTTAGTTTAAAGAGATCTAAAGTGATAGCCAAAAGTCCTCTCCCACCCACATATCTTTTGAACGGTAATTTTAAATGGGACGTTGAGGCAAGTGATATCTCGTTTCACAGATATTGGAAATACCTATTCAATCATACGAATTTTCTTTGGGTTTACGCTGATTTTAATAAATAAATTTAATAAATGCTGCAATTGATAATGATGATGATTGTGTATTTTACAATATAATATTATTTTATTCAAAATATATTATTCCAGCTTACTCCTGTGTTAAAACTGGCATAGAAAGCTTCGCCTTCATCGGAAACCATGGTATACAGCTTTAACAATTTAATACCTAATGATCGTATTTCAGGTATACGACTATGCATGCAAAAATTTTTTTTTGGGAAATTTTTTTTTCGTAATATCATTAATAAAAACAAGATTTTTTACAATTAACACAATACAAAAATATATTGCATCTCTTAAACAGTAGTTTGTTAAAAGCAATGTTTACAAAAGCTCGATTGAAACTATTAAAAATAAAACTGAAACCACTTAACTGAATTAGTTGTAAGTCTATACAAGAAGAGTGTGTGCATTAGTTTTTGTATATCGAAATAAATCACCGGTTTCGGAAAAGGAAAACCCCTGCTCCCTGTTAAGGTAGAGAGTTCCGCCTTTTGAGGGAACATTGTTATTTATGGTGCTTATGGTGTTTCGTCTCTCAAGATGAAATGGTTCAGTTACCTCTACAGGATGTTTGATTAAGGGCCAGATTACCAGATGATTTTAGGAAAATTAAAACAATAAAAATATAAATAGTAAAAAAAAGGAAACCTTAATATTGTTTTAGTAAAGTTTAATTCTTCATACAAAATTATTTCCAGTGTTAATAAATTTCCTTTCTATTACTATTATTGTCACAGAATAAAAAGAAAAAGTTGTAGAAGTATTAACATATATTCTAAAAAATTGGACGTGTTACCTATCGGATACGGTGTAAAGTGGTAACTGTATTGAATGTGCCAAAACGGCAGTATGGTTATATCTTTCAAACAGCTTGATGGAGTTCGACTGTAACGTATTGTTGTAAAGGAGAGAAGCTTTAGGGTAGTAAAAAGTGTTAGAATAACTGTATTAAAAGTGCCAAAGAGGTATTATGGCTATATCTAGAAAACTGCTTAACGAAATTGGACGTGTGGCGTATCACTGTAGAGTGGATGCGGTGTTAATAACAATAGTGCCAATAGGGCATTGTTGCTATATCTCGTAAACCACTTAACCGAATTCGACATAAGTCGGATCGTTTTAAAGGAGATGAATTTCAGAGTGGTAAAAGTGTCAAAATGACTGTATTGAAAGTGCCAGAATAGCATTATGGCTATATCTCATAAACGGCTAAACGAAACTCGACGTGTAAAGTATTGTTCTAAAGGGGATGCGGTATAAAAGTATTGAAAGTGCCAAAAGGCCAATATGGCTACATTTTGTAAATAGTTTAACAGAATTGGAGATATCACAGATATTTTTAACAGAAATAAGTTGCAAGATGCTAAAAAAAGTCGAAACAACTGTATTACAAATGCCAGAAGGGCATTATGGCTATACCTCGTAAATTACTTAATGAAATTAGACGTGTGTCATATTGTAGTAAAGTGGATGAGGTGCAGAGTGGTAAAAAATTTAAAAAGAATCATATTAAAAGTGCCAAAAAGGCATTATTACTATATCTAATAAACGATGCAAAAAGTGTCAAAAGGTTCGTAGTGAAAGGGGGAAAATGGCATTATGGCTATATATGTTAAACAGCTTTACGAAACTGGACGTGTAACTTATCGTTGTAAAGGGGATGAGATATAGAGCGGTAAAAGTATTAAAAGAATCATACTGAAAGTGCCAAAAGGGCGGTATGGCTATATCTCGTAAAAGGATTAACTAGATTCGAAATATCACGTATCGTTCTAAGGGGAATAAGCTTCAGGGTAGTAAAAAAGTGTCAAAAAATGCCATACAGAATTTAAATCAAGATTGTATAATTTATTTATTAACTTCTTTAAGATCTACTTGATATCCTAGTAAAGTGTTAAGCAATTTTTGCAAAATATCTTGTATCGATCTTTGTTTTTGGAAAAACACTTACCATGTTACAAAATTAAGCTAATTTGCAGCACTTCTGTTGCATATGAAGACGTAATACGTTATCTGTAAACAAAAATAGTATCAGATCATCTTGCATGGGTAGATTTTAAAATTTAAATAAAAATATCCCTTTTAAAAGCCTCTTAAACCTATCTATAGTTCCTTTGTAAACTTTTTTTAAATTCATTTTCAGGAAACTTAGGTAGTTACAATTATCAAAAAAAAAAAAAAAATGTAATACTTTTGTCTAAATAACCTTCGTATGTTACAATTTAATAAAAAAATCACTAAGAACCGATAACAACGTTAGATTTCTTCCAAATACTCTCACAGGTAATAGCCAGATAATCAGATGATTTTTAGAAAAATTAAAACAAAAATAAAATAAAAAAGTTAAAGTTTTAAATTGGTTTTAAGTAAAGTTTAATTTTTAATACAAAATTGTTTCCAGTGTAAATAAATTTACAAATGCAAAGCGCACTTTTCCTTGTTTTACTTTTATTGCTTCAGAATAAAAGTAAAAGTTAAAGAAGTATTAACATCTATTCTGGTAACCACCTCCACATCCGTTTTGAAAGCAGGAGAGTCGAAACTGTTGGACTATTTTCGTCCCCTCTAGCATTGAACGTGAAAGCCATTTCCAGCTTTTCTTTGTTCGAGATTGGCGGTTACGCTTTTTGTACTAAAGCCCTCTCTGTCCCCACCAACATCCGTATGGTTACCATCGAGATTTTAGCATTTGTTGATTGTTTCTAAAAATACCAAATTTCTACTTGTAAATGAAAATCGAATGTGTCATTGACACTGTGTGAGTTTTGGATTATTGGCAGGTTAAAAAAATAATAAAAAAAATATTAGATTTGAGGTAACGAAATTTGTTAAAAAATTTGCTGGATTCGTTTGTTAAGGGGTACTCATTTTCCAGCAGCAGTGTTGTGTGCTATTATAAAACGTTTTTTTTAGGTGGTCTATTTTTATAGTCGAAATATGGAATTTCAGACCATGAAATATCTTTAGTAATAAATCAATCATATCCAGGAATATCGATTTAAAAATAATGATTTACACATCCAAACTCTAATCCTTATCTTAAAATACAATTCTTTAAAAACAACATAAATCAACTTTTTAATTAATATCTCGGAATTATCAAACTATCACTAGAATAAGTCGTGTTTTGAAACAAGTGGGTGTTATTAATCATAGTGTAAAAAAAATAATAACAAAATTTTAGAGGGCATTAACAATTTTTATTCCACCTACAATTAATACTTGTTTTTGTAGCTGTGCTAATTCTTTAGAAATTGGCATCTAGCTTTGTTTCAATCATGGAGACTAGACAAGGAGTACGCACTCGACCGGGGGAATTGCCAAAATCTGTCCACGCTATCGTACATATTAGGTTTACTTTTTTCACCACTAGCGTCGCTAGTTTTCCTTTTGTACCGGTATGAATATAGACAATTAAATAATCGTGAATTATTAAATTGGTTTTAGTTATTTATATCTGAAAGATCGAACTATTTTTTTCATTGTGTAAATAAATTAATAATGAAATAATTAAAAATTATTTATTTTATTTCAAACTACGTCCTCATTGGTCGCCATTTTGGTACAAATGGAACACCAGCGCCCTCTTATTTTGATAGCCCTATTTGCATACATGGAGTTCGTACTCCTTGTCTAGTCTCCATGGTTTCAATCGTCAATTTTGACATAAGAGATATATACGTAATTTTTGACAGGCTATCGTTGTTGTATATGTGTATTTTGACATTAGCATTTTATATGTCTTATATTTCATTTTGACTTAGCTTTATACATAAAAAATGTTTTATACGTAAACTAGCTGTACCCAGGAGGAGAAAAGATAGAGAAGGAAAGAAAGTGTATAGTTTTGTTTTACTTATCGCACCAAAAATATATTTTTCGAACTTATATTTATACGAATTTGTATAGATATCTATTAATCACTATTGAATTTGATACATGGAAGCGCCATCTAGTGGTAACTACAATTAATACGAATATCATATTTATCTTACCCATTAAAAATACATCATCATACCGATTTTCATGACAATCGGTTGAACGGGGCAGAAGTTGTTACTCTGCAGCGCCACCTGGTGGCGAGTGGCATCAATGAGCATATCATACAAACTTTCTCCGTGGAAAAATACATATACATACCAATTTTCATGACAATCGGTTGAACGGGACAGAAGTTGCTACTCTGCAGCGCCACCTGGTGGCGAGTGGCATCAATGAGCATATTATACAAACCTTCTACGTGGAAAAATACATATACATACCAATTTTCATGACAATCGGTTGAACGGGGCAGAAGTTGCTACTCTGAAGCGCCACCTGGTGGCGAGTGGCATCAATGAGCATATCATACAAATCTTCTCCGTGGAAAAATACATATACATACCAATTTTCATGACAATCGGTTGAACGGGACAGAAGTTGCTACTCCGCTGCGCCACCTGGTGGCGAGTAGCATCAATGTACATATCACACGAATCTTCTCCGTGAAAAATTACATATGTATACCAATTTTCATAATAATCGGTCCAGTAGTTTTTGAGTTCATTGAGTACATACAGACATACAGACATATAGACATACAGACATACAGACAAACATTCATTTTTATATATATAGATTATGATGATTTATGATTTATGATTATGCTCTAGATACTATCTATCTCCTCCTATGTTTCTCCTTCACAGTACATCTCTGGTCTTTTCTTCTAATTGCTCCTGCTTTGTGTTTTTATTTATTTCTTTTTATTAATTCTGTTTTATAATAATTTATTTTTCTTCTCTTAATTTTTAGATACAAATTTCAATTCATTTATTGTTTCAATTACCATTACATTTTTCAATTTTCTGACATATTTTAAATTCATATATGCCAGTATTCTTTTCTATACTAATATTATAAAGATGGAAGAAAGGTTTGATTTTTTGTTTGTTTGTTTGTTTGTTCGTTTGAAATGAATAGGCTCCCAAAGTACTGGACCGATTTCAAAAATTCTTTCACCGTTGGCAAGCTACACTATTCCCGAGTGACATAGGCTATGTTTCATTTAAACAAAAAAAGAGATCCTTACTAAAATGCCATTAATGTAACCAAAAATGACCTTAAAATCCTTACATCGCGTGCGAAGAGAATACTACTGATTCTAGAATAAAATAATGTACTACGATTTTGAAGAATATATAAATATCTACAAAAAATGCCGCGACAGCATATGTCTAACTGATATAGTTACGTCACAACATTAACTAATTTTTTATTTTTTAAAAGTTTTTATCTTGGTATTAATCCTTATCAAAATAACTTATTTCATAATCACGACAGATATCACAAATTTAGCATATGCAATGGGACGAGGCTACTTATAAAGGAATTAAAGGACAATCAAGTTGTAGCAACCAATATAACTGAACCACCAGCTGGTCAACTAGCTCATACACTGAGGATACCGATGATCTTAACTGATCTACCAAATCCATTTAAACCGCTTCAATTTCCTATCAAACCATCTTTCGCTTTTACTAATAATAAGTCTCAAGGTCAAACCTTCCAAATAGTAGGGATCGGTTTTCCTCATGGCCAACCGCCTAAGGCGGGTCGGAGCACCTGAAAATCAATTTATTTTGCTGCCAGAAAATAAAACAACATGTAATATTGTTTACAGGGAAGCGTTGACCCAATAAATTAAGAGGCTTTTGTTATTTTTCTTTAATCCCCGTGCAAAGCCGGGGCGGGCTGCTAGTTAATAATAAACCTAACAACAATCAAACAAAAACCTATCTAATACACAATAAAAACTAAAACTAGTTACTGATTTCCTTAAGGGTGGCTCACACTCTCAGAAATCTATTGGAAGAAATGTGTACCCGAGAAAAATCAATATTCAGAGTAAAGTACGACTTACTATAATTGTTGACAGTACTGTTTTAACATATTTACAATCATTGGTAGATGAAAGATGCTTGGAGGCAGAAAATCTGAAAAAACTTCGAGACAGCTTTCATCTCCATAAAAAGATCAAAGAAATCGTGGGAATATGTAACACTAAATTGAAAAATCTCATTAAAGAACAAAATAATAAAATAATATTGGATACCGAAGAACTGCTACTAACCTGGAGAAACTACACCATTGGTCTTTTCCAAGATGACAGACCAGAGAATCCCGAAGCTAAAATACTAACGTTATCAAGAGTCAGTAGTGAAAGCGTGAAATTAAACACGACTTAAGCTTAATGAATAATAACAAAGATCTAGGCCCGGATGATATTTAGTAAAAAAGGTTTCACTTAAAAAATCTTGAAATTATTGTCCGACTTTTAACATTTGACATCAATGACACAGGGCATGTTTCTGAAGACTGGCTTCGTTCTACCTTTAGCACCATTCTCAAGTCATAGAGCGCAACATTATGTAAAGACTATCGTCTCATTAGTCTAATGAGTCATTTCCTTAAACTCTTCCTTCGAGTTCTACACACAAAGGTATAGGAGATGTGAGTGAGATGTAAGTGGGCATCGTCAGTTTGGATTAAAGGTCGGATTTGGAACAAGAGAATCCAATTTCAGTCTCCAAACATTAGTGCAAAACTTCCAGGGTGTCTTTTATGCTTCATCGATTATGAAAAGGCATTTGACAATATTAAACACGATCTCCTCATATCACATCTTGAAGACTTGTGAATGGACGGAAAGGATATAAGACTTATAAGTGAGACTTATAAGTGATTTATACTGCAACCAAAACGTGGAAGTTCTAATCCAAAATGCAGGAACAACTGAGAACTTCAAAATTAAAAAAGGCGTTTGCCAAGGATGTATTTTGTTGTGTAACTAGAAAGTCGAGAGAGCATTCACCAAGTCAATTTCCGATAGTCCCATAGGCATTGAAGTAAACGGAGTCTCCATTAACAATATTTAGTATGCGGATGACACCATGATATTAGCGGATTGTGCTCCAAACTTTACTGGATAAGGTCAAAGAAGAAAGTCAGAAACTGAGTTTTAAAATTAACATTGATAAAGCCAAATGTATATCCATTATTAGAGGCGACACGGCGCATATTAGAGTCTTCAAAGGTAAATGGAACATTGAACATGTATTTAAATATTCTCGATAGCTTCTTTGTGGCATAATAATGTCTATTTATTTCTTTATTCGGGGATCTTTTTTGCCACTAAAACAAACTTATAAAAAATATAAATCAATATTTTGAAAATGACCCTTGCTTATTGATCTTGATAGATATGTCAAATTTGTCAAGGGTCGTCTTTTAAAACTGAAAATGCCTAACAAAAATGAAAATAATTTGTTTAAAAATAATTCTTCTTTTTTATAAGTTTGTTTTAGTGGCAAAAAGATCCCCGAATAAAGAAATAAATTGAACATGTCACTCAATTTAAATACTTGGGATGCTTAACTAACCAAAAATGGGATCTAGATCAGGAAATGAAATTCAAAATCGAACAAGCTCGAATAACGTTCTTAAAATTTTTGACAGATACACACTTAAATTTCAGCTGTAGATATAGGATGGTAAAATGTCACGTCTCGTCCGTTCTTTTGTGGACTCTGCGGCGAATGCTGAAGTTGGGTTGATGATGTGACAAATGAAGATATTCTGCGGAGAGCTCGTTTAGAAGACCAAGCGCTTCTTGAGAAAATTAAAAGAAGAAAAATTGGCTAACTTGAACGTTATCATTTCCAACCCCAATTCTCCAGGTAAAACTAAAAGAAGGAAGAAGAGGATTAGGTAGAAGAAAACTATCCTGGCTAAGAAATATACGACAACGACAATGGACAGGAATTCGGGACTTTCAGGCACTGCAAAACACTATCTCTACGTGATACAACCTTAAAACTATAGGGCACAAAATATCTTACGGTTACTCATATTTTGATTCAACTCAAGTTTTAAGTCTTCCTTATGCACCTATACAACGCTAAGGTAAGAAACAAACAGAAATAGAGTAAATGCCAAATCAACAAATGAAACACCAAGCAAGAATTAAACTTGCGATTTCTATTTCTACATGATAACACCTTAAAACTATTGGCCACAAAATATCCCAACTGTTTAGTCATATCTTGATTTAACTTAAGTTCAACCGTGGTTCAACCTAAATGAGAGAAACAAAGAGAAAGAGAATAAATGTCAAATCAACATCAAGCTCACTGTGACCTGTCTTATATTTTTATTAGGTTAAGGTGACCAAAACCATAGATTTTTAGTAACGTAATCATTTGAGATACCTCTCATGAGATTTTTAAAATTTAAAAATTAGACCAACAAGAAATGACATTATTTTAATTTTTCTTTACTGTCTTTGTTTGTATTAGCTTAAAAAAATGGCCCTGTCCATCGCCAAAGAATCTGTCGCCAATTTAACAAATAATTTTTCTTTTATTAACGCCTTCTATGTGCTAAAAGTAAAATTGTAATAATATTCCATCGGCTGTAGATAAAGATCTCAGGTTTGACTCCTGTTGTATATTATATTGTTTGATTTTTTTAATGTCATTTATTGTTTCTCTAATTTTTAAATTTAAAAAATATTTTAAATATTTCTACCAATTTCAAAAATATCATTTAAAACGTTTAATGTGTCAGGAAATGTTTTTCACATTAAAAATATGTTGTTGAAATCTCGTAAAATCGGTTGGTAAGTAGGTAACTACCTATTTTTATGCAATTTGTTTAAAAAAATTATGAATGAACATGTGCAAAGTCACAAAAAAAGAAACTATTTTATTTAATATATACATATACATCCTGTTCTATGTTCCTGTATGTACAACAGGAGCGCAACACGTGCTTTTGGTGGAGATAAGCTTCCGCTAAACATAACGAAAAGTACAACTTTCAACGCCCATCGTTTCGTAAACTAAACATACCAAATAACATCTGATTGAATTGGTTAACCACAAAAATGAAAAAATCTGCAACTATCCTTTAACATATGTGGATTTGTTACTCATTATATTTAAAAAAAAACTGCTAAGTTTAATGGGGTGTATGGTTTCGGTGTTCTTTTTGTTTTAATTTTATATTTTGACTTGTGCTTACATAGGAAAGATATTTCCGGTTTAACCCTTGAAAATATACAGTGTGTCACACAAAAGCACATCATTTGTCTATAAAAAAATATTAATTTAAAAATACCACTGTACGAGCATTTTTATGATAACCTAAATAAATGTATTGGCTATTAAAGGTTATTCTTTTGTCTGTTAGTGGATAAATCAATTTACATGCAAAAAAATTAATTTACTTGCAAAATTTAAACCAATACCCGTTAATTTTAGCTTTTAAAATAGAATATGCTAAATTTTATCCTAGAATTAGACAAGTTTTCCCACTTCATTAATTTCGACCTAAATTTCCAAATGTTTCTCAATGTCATCGTTAGTCATAACAAAAATGCGAAATATTTTCGGTAGTAGACCAGAGGGCACGTGTTGGCCAGAAGTCAGGTCAAGAATTTTAAGGAATGCCCTTTTCCGGTTATTTTGAAATACCTTTATAGTGCTAAATTAATGGTCATTAATTATCGTTAAGAGGATTTTACACATTTTTCTTATATCTGTATTTTTTTTCCTAAAGTTAAAGCAGAACTAAGAATTTAAAAAATACATTCAAAAAGTAATTTTTACCTACAGAAAAACATAAATAGGAAAATGCATTGTAATAATTACAAAGGTACTGCTATTATTATTGAGGACACAACATTCATCTATAAAAGAACCTCTAAACAAAGATTTTTATCTCAATGCTCATTATCACCGTATCTAGAAAAGAATTGTAGGATCACTCTCACAAAAACTCCATACCGCCGAAGTTTTTGGTCCTCATTTCGGTCTGCATCGTTGTCGCTCACCAGCAACGTTGCCAACCTAAAATCTGTAATCGGTAAATTTATACAAAAAAAATGAGTCGAAATCGCTGTACCTATGTGTTTAATGCGTTACACAAATAAAATGTGATTATGATATTTTTGTATCTGTATTAGGTGGTTTACCTGTTGAACTGACTGATCTATACTGGTTCAAATCTGATAGATTTGCTTGTCTTTCTAACTCAATAACTCTTTGGTATTAATTTAAATAGGAGTATCAATAGCAGAATTATTGTCTATTTTTTGAGAAAGCAATTTGTCTTGAGGGATCTCGTGCCCAAATAAATGTGGTTTGAATACCTAAATTAATATAATTTCCATCCAGATCCATTCAAGTTTGAGCGCATTTGTAGTAGTCTCTTTCTTGTCTTTAAGTTAATGTGTATTTAATGGTCTCTTTACAATTATTAAAAACCCAAAATACTCATTGTAAATAAAATGATTGTTGAAAACTAAGTATCTGTTCTGTTGTGAACTAGATATCAGTTGTGAAGAAGATACCTATACATGGGGAACTAAATATCTGTTGTGAAAATGTTTGTTAGAAAGTAGAGATCTTTTATAAACAAAATACCCATTGTGAAAAATGTTTGTTGAAAATTAGATTACTGTTGTAAATTAAAACAAACAGGTCAATAAACTAGATATAAGTTGTGAAATAGTATGGGTTGTGAAGTAGGTATCTGTTTTGAACGAGATGTTTGTTACGAAGTAGATATGGGTTGTGAACTAGATATTTGTTGTAAACTAGATATCTGTTATGTGGTAGATACCAATTTTTAACAAGATACCTGTTGTTCTTTATAAATGTAAGTCAACGTGAGAAATACCTAAACTTAAGATTACACCTGGTTCATAAATGGATCTAACTTTTTAGAGGATTTATCAGCAGAAATTTACAGAAGGAAAATGTAAAAATTTCTATACCAACATGTTTCAACCCGAGGTAAATGCAATATTCCCAAAACAAAACGGTTTAAGTATCGTAGCGTATATACCTCGGAGTATCAACTAGATGCAAATAGATATCAATTGACAGTATTATCGGAGAATGTTGGTGATTTAGACGTTCTATACTACTTTCTGTCACTTGTCTATGTCAACAAGCCTCAGACTCTTAAAGCCCTTAAAGATAAGATTCGTTTGAAATGCAAAAAAGTATAGTCGAAATTCTGGCAACATAAATCAAGCCCGAATGGTCATCACTTTTTCTAGCCGCAACTTTTTATGCAAAAATAATCAAATAAATACTAAAGTAAATTCAAATCATTTATGAAAAGAATCAAAGACTATTGGGTAACTTTACACCTTACACATAAAAACCTGCAGTATCAGCATAGATTTTTATGAGTCATTTCTCGCCACGCATTGTGAGTCAACACATTTATAACGCCTGACATTAGAGGTGTGATTTGTTAGCAAGGATCATGTGAGTATTTAACCTTGTGTTTTGTGTTTAATTCTTTACATTAAACGCTGTACATTTCAAGTTTCTTAAACGCATCTAATTAAGCATCCAAAAAGTGTTTATCTAAAGAGACGAAGAAGTTTTTAAATAATAAGGGTGGATTGCACTCCAAAAAAAGGCTTAAAAACTAATACCAGGAAACACGATCTGAGCTATTTACACAAAAATTGTGGGATTACCATAGACCCTCGTACGAATGCTATTTGATACATTATTCAGTTTTCTGTTTCAGCGAAACTTTTTAATATACGATGTTAATTTCCTATTTCATGTAATTTTTGGACAGCTCATCTATAGTCTAATATATTATCATTTTTATTATATTTTTTTTATTTCATCCTGTCCAGTAAATACACTTCCCTATAATCAATTTGGCGCCGGTAAGTAAAACATTACGGTATCAGGTACTGTAATGTGTTGCCTAGCAACGCTGCTCTGATTGCTTAAGGGAAGATAATTACTTTTAATTTTTGAAATTTAAAAATACTATAATGACGATAAAATAAAAATAAAATAATTAATTACTTACTTTTACATTCATATGTAAGTCAATGTTATATTAATTTTATATTAACAATTAAATCTTAATAATAAAAAAATTATTTGACAGTGACAGATGGCTTTCAAGGTAATTTGACTAATCAAGTTACGAACTATTTTTAGTCAAGTTACGAACTACTGTTAAAATTTTTATGAATTTATTAATTTATAAAAACAGGATGAAATAAAATATAATACGATACATGGTCGTTAGGTGTTTTTACCCACGACTCATAAGGAAATTGCGTATTTTTTAACCTATTACTATGTCAGTAAGTGTCAAATTATTGAGGAGTTGTGTTATAGTTTTATTTACTAAACTAGTGGGGTAAGTAAATAGAAACCTGTAGTATTATGTTGGTTACCTACAGTTTTCATTAAATTAAACTAACATTTGACATTTCTCAGACAGAACTGTCTGCGAAATCGGATATTTTTGACAACTTATGCCAAAATTTAAATTTTATATTTGTTATTTTTAGTTTCATACAAAACCATTTGGTAAGTCGTGGGTAAAGCATAGTACTTCACTCGAGGAACAAATTGCATATTTAGCTCGTTTCTATAGCCCCTTCGCTCGCAAACTCGCTCATGGGCCAAACACACTCGCTGTAATATGCAATTTACTCCACTCGTAAAGTAATATACTATTACGTCGCCTCGTCCGTAAACTAACTCGTACTGTAATAAGTCACCTACCGACCTTGTAACGTATAATACTATTACAGGTGACATTAGTGTCTTTTTTATATTTCCATGTTTATTTTTTTTTTAATACCTCAAGCATGTTTTAACAGTATCTTTTTTGTAATGATCCAAATTGATACTTCTTAAGGTATATACCACAAATACAGAATACTGAAATGCCTAAAGACTCTGATTATTTGCTTAATGTAGAGCTTTACCTGCATCCTGCTTTAGTTTATACTGGCCTTCATTGAAGATTCAGATTGGTAGTTAAAAAACCACCTAAAATATTTGACTTTCAGCTTTATTTAATCAATTTTTTTACTAAAATTATTCGTCAACAAACTAAACTATTGTGACCAAATCATCTTAAACTAAAAACATTCATTGATGATTTCTAGATATGTCTGGAAGCGTGTCTAGCACAACCCCTGACTTCCTTGGCCTGACCCCCATGAACTCTCACCCCCATTGCAAAATGTTATAATTGGGAATTCCCGTCTGCCGTTTTCACTAATGGTTTTAGCTGTGCTTAAGTAGGGGAAATTCTATATTATCTTCAATCTGAATTAACTTCCACCTGGCCAGAGGGTTGCAAAGGAGCATTAACATGTTGCGTCTGTGGTTTTATGTTCAGAGATAGTAGGTTTAGAAAAATAATTTAAAATTTTGGTAATGATGTGAGGGTATATTCAGAATAAACTTATAAAGATCTTTTTATGAACAATTTGATGAATAAAAATTAAAGCTTTTTTTTAGTATAGGTGCTTAAAAACAAGGTGTAAACAGACATTTTAATTAATGTTCTGTTAAAACATAAATAAATATATTATCAAGTAGATTTCTTAATAGTTTTTATTTATTTTCGTAGTGTTATTCGAAAAAGAAAATAAATTTTTCGGTCGTTTCCCTCATAATTACTAGGGGAAGGGGGGGTATGATGGGGTAGCTAAGGGAAATAACAAAAAATACAGCATAATCACTATGTTTATTAGTCTCATTAATTTTTGGCACGTTATGTCATTAATCTAACTATGATTTGGTACAGTCTTTGGAGAATCAACATATAATTTTTTTTAATAATTAATAATTAATAGGAACATTATGAAAACCCATCTTGCCCCATACTACGGGGTATGATGGGGTAATGAAATTGGGGCATGATGGGGAAGGCTAGTCGTTGTCACAAAACAAACAAATGTGTATTTCCTCCAGATCTTCATCGTCCACGCCAGCACAGGCGTTGTGAGCCCAACGCCCACAGAGCTGGCAGCCTACCCAAGGTTCTGACGATGTCAAAAAGTTGTTGTTTGGATCATTACAATATAAGCAAATGGCATCTTCATCATTGTTCTTTTGTTTTTTGGCTGCTGGTTTGCCCTTTTGTTTGTTTTTATTAGCATTCTTTTTGAGGCGAGGATCACTAGGATTGGATGTTTTCCCCGGCTTTTTCAAATTTTCCAGCTCATTTTTATAAGGTGATGAAGTTATTATAGCAGTTTTTCCTCGACGGTATTTTTTCCTTTTTTCAGTTCGTTGAATAAAGGGAATGGGCAAAATATCATTTGGGGATGCATTGTCGAAGCTAGACGTCAGATCACGGCATGCTGCACGAATGGAAGGTTCGGGATAATAAGAACATCCAGGTTCAGGTTCTGGGGCTGTTGTTTTATCCACTCTTGGTGTGACATGTTTGTAAGTTTCGGTGATTGAGTTTGTTCTAGGTGGGGTGGACGATGTCGTTGTAGCTTCAGGTTCTTTTGTAAGAGTTTCAGTATGAGAAGTTGTCATGACTGTTGAAGTTACAGTCGTGACTGTTGTTGTTAAAGACAGACATGGCGCTGCGCCAGATTGAAGAGCTTCTGATACCATTTGATGTTCTACATTTGATGAGTCTACATTATTTTGGATGTTCGTAGTTTCAGCAGAAATAAAATCAGCATCAGTAAAATTATTTTGATTATAGGGCCATATGCCACATTTTCTAAATGCGTTAATAGCGGTGGACATTGTAGCCGCCTGAACGTATGCATTACCAAATATTTCACTAATCTGGAATACAGTTACCACACGTCCAGGATGTGACCTCAACCAACCTGTAACAGCATGGTCGTAATAAGTGCTGAGTGGCTTCATAAATGCGACGTCTGCAGGCTGCATTTTGTGTGTGCAGTGAGGAGGAAAGCAAAGTATAATCACTCCATTTTCACGAGCTAAATCAATGACTTCCAAATTTTGAGTATGACTCACATGTCCATCTAGAAGCAGCAATACGTGGTTAGAAGGAGTAGCTCCGGAAAATTTGATAAAATTTTTAAACCAAGTCAAAAATATTTCTGACGTTATCCAGCCTCGAGGATTGCAAACTGCTGTAGTACCTGGTGGAGCAAGATCTAAAAGTTCTGGCTTCATTCGTTGTCTCGGAAAAATCAAAAGTGGGGGCATGTAGGTTCCAGCTGCGTTAAAACATATTTCTACTGTAATAGTCTGTCCACGTTCAGCAGATGATAACGAACCCACTTGCTTTCGTCCTTTCATAGCTAATATTTTGCTCTTGGTTTTAGACACAACGGAAATTCCAGTTTCATCACAGTTATATATTTTGTCAGGGGTCAACTCATACTTATCATAAATATCTCCGAGCAACTGATAGAATTTACTTACGGCCACTTTATTGAACCCCATTGCTCTAGCTGCTGATGTAGCTTCAGGTTTACGAATTGATAAATTTTGATGACGTTTCAAAAAACTTTTAAGCCAATCCACGCCTGTCATTTCTTTATCAGTATTAAAATTGTGTGTCTTTCCATTTTTAACTGCCAATTGATATGCTAGACGTCTCAGTTCGATAGTTGTTAGTCCAAAAAGACGCTCTTCCATATATTTCAGATATGCTTCTATTTCACCTTCTTCTTTAGGTGTAAATATAGTTTTTTTCGGGCCTAAAGGTAGACCAATAGTAACTTCACCCCCTCCCTTAATTTTCTTAACATATCGCTCTAAAGTAGTCTGAGGCACTGCGTATGCAGAAGCTGCTTTTTTGTATCCCATCTCTTTGCTTAAAATTTTATCCACAGCCACTTTCATAGAATCAATCGACCACTCTCCTCTTTTGGTTTTTTTCTTGTAAGTACGTACCATGATTTTGCCTAAAAAACAATAAATTAATGTTATTTATTAAGAAACTAACATTAACCCAGTCCCAATACCCCATTTTGCCCCAATGCCCCATCATACCCCACACACAATACCCCATCTTGCCTCGTAAGGTCACACTGGACAAAAAAAAAATACCCAATAAAATCTTTAACGGATTCCTACAAATAACATACCATATCAAAATAAACAACACTAGTAACCAAACATCAAAAACACATAAATGGGGTGATCATAATTACCTTAAAATAATGACGTTTAACCTTACAAAAAATTATATCGGCGAAGCGGTAAACCAGTTTTTCGTTTGTAAACAAAAGACGCGTGCACTCCCGCTCACAGTTTCTCTCGCACTAACTGTCAGTTGAATGAGGCTTCCTATTGGCTTATTGTTTTATATTCGCAAACGTCTAGTTTCTTGTATGTGTGCGGTACCCCGTCTTGCCTCGGTACCCCGTCATGCCCCCCCTTCCCCTACGTAGTTTCAATCTATTTCTGTTGATATTTTGCCAAATTCTAATTAATTTTTGGTACTCGAGAAAAATTTGAGTTTTAATGTTTTTATGATAGACCTATTCTAAATTTGATTTCTATTTAATTTCAATAAAATTTTCTAAAAATATCGGTAGCAACGAGGAATACATACCAAGTGCAATGTTCATTTCCTCTCTAGATTTTTAAATATATATTGGGAAAGTAGTATGACTCATTTCATTCTAGTGTGAGGAATTATTTTGAATATTCTAAATATATTTGTTTATTTTGTATAAATAGATTTAAGTTTAAATGTTCCAAATACTGTACATTAAAAGTTTTATATCCAAAAAGATTAAGGTGTTATTAAAAGCACTAAAAGCACCATATATAGACTAGAATAGTAGGATCTCTCTGTCCGCCACCTTTGCTCTGGTATGCAGACCGATTTTTCGTTGTATCTACCAATTTAGGAAATAATCTACCGATATACCCTTTTGTTTCATATTTATTAAACTTTTTTGTAACTTAATTTAAACTTACCTTGTTTTATTAAAAAAACACTTTAAAAATTTGTCGCCATTTGTTGAAATCTACCCATTTCTACTCATTTCTTCTATTAATCTACAGATTTCAGAAATTTTAGGTTGGCAACACTGCTGGTGAGCGACAACGATTCAGAGTAAACTGCAGACCGAGAGTTTCGCAGTATGGAACAAGTTTTTGCAAGGTATATACGGTGCTAAAACGTTGATAAATACCATAATTTTAGTATTATAAACTAAAGTTTATCTATTCTTGCATTAGTTAATCATTTATTAATCAAAGTTGGGTTGTGACGGGGTTCTATTAGAATTAAATACCTTTATTTTTATATTTTTTAATTTTCTATCTACTGCAGTACACTTTAGCTTTGAAAGTTTGTTAATACTCTATAATAGTATAACCGGAAATATAGACAAGTTGCCTTTTAAAAGCTGAAAAACTTATGATAATTTAAATAACTGCTGTTTTTTGTGGTATTAATACAAAAAAGGTAAAAAAACACAAAATACTTTTTATTATTGTTTATTTTATTGAAATTTGGGCTATTGCAATTTGTTTAATCAATTTTTTACAAAAATGTCTACCTAATTTTTTCGGCGATTTCCATCACTTTCCTAGTGTTTCTGGTTGAATTCCAAAAATTTCGTTCCAAAGGTTCTAAAGGTAAACTTTAGATTTTCTGCTGTAGGTAAAGGGCAACTTGGTTTATGCCGGTAATAGTAAACTTTGGACTTTCTGCAAAACTCTGGACTAGCCTTTGCAACGAGAAGGTATTTCACAAAACTAATTGACGAGAACCAACTTAAGAAAAAAATAATTCATTTTTAGAATGGCGAAGAACTGCACAATCGTATAGTCTTTCGCAAATAAACTCATTTGCTAAGCGTTGTCCCACAGAGGGAGTAACGAGTCTTAAATTTATTTTGTAACTTTACTGATAACTGTCTTTAAATCGTTACAGTGGCTGCCTTCATCATATTCTCGAAAGTAACAAAAAGCATGTTATCATTTTTGTTTTTAAAGTTTTCGTGTCAATTTTGTGATTTCTTTGCAATTTTAAGTTATTCAATCATAACTAGTTCCCTAAGCGAACAGCTGTGTTATCACCAATTGTTCAATTGACTAAAATATGATCTAAGCACACTCTCAGCTTTTTAAATGTCTTAAACTAAAAAACAAAAACCATTTAAAGACAAGGATGCAAGGATGTAAGGAATAATCGATTTACAGGAGTATAATGTTGGTAGGTTTTTGATGTTAGGTTTAAAGACCCTGTTATACGACTTGGTCTCCTTTTTAGGAATGAATGGTGAAGTTTGGAAAGAGGTCATTACCAGTCGCTCGGTATCATTTGGTGCTTGCTTGATTTTGCTTTCTTGTTTCCTAGGTTGTGGAACTTGCCCAAACTGAATCAAAATACTTTCATGTTGTGTGAATTTGTATGGCTGTGTAATCCCACATTTTGCAATGTGGGTTTGAGAGATTTACTTCCATTTAAACTAATATTAACGATAACTAAGCCTAAAAGCAAATTTTTGCAGATTATTCATAAAATTCAATCCCAGAGACTATGATTTTTGTTAGCCATTCTTCTAGTTATTTGAATCTAACTATACAGGATTTTTAAAGCTTCTTTTTCTGCTTTCTCTTTATTCTGTATAACTATTTGTTAACAAACAGCCCTGTATATGTAGCAATATTCGATAGTGAATAAGTCTAATAGAAATCTTCTGCTTAATGGATTTCCCGGATTTGACTTTGCTGCTACGCACTGTCAATTATTAATCTGCTGTTACGTACTTTCAACTTGTCTTTCCTGACAATAACTAAAAAGTAAATTGTCCATATACTACTTAAATTAATATTTATTTTGTATTTGTCTAGTCTTAGATACGAGGGTTGTCTTTTTAGTTTTGCAATAGACTTAAAGCACTTTATTGTGTTTCAAAATATGTCCCACCAAAATTAATACACTTTTGCATACGTTTAAACCAATTGGTAAAATAGTTTTTACAGTCTTCAGTTGACACCTGCTAAATCGCTGATTTAAAGGCATCGATGGATTCTTATGGGGACTGGTATCACTGCCCACGCATTGAATTCTTGATCTTTGGGTACGTGAAGAAGTCGTTGGGGACTTAACGGTAGATGGTCTAACAATTTGAAATTTTGAAGCTTCAAATCTCGATTGTCTTTTTGGCTTTATGAAAACTTGCATTGTCCTAATGTAGGATAATTCGCCGGTGTGTGTTACCTTGTCGGAGTTTCGCAATAACTTCTGATAAACAAACGTTTATATGCTAATCGGAAAAAATCGTTGTTCGATCTTCTAAAGCAATTATTGCCACATGACCAGATTTTGACACTCCAAGAGCAGATCACTTTTGTTGGTTTTTCTTCATAGTGAAACACCCACACAGCGGATTGGCGTTTATTTTTCGGCTCGTAGGAGTAAATGGAAGATACTGTGCCACTAACAATTCTATAAACGATTTTGAGCTTTCTTTGTTGAACCGTTTCAATGTTTTTTGACACCAAATGACGCGAACCACTGACACCAAATGACGCGAACCGCTTTTTGCTCTTCTGTGAGCATATGAGGGATCCAACGGAAAACCAACTTCGTAACACCCAGTTCTTTTTGTGGGATCTTTTGAATCAAGGTTTTTTGAAATGGTCAAAGATGCCACTATCTTCCGGTATGACACACGGCGGTCATCCTTAATTAGCTGACAAACCGCATCAATATTTTGCTGTTTGACTACTGTTTTGGTTGGACCTAGCCTGGATTTCGTCGCTGAAACTGGGAGCCAACAGATTGAAATTCGCAATACCAGTGGGAAATAGTTAACTGGTGTGATGCTTCATTCCCATACACAGAAACTAATTCAGCGAGACATTGTCTGTTGGGGTAATATTCTCCGAACATTTTAAAAAATTATTGCTTGAATAATATCAATATCAACGAAAGATTGAGGTTAGATTTGTGTCAGAAGATTCTATGGGTGGCGCCTTTTAAGCGGCTAATTGCAAAAGTAAAAACGCAACTCTATATTTCAGTTGATTAAGAGCAACTTGGTAGAATACGAAATGCACGGAGAAAACTTCATTGCGTAAAACAAAACGACACAGATACGTCTATTTGGTGACAGTTGAGTCAAAGTCAAAATGATCAATAATTATAGATACCTATGTTTGCAGTACCTACTTAAACAAAAATATCTTTTTCATTATTAAAAGAAAAACTACGTGTTAAGCTACGCATAACAAATGAAGGCACGGTATAAGCAAGAAATATTTTCGAAATAAATTCATAGAGCGTCTAAATATATATTTTCGAACCCGTACATCCTGCCAGAATCAATGACGCTTTCTGTGATCGTTTTCAACTTCGTTCAAAGATCCCGCGAACAACGTCAAACGAAAACCTGTTGGAAATTTTGGCAAAAACACAAGACCTGTAAGTTATCGTTGACCACTGAGATGATTCAAGGAAACTGGCCCTGATCTGACCAGAATTTGTGATAGGTTGGAATTTTTATTTTCGGTTATATGACACATTTATATCGTGAAAATATATTTGAATATTTCCTTGTCCCACATTCTATTTCACCAGCAAATAGATCTCTAGAAAAATAAATGTTGTATTCCACCAGACCACCACGTCTAATCTAATTAGTACATTTTATTGGCATTCTTTACTGGTTTTGACTTTTATTTCAAGAAATAAATTTTTCTGCTCACTTTTATGTTCGTCTAGACACATGTAATTATAATTACTGTTGTTTTAACGATGTGTTTAAAACATATAAGTTGCTAATGAAAATAAGCAAAAAATTTTGGCACACGACTGCAGTAAAGATTTTCATTTACACTTTTTATAAATCAGAAATCATTACTTCATTATAAAAATTGTATTTCGCATTTTTTAAAACTCTACAACCGTTGGCTTGCATCAACAGATCTTTACTTTCTTTTTTTGTCCATTGAGTATATCTATACAATCTCACTTTTTCCTGATCTACTTTTACAACTGCTTTTAGCAGTTTATACTACGAACGAAAAGTTGTTCCTCAAGAAACATTAAAGTTTTGATTAACATAAACTTTGAAAGTAAAAAATAAACCTTATTGGATCTGGTGATAACTTCAAAAAAAAGCTCCTGAAAATAAGTGGACGTGAATGGCATACAGAACCGAAGTAAGACCTAAGTTAACAAACAAAAGGTAAGTACCTGCCTGCTGTACGAAAACACAAGCATTTGTAACCATCTCTTTCAGATTTTATGACAGTTCAACCAATTACAGCGTGCAAGTTGAGTATTAGGTGATGATGAAGACTTAAAGTCTGGTTTTTCTTGAAATCTAACAAATTTTTTTTTGTCTATCCGTCTCTTTAAATACATACTTTTTCCATCAAACCTAAGAAACGACGAAACCTACTTAAGATACACTGAACTCTGCTGGATAACGTCTAAACTGCTTGACAATACAATGAACTCTTGTGAATATTTGAACTTGAACTGACGTTAACTACCCATACATCCCCTTATATACAACGTTATTTAATCTAGTCAGTGTTTTTAGAACTTTCTAGAATTTTCTAGAAACATTATTTAATCTTGTCAGTGTGTTTAGAAGTTTCTAGAATAACCAAAAAACAATCTTTCAAATTAAGGTCCGTTGCTTTACGGTTATCCCGTTACACTGCCCCCTCCTTAGATTCAATCCTCCTGGAATGTTATTTCCTACATCGGAATCCCGCACGCTCCCTGAGCCAGCCAAACCATCTTCTTCGAGTTGCTGCGCATCTCCACTGTGGTTTCCGTGGTAAGGCGCCAAACGATCATGATGGACCACGACGGGTTTCCCTCTGGGAATTTTCACGATGCGATAGATGACATCGTTAATCTTCTTCTTGATGGTGTATGGACCTTCCCAGTTCTTCTGTAATTTGGGACAAATACCTCGACGCCGTCGGGGGTTATGGAGCCAGACTAAATCTCCAACTTGGTAACTCTTTTCCATTGTCCGCGTGTCATAGTACCTCTTCATCCAATCACTAGATAATTGAAGTTTTCCACGCACCAGGTTGTTATATTCTCCATTCGATTCTAAAGATCGGCGACATATTGTTCACGGGCCATTTCTTCACCAGGTTTACAACCAAAGACCAAGTCACATGGTAGCCTCATTTCTCTACCGAACAGGACCTTCGCAGGCGTTTGGCCAGTTGATTCGTTAATGGCCGATCGAATTGCCATTAGAAATAGTGGAATATGTCGATTCCAATCCATCTGACACCACTTTTGACAGATAGTTGGTTATAGTCCGGTTCATTCGTTCCACCATTCCATCAGACTGAGGGTGCATCGCTGTGGTTCTCGTTTTGTGGATGCCTAATCTTTGGCAAACTTCTTGAAACAGCTTGCTCTCAAAATTTCTCCCTTGGTCTGAATGTAATTCTAGTGGTACCCCAAATCGGCTTACGAATTCTTCAACTAATATATCTGCTAAAGTGGTGGCTTCCTGATTGGGAACTGCATAGGCTTCAACCCATTTAGTGAAGTTGGCCTTGACAACAAAGATGTACTTGTTTCCTACATCGCTCTGTGGAAGTGGCCCCAATACATCTACTGCGATTCTTTTAAAAGGACTTCCAACCAGGTATTGCTGCATTTCCGCCTTCGGTTTTCGGTACGGACCGTTACTGGCAGCACATGTAGTGCATTTACGACACCAATCTTTAACATCATTAGTGCAATTTACCCAGTAAAATCTATCTCGGATCTTTTGCAGCGTTTTCGTCATACGCAGATGTCCTCCAGAACTATCATTATGCATCTGTTTTAAAATTTCTGGTACAGCATTTCTTGGGACCACTATTTGTGTCCTTGTTTCTGTGCCCTCGGAATTTTCTACAAGTCTTTTAACGAGCCCACCGTCCAAAATGAAAGAGTTCCATTGGGACCAGTATGCTTTTAAAGCAGGAGAGGATGAGGATATCTCTCTCCACAACGGACGACGGTCCATTCTCTTCCACTCCCGAATCTTTCTCAGAACGGGATCGTTTTCTTGTTGCTCCTCCAGCATAGAGCTCTCGTCTTCTGGCACAACCTTAACTCAGGCAAGTTTTTCTTCGTTCTGCTAGACTCGGGTACAATGGGGGCAAGTATTTCCTATGTGGCCTAGTTCTCCGCAGTTCTAGCACCTCACTGGGCGCCTTGCTTTTGAAGAAAACTTCTTTAACCTCTCCACTACCGCTTCGACGTTGCTGACGGCATAAACGGCATGGTCGAAGTTACCAGTGTCTTCCATTAGTCGAGCAGCTCCATGTGAGGCCTCCGTCGCCGCATCGAACTCCAAGACAATGGTCAAGGCGTTTACAAGAGATCTCGGTCTCGCCAACCGTACAGCCCGTTGCAACTCGGCGTCTCGAAGACCATCGGTAAAGGTTTGGATCGCCAGGCAATCCAGAAAATCTTCTGCTGCATTTGGATACGCAAACCGTACCATTTTTTCCACTTCTGCCTTGAACTCCTGGATAGTTTCTCCATTTTTCTGCTTCTGACTTTTCAACTGCACTCGGTATACTGGTTGTAGATGACTTTGACCATAACGCATCTCTAGACGATTCACCAATAGCTTAAAATTGTCAACCTCATCCGGTGTCAATACATGCAGGACGTCTAAAGCCTCGGTTCGCAGAGACATGGTTAGGAACAATGCCTTCTCCTGGGGTGACCATCCATTCGCTATGGCCACTGCGTCAAATTGTTTCAGGTAATTTGACCAGGAAGTCTTCCCGTCGAAGGTCGGGGGTTTTATCGTCATTCGTACCTGGGCCGCCTCTGCGTTTCCTTGTCGTTCGACATCTACGTGGCCGGTTTCCCTCCTTTCTGCATTTCCGTCGCCGTGGTGGATGATTTGGTTTCAGCGACAAGCTTCCAGTTCTTGTTGAAGCTTTCTTATTTCGGACTGCATTTGCTGGTTGATCTCGTCTCGCAAGTTGGCAACTTGCTGATTTTGCTCGTCTCGCATTTTGGTCACTTGCTGATCCAAGTTTTCCACTTGCTGATTCAAGTTGGCCACTTGCTGATTTTGCTCGTCACGAAGATGTGATATTTGCTGGGAGAACGAACTGGATAACTCATCTGATATGGTAGACATCCGCTGTGATAGCTCCTCTTGCTGGCTTCTCATCTGACTGGATAGCTCCTCTTGCTGGCTCGGCATTCGTCCTGATAGCCCTTTTTGCAGCTGGGAAAGTTGTTGAGTTTGTTCTTCTTGTTGGCACGTTATTCGTTGCGACAGCTGGGACATATCTTCGCGCTGGCTGCTTATCTGACTGGACAACTGGGACAGTTGTTGCGTCTGTTCCTCTTGCTGGTTCGTCATTCGTCCTGATAGCTCCTCTTGCAGCCGGGAAAGTTGTTGAGTTAGTTCAGAATTTGCTTTTTGAACTGGGTCTTCGAACTCCACAGCGTCAGGGTCCAAATTATTATTTACGTAGTATTCACGGAGCCTTCTCAACAATACGGATTTGGTCCCAGTAGTTTCCAACTCCAATTCTTCGAGCTCTTTTCTGAGCTTAGCCACCAATAGTTTTTTTTTTAGGCATTCTTGTATCTTCACCCCACACCTGACACCAATTTGAAACACTTATGGGGACTTTTACACAATTTATTTACAAAATTGTTAAGATACACTGAACTCTGCTGGATCACGTCTAAACTGCTTGACAATACAATGAACTCTTGTGAATATTTGAACTTTTGAACTGACGTTAACTGCCCATACATCCCCTTATATACAACATTATTTAATCTAGTCAGTGTTTTTAGAACTTTCAAATTAAGGTCCGTTCCTTTACGGTTATCCCGTTACAATACTGAATTAATTTGAAAAACAACAGTCAAGCAAGAATTTGAGTTTGCTATAAAAACAAGAAAATATGATTTGGCAAGTGTAAGAAAAACCTAAAACAACAAGAAAATGAAAAACTAAAAAGTGGTCGTTAACTTAGAACAACTCTATTATACTTTGCCTTTGCCAACAATTTACAAAAATTAAAAAATAACTATAACTGTATCAAGAACATAAACTAAAAACAAAAATAGCCAAAGTAAACTCCTGATTACAGTAATTTATCAAAATATTTGGATTACAGGAGTAAGGAAAGCAATCTCAGCCCCCAAAAACTAAAAGGAGTAAAATAATAGTAAATGCATTAATGGTATAAATGATATAAATGGAAAAATATACGATGATAAAGTAATTTTACTCTACATACGAATTTAATAGTTTTATATTTTATTGTATTATTTGGTATTGTAATCATCCAGATCAAAGTTAGCAAGTTAAATCTTAAGACGAGCTTAAATAGTTTAATCTTTTTTCTCACGTAGCATATGAATTGGCTATGAAGGAGTGTCGTTGAGGCCGCACTCGGGTAGTCCGGAGTCTGAGGTTGTCTTTTAGAGTCACCCTTTGGGGTATCTCTTTGTTAATAAGTATACTTGTTGTTTATTTCCTGTTGTTTACTTCATCTTCCATTTGGTAAGGTTTTTGCCTTCAGCAAGATGGTTAGATAACCACTACTTGGGTGAGAAGTGCTTCCAGTAAAGCTACTCCTCGTCCCAAAACACTAGGGCACATTCTCTAACCTCCCAGGAGTAACAATACTTAACATTATCAATAGAAAAGTATCATAAATAAATTATGAAAGTATAAAACCATTTTTCTTCTTTTTTACTCTCTTCTGTCTTTATATAAGCTATGTTTTTTTATAAGGTGCTCAAACAGTAGTCAAAATAGAACCAAAAAATTGCTTGGAAAACAAGAATAATGATGAATACAAGTAGAAGTAAGAACAGCAAACACCAACCGAAAAGAAAAAAGAAGAACTTTAACTTATTTCGTCTTACTAAAAAAACTGTCTTAAATCATAACCATGTAAAAATAAGAAAAAATATATCTGGAAGTAGCAATGAGGGCCAAAATGGAAAAAAAATATAACCCAGAAGAAGGATAATTACATAAAATGCCTATTTATTAGCTATTATTTTCGCGCATAATATGCGCATTGAATTTGTCGCGCAGCCTCAAAATTCTCGCGAAGCATGTATAGTTGTGTTGGCGTTGTTTCGCATGCACGATAATAAATGAATAAGAAAAGAGTGTCAATAAGCAATTCCTAAACAAGAATTTTATTAAAGCAAGAAAAATGATACGAAAAGATTTGAGTTAAATACCAAAAATAAAATGCAGAAAGGAACCCCCTGAAATAAAATATATAACTCTCCACAGGCATTATTTTTTTAATTTTCCAAAATCCTCTCTAGATAAACTGAATTGTTGTTTAATTTAAATTTAGTTTCTTTTATGTTATAATATTTAGAAACCGCGGGTAGCGATAAGGGGTGAAATTTGCCAATATTTACGGGAAATTTTCGTCAAATTTTGTCCCTCTTTACCTCTGGTCGCCACCTCTTTTGTATCCAACCAGCTGTCCCCCATTTTGGATTTAGGATTATCAAGGGTCCAACATTACGTAGTAGAAATGTCGGACATATTATTGATGATGATTTTTTAACCAAATTTTGGTCCTCTTTACCCTTGTCCGCCACCTCCTTTGTAGGCACTCAGGTGTCCGCTCATCAGGATTTCGAATTGTTGTATCAACACCTTCGACTGGAAAATTTTTTGTCCATATTACTTATGACGACAATTTCCTGTAAGAATTTTGCAACTTTTTCCCCTTATAGCAACCTCCTAGGTATCCACTAAAGTATCCGCCTGAGAAGAAGGTACCTGTATGGAATGAACAAGTTGAAAAAGAGAAATGTCATATTACGGATAACGGCGAAATTTCGGCTCCAGCTCTTAGACTAAAAGGAATCCGTATACACAATAGGAACGGCTAAGAAAAGAATGGCAAAGGAAATTCCAAACAAGCAGCATTTAATTGCAGATGAAAAATAAGAAAAAATGATACAAAAAAATGTGAATTAAATATTGAAAGTAAAATGCAGAAAACAGAAAATAAATTTCTTTGATGTTATAAAATTTAGAAACTGAATCATGAGTCAGTGGTAGAAAGAAAAAGAGAAAATTGAGAAAGGTATAAGCAAGAGGTGGTCGTGGACGTCGGCCAAGACGTCTCCGACGCCGTCCAATATTTAGCGTCTCGGCGCATTCCGAAGTCAAATTTAGACGGCGACTGCCTTCAAACCTTTCATTCTGATTATACTGCATATGTTCAAATTGCACCTGCGTTGCGTTCAAGTCTTAAATTCAATAATATTCTGTTTTTCTAGATTTGATATCTTATTTCATAAAAAAATACATCTATCAAATCATACAGACAAACGTTTAAAATTTTAAATTTGATGTATGGCATATATGAACTTTTATGAAGAACAATGAAAAAAATTCTGTTTAAAAGTAGATTTATATCAAAAAATAAATATAATTTGCTATAAATCTATATTTTCTGCAAAAATTGATGTAGGTACACGTAAATTATCTAACTGGAAGTAAATAAATATAAGGTAAAGTTGAGGAAGGTAAAGACTAGCATGACTTTTGAAGAGAGGAAGAAGAGCTGTACGAAACAGCTTCTAAGAAAGACTAATAAAATTAAAGTAATTTAGGCGAAAAATATGCTAAATGGATAAAAGAGCACTAAAGAAATATCAGAGACACACATTTTGGTGCAAGGTTACAGTGAAACATTTAGCCAAAAATATGTTTTTTTCCATATTAGGACAGGAAAACTAATACTCATTGAAAGTATGAAGAATAGTGATGTTAGGAACGTGTTTACCCAGAAACCCAGAAAAAGTCGAAGAATTTAGTGAAACAAGCATCCAGCATCGTGATATTTTGAAGAAGGTGGTGAATTTTGTAAAGACAAAAAAGTCAGTCTTCTAGACTGGCCTAAAATCCATCGTATTGAAAATTTATAGGATAGATGCGAAGTTGCATAAAGTGGATTGTACCTACCAAAAAAAACAACATTAAGATCTGGTTTCGAGATGACAAAATCAAGAAAAATACACATCAAAGGATGACATATTCCCTATTAAACAATACTTAAATATATATAATTTAAACAATACTTATATATAATTTAAGTAGTACCTACTGTTTGTACTGTTTGGCTTTCGATAAAGAATATTAGGCAACTGAAGTTATAAATTGAATATATAAAATTTTGTTATTAGGCTCTTATCGTCTGTTCCTTAAGGAGGCTTTACATTGAGGCAACTAAGGGCAACACATCCGCATGCTGGAAGTTGGATATTTGCAAATATTCATGTAACCAGCTTTAGCTTTTAATTTGTTATCCTAGTTTGTACTGAGTGTTTTAAAAAAGACAAGTGTGTCAGAAAATAATGCTCACTTGTAAAGGTTTTCGTCGGATGACTTTTTTCGTTTTTAAGAAGACCTAACTTAACAGGAATGGATAGAATCGCATCGTTACCTTTTGGTAATAAAACACCATCTAAAAATACTGTTTACAATTGATTTGCAAAATTTCGTCGTGGTCGTGTGTAGATGAATCTTGTGAACGTCTTGTTGAAGAAGATGTGAGGTACCATGATTTAATAATGTTTTTTGGCATTTTGGAAAGTGCAGTATATCAATTATCAATTTACCATAAATATTAAGGTATAAAAAATTGGTTTCAGATAAATACTACACAATATAATCGAAGATCCAAAAAGCTTCTTGTAAATTGGTATAAGGTAACACAAAAACTTCAAAAAGAGAACTTGAGAATCTGTATACAACATCGATGGTGAAACGTAAAATCCGGATTATCTTCTCCCTTATTTCATTATAGTAATGCAAACAACCACTAACTAGTGGTCGGTATTGTAGATAGGATAGCCCCTGTACTCGTTGTAGATATAGAAATTCTTTGTATAAAATGTTGCTTATTCATAACCGACTTTTTGAGTTGTCCCACTATTGATCTTAATATGTGATATAATATGAACCGAAAACTAAGCAACAATCCACTGCTAAGTTGTTTGCTTACGAAGCACTTTAAAGAAAATTTTATCAATTGTTTCTACTTTTTTACTAGACATATTGGTACCATTTCATTGGAGGATCAAAGAAAAGTTAAAGATAAATGGTAAACAACCAAAAGTCATAGCAAAAATCATCAACAATGTCGCATCATTCCTGTTTATAAAATGAGAGCTTCCATACAGCAAGCCTAACAATCGATTGTCTGAAGAAGGAAAACATCGAAATAATGCTCCATTGCTCGTATTCTCCTGACTTATCTCTGGATCTGGATCTGGAAATTTGGGGAGGAGAGAGCTAGTGCTTAGCCAGCACTGAGGCCACATATAACCCATTGTGCATCCTCCCGTATTGTAGGGATATTCTCACCTCAGGCTGTCACCAGGCCTAATGATTTAAAATAGGTGATGAGGCTCCCGAGGGGGATCTCCCTGCCATCGGCTGGTGTAAGCCAATATTCGCCCAACACGGATCTTCTGATTTCAGAAAAAGCAGAGCAGTCAGACATAATGTGTTCTACTGTTTCCTCTTCTTGTTCGCAGCCTCTGCATAGCGGCGATTCTGTTCATTTCATCCTAAAGAGATGTTGTCGCAATTGGCAGTGACCTGTCAAGATTCCCACAGCTGTTCGGATATTTTGTTTGGTCAATGCCTTAAATTTCCTGACTTATTGTCTAACAAGGTTTTTTTGTTTCCTTTGTCAAACAAAATTACGTGAACAGCCATTTTTACTCAGGAAACTGTTAAGGACTTCCAATATAGGCGAGGGAACGAAGCATTAAAACTAGCAATTAAACAGCAAGATAAAAAAATCCATATTCAGCATTTATTGACTAATCTTAAATGATTATAACATAAAACTCCAGGCAACCAGTTCCACCCGGGACACCAGGTAGCTCGGAGACCATCGCCGCCTTGAAATTCGTGCTCAGCGACACCCAAAATCTCCGAGTAATGATTATCAATTAATTTTAAGTGAATATATCTTAAAACTCCAGTCCAGGAGTTGCAGCCCGGGCACCAGTTACGTCGGAGACCATCGTCGTCTTGAAATTCGCACTCAGAGACCCCCAAAACTCCCTGAGTAATGATAATCTATTAATTTTGAATGAATATATCTTAAAACTCCAGGCGAGGAGTTCCACTCTGGGCCCTAGGTAGCTCGAAGAGCATCGCTGTTCATTCGTGTTCAGCGACCTCCAGAACGCACGAGTATAAAAATTGGACTCATTTTGTCTATATTTTCCGAGTACCAAATTTTTATTTTCCATCTCTTCGAAATGCACTTTGAAAATGCGTTTTTCTTATAAAAAAAAATTTCATCTCCCGGAGATAAAAAATTTCCTGACACTCTCCCGAATTAAATGCAAAAGATTACATGACGATTCATCCTGCCGCACAAAATTCCGTGGTTTTTAGCTTCTTAGTGCTTCGTTGTCTCGCCTAAACTCATTTTTGAAAAACCTAACTTAAGAGTGAAAAAACTGTTTTATGACTGGATTTAAAAGTAAGAAAAAGTGTATAAATCTTAAAGACGAATATTTTAAATTTAAAAAACAATAACAATAACAGTTTGTTCCAAATAAAATCGTTTTTTTTGTAAAATCTTAAAATGTAGGTCTCTTATTAACATTTATAATAATTGTTATTCTCAATTACTTCGTGGAACTTTAAAAAATATTTTAAAAGTTAATATTTCTTGGCATTGTTGTTGTTATTGATACCCTATCTTGAGAGCAATGAATCATTTTATTAACAGAATGAGCTACAATATGATTGAAACACTCTGTAGATGAATCACGTTATATGTAGCAGGAATGGTTCTGTTCTACCAGGATAAAACAGACTATAAGACTTTCAGCAGCATTCTATCCCTCCCCTACTACCTGAAACTTGGCACGCGTCAAGATAAGTAAATATAGAACAGCTACTTGGCTTCTTAGAGCCAGTAAGTCCTTAACCACTACTGAAAACACTGAAAAATATTAAAACATCAAGTGTGTGCGCGTCAAAACGACTGGTTACAAGTAAATGACACACAAAGTTAATTGTTACTGTCAAACTTATTGATGACTACCTGTTGAGTTCTGCAATTTCAGGAAAGTGCTGAAGATATTAGTGTTTAAACTGAATATCAAGACAACTGTAAATAATGCCACGAGCTTTTTTGATCACTCATCGAAGATATAATTTTGAGGAAGGAGAACATAAAGGTAAGAATTAATTAATTAAATAATAGATTTAATAAATCTTAATGAAAATTGTAAAATACTCGAAATCATTACTGATCTCTTTATTAGTATTAACAGTTTTGTTGTGTTTAACAATATAAGTATCATGACAGATTTCTTGACAATAGTTGTAGCAGTGGTGGAGAGAGGATAATTGTTTAAACATTTAGTTGTAGTAAGTTTTCTTTAAAGTGTGGTAATTATCTTGATGGTGTTATTGTGATTGTGATTTGTTCCAAATAAACTTTTGCAGTCGGTGGTTTGCACGTTTGTATATTATTTTCCTCATCTTATCGTTTTATCTTATTTTTTTATTATTATTTTAAGTGTAGTTATCTTCGGTTGATTCTCACTGGACACTTGACTTGTTTTTGATCTTGATCTTTATTGTGGTCTTTCTGTTTTAGTTTCTTTTGAACAATATTTTCTTCTGTAAATTTGACTATTAATTATTTATATCGATATTCTAATTCTATTTTTTTTTTGTAGGCTAAATGAGCTTCCGGTATTATAACTGTTTTTTTTGTTATCTTTATTTTTTATTTAGTGTTAATGAAAATTGTAAAATACTCGAAATCATTATTGGTGTCTTCATTAGTATTAACAGTTTTGTTGTGTGTAACAATATAAATATCATAAATATATCAACACCTTTAAAGGTGTTGTAATTGTCTTGATGGTGTTATTGTGATTTGTCCAAAAATAAACGTAGTTTTTGCAGTCGGTGGTTTGCACGTTTGTATATTATTTTCTTTTTCTTTATTGTTTTAAGTGTAGTTATCTTCGGTTGATTCTTACTGGACACGTGAATTGTTTTTTATCTTGATCTTTACTGTGATCTTTCTGTTTTAGTTTCTTTTGTACAATATTTTCTTCTGTAAATTTGACTATTATTATTGAATTTTCTTTTCTTTTGTAGGCTAAATGAGGTTCCGGTATTATAACTGTTTTTTTTTTGTTATCTTTATTTTTAGGTGTTACCTTTGTTTTCTTTAAATTGGATATATCATTAATTTTCATATTGTGTACTTACCGTGGTATTCCTGTTTCATTTTTAATATTTTGTGTAGTATTCAATATTTTAATTGTTTTTCTTCTAAAATTGATTTTCATTTCTGTAATTCCCTTGACTTAGATATCTTAAATTTTATTATCATTTACTTACTTCCATTTTGTATTGTACTTTATTCGTTATTTTTGTTTTTATTGTTTGGTCTGTTTCTTTAACTTAGATATCGTAAATTTTATTATTACTGACTTATTTTGATATTTGTATTTTATTTCGTCGTTAAGATTCAATATATTCTTTTTGTTTCATAATTCGTTTCCATTTTCTGTTATCTGTTATCAGTATTGTTTGATTATATCTTTAGTTTCCTTAAATCGGTTATCGTAAACTTTATTTCGACTTACTGATTTTGGCACTACCAGTTTATTTTATTTTGGAGTTATGATTTACTTACGAAACCTACGAAATTTAAACAGCAAGACGGATTTTAATGATTCTTTTTGCATTCGTTTCATGAGAGGTTCAGGAAACTTTGTGACCTTATGCGATCATGTAATATTGGAAAACTGTATTTGTGCATACAAAAAATGCATTTTTAAAGTGCACCTCAAAGAGTTCGTTATTTATTAGCTAAAATTGTCCAATTTTGCTACTCAGAGGTTTCTGTGGTCGCTAAAAACGAATATGTCATTGAAAGTAATCTTCGGAGTACCTGGTGTCCAAGATTTCTTCTCTTTACATCGCCTTCTGGTATTTTTAGTAATATCGTTATAAAATTTTGGGCTCGGTGAAAACGAATATAAAACTGGAAGTGATCTCCTGAATGCCTGGTGAACAGAATACTTACTGTTTAATTCGTCTCATGGTATTTTCGGTAATATCCTCGAATCATGTTTTTTGACTAATTGTAACGATATTACCAACACTCGAGGAGACAAGGTAAAGAAAGTA
Organism: Altica lythri; assembly: GCA_964028335.1. Taxonomy (NCBI): domain Eukaryota; kingdom Metazoa; phylum Arthropoda; class Insecta; order Coleoptera; family Chrysomelidae; genus Altica; species Altica lythri. The sequence continues at coordinate 32,104,474 of OZ034809.1, read as the reverse complement.
TCCTGGGCACCAAATACTCCGTAGATCACTTTTAATCTCATAATCGTTTTCAGCAGGCGCAAAAACCTCCAAGTATTGAATTTTGACTAATTATATAATGATATTAACGAAAACTCCAGCAAACGACGTAAACACTAGGTGTCATGGACACCAGGTACTCTTTTAATGTCAATTTATTTTTAGCGACCCCAAAAATCTTCGAATATCAAAATTTCCTCTAATAAATAACGAGTTATGTTTAAAATGCTCTTTAAAAATGCTTTTTTCTACAACCGTGCGTAAAGTATTATCTTTACGCACGGTTTAAGGTTCGTAAAGTTTAACTTTTTTTCACTAGTGAAAAAAAAAGTTTTTTTTTAACTAGTAAAAAAAAGTAAAATAAGCACCGTCTTTTATAAGATTATGCAAAGATTTTTAAGTGTGTTATTGGCCGAGAACGTAAGGTGTCTGGCTTCTACCCAGCTGACTCGGGTTCAATTCCGGGTAAGGAAACTTTTTTTTTATTATTTAATTGTGTAAATTTGTGTAAATATATTTAATTGTTGAATTATTGCAGTTTAATACATACAAAACTAGATATTATATTCAGTAATTTTTAATTTGATTTTTAATATGACAGAAATATCAGTTCATGAATAAGGGTACCTAAGTATTTTTATTTAAATATACGTAGGGTCTGACTAATTGACATTTCAATTAATTTATAATTCAAGAATTTCGCGTTTCTATGTACCGGTATTATAGGTAAGATTAATTTAGAAAATAAATATTTTGTTATCTAAAATATGTTTTAAATATAATATTTTTTTTTGCAGTAGTGCGTAAAAAAAAATCAGTCCTATACTTGTATTTCTTGTAAAGAAATTCGGTTGTAGAAAAAATATTGTATGCAACTCGTGCGTAAATGTTCCTTTTTTGACTCATGTGATTGTCGCATTCGTCAAAAAAGGTCACTTTACGCACTAGTTGCATAAATAACTATTTTTGTATGCACAAATGAAGTTTTTTAATATTACATAATCGCATAGGGTCACAAAGTTTCCTGACGCTTTCACGAATCAAATGCAAAAAGAATCATTAAAATCCGGCTTGCCGTTTAAATTTCGGAGGTAAGGCAGATTTTAGTGCTTTATTGCCTCAACTAACAACCAAATATGTTAATTATTTTTCTTTCTCAATTGGTTTATATTTCTGTAATGTTTCTTGTTCGGTCTTACCTTTATTACAACTTACTTACTTTGGTATTCCTATAATATTTTGTTTTTTGATTTCATTTGTGTTATCCTTGCAGCAATGTCTTACCTTTGGTTTCTTCAATTTGGATATCGTAAATTTTATTTTACATTCTTATTATTCCTATTTTATTGCAGAATACAATTATTTAATTGTCTCTTTCTATAATTAATTTCCATTTTTTTTATCTTGTATTACCTTTTGTTTTTTTGAAGTTGGATACCGTAAAACGCATTTAGTTTTAGTTACTTTGATATTTCTATTTTATTTTCATTTGTAATGTAAATATTTTATTCAATATGTTAATTGTTATAGTTTTATCATTGCTTTCTTTTTTATTATTTTCATTGTTTGGGCTTATTTTAACTTGTATATCGTAAATTAAATTACTACTTATTATTATTTTGGTATTCTTATTTCATTCACATTTGTAAACTTCAATATATTGTTTTTTGTTTTCATAATTAGTTTCCATTTTTATTGTTATGTTTAATTTTAATTTAAGCTTCTTTAAATTCAGAATCGTAGGGATGTAAGGATATAAGGAATAATGGTTGGGAGGTATGTGATCTTGGAGAGATTTGAGTGTTACTTTAAAAATACCGCTATAGGACTTCATGTCCTTTCCAGGGAATGGATGGTCGAGTTTGGAAAGAGTTAGTATCAGTCGTCGGTGCCATTCGGTGTTCACTTCTTGGTTTTTCTGCTGTTTCGGTGTTTCCTGGTTCCTGGAACGTGCCTAAACCGTCAAAAATATATTCTTGGGTGTGAGTGTGTGTAGCAGTGTAGCCCACGTGGTGCAATGTGGGTTTGGGAGATTGACGCTCTAGCGTGTCTCCTCCGGCGTGAGGCGATATCGTAAAATTTATTACCATTTTATTATGTGTTGGACTTAATGTATGTCATTTAATATTTTAGTTTTTTACATCTACAGTTGGTTTCCATTTTTGTTATCTTTTACATTTATTATAACTTACTTTGGTATTACTATTTTATTTTCTATCGTAGTTGATAATATGTTCTAATTGTTTTATATATGTAATAAACTTTCGTTTTTGTTAACTTCATTGTTTTTTTCTACTTTGCTAATTTCCTTTTTTTAACTTCATTGTTTTGTTTTTTAATTTTATCTAGTTTTCGTGTTTGTTTTTAGTTTTTTACCTATTTTTACCCCGTTTTTACAATTGTTTCTGTTTTTTGGGTCTATCGGTTATTTCTGTTTTTGTGTATTTCCATTTATTTTTTCTATGCAGTCCAATTAATGTAAAAATCTATGTTACGTGTAAGACTGTCCGCTTTGCCCAGAAATATTCAGTGGACAGTGTCCTGTTAGAATTTCTGCGAGTACACTGAGTTCAGGTTTCAGAAAAGTAATTTATAGTAGCGCAGTAGACAGCACTGAGTTTTATAAACATCCGAAATGTGGCATTTTGAGATTCAAGAGAAAGGTTCAGGTCCTATAAAAAGGAGTAACAGCTTCTTCTTTTGCGAGACTAACAGCATTTTCGATTTCGACAACCCCTTTATGCTATGGTATCCTCAGCAAAGTTACATTGTAGTGTTTAGCCGGTTGCTTAAGAGACTGTTTGCAGTTTCAGGATGGTTTGAACTCAAACGGGGTAGATTAAAGAGCTTTTGGCTTTTGGAGGCAATAAATATTCCGGCTGAATTCAGGCATTTTTTATGCACAGAATTTTAGTGCTAAAAGCTCTTCTTAAATGTTTGTAGAATTGTTTTCAGGGCTATTGAGAGCATAACGTTAGGACCTGTAATTTTTATACCTACTCCTTTGAGTGATTTAGGCCTATCAGTATAATGAGTGAGGACCTTTAGAATACCAAGATGTCCAGTAAGATCGTTGGGTATTAAAGAGTTAATCCTTGTTAACCTATAGGCACCTTCCAGAATACCTAACCCTCCCTACATGTAAATGCAAGGAGGAACGGTCTAGAATAAGTTCCAAAGCAGCACTAGGAAACGATCTCATTTAGGTAGTGATCCCTATACAAGCGAGTCTTTGCACCTTTTGCAACTCTATTCAAAATAATACTGTAATAAATGAAAAAGATAAATCAAGGTAATTAATTATGATATTTGGAAATAATAAACAGCCTCTAATTTTGCAAATATTTTAATCGAGAAGAAAAACATTTGTAAAACTCAGTAAAGACTTAAATGTACTTACAAAAATCTCTTTTGTTGTTTACCATTTAATTTGAAAAATATATATAAATTTGAACATAAAACAGATTTCTTGATTGAAATTTCTTCCCTAACAGTTTATTTGAAATATTTATAGAACATCTTGTATAAAAAATCACCGCAGTTGCATAAAATTGACGATTGAAATACGTGTACAGATCGTGTGACTCAAAATACTATTTCAATATTTTTTTGGCTACTGCTATTGCCAAAATTTAACTGAAACGATCTGATTGTACTTTCCGTAAACAAAATTTGGATAGTTTTCCAGATTAAATTCTATTAAAATATAAAAATAAACCTGAAAGAATGTAATTTAAAATGACATAGCATTTTACAATTAGAAACCTTGAAGATGATTATATTAAAGTTATATTTATCACAAAAGTTTAAGGCACTGTACCAATTAACTTGTTGAATAGTTGGTACATGGAGCAGTGTATGTATAAAATATTTACCTCAAGAAGAACTTGTAAAGAAAATAATTGTGAACACTATTAAATATTTGGTTTACAGGAAATCCGGAAATCTGGGTTAAGAAAATCCCGTCTGAAAACAATGTCGAAATCTGACGCTGCCGAAAAACAATGACGTCAATATAATCGTAAAATTTTAATGTTAGAACTAGAAATAGGGGCTCTGTAAGGTGTGATCGGCACTTTGCCAAAATCTCAACAAGTCGTTATTTAACAAGTAGACCACTCTCAAATTTATTCACGTTTATTTTGCCGAATTTTCCGCCATATGGCCCGTGTTGTTGTGTTCCAATTACTTTATTTGAAATAACATTGTGAGCTTTTCCTGATATTCTACATGTGGTTAATAAAAGTATAAAGTCTTTGGCCTCTGCCAATTTTAAATCTGTATATTTATATCATTTAGGTACCAAATTCGTGTTTCATGCAGATTAAAGAAAATTTTAACAAACTTTCGAAACTTTGTTGATAACTTATTTACAACTAGAAGTTTTTCTTATTTTACTTCTTTTGTGCACTAATAAATACTTTTTTAATTCTAGCTCTCAGTCCTGAGCACAACGTGAGTTTGGCTGAACCAATGACAGATCTACAATCATCAGAAAATAGTTCAGAATGTCCAGATGAACTATACAATTTAACAAAATTAGCAGAAGTAGCAGTAGCTACCGGCCAGATATTAGAACAAAGAAGACTCACTTCCTCATCGACAGATGAAGATTCTCCTTCATTTACTTACACACATAAATTATTTGACAAGTCTTCAAGGACTCCTCGACCACATTTAACTAAGGTATAGATAATATATTTAATCCGTTATATGTTACTTAATGGATTACTTATTGTTTTAGACTGATGAAGACTCGACACCAACAATATTTGATCTCTCCTCCAAGCCACAATCTCCAACACCCTCACAAACAGATCCTGCAGTCACCAGTTCAACCTCATTGGAGCACCACGAACATGGATGTTCAGAATGTGGTAAACGTTACAGTACTTCCAGTAACTTAGCGAGACATCGACAAACTCACAGAAGTCCTGCTGATAAGAAAGCTAGAAGATGCCCACATTGTGACAAAATCTACGTTAGCATGCCTGCCTTTTCGATGCATGTCAGGACTCATAACCAAGGATGCAAATGCCAGTACTGTGGAAAATGCTTTTCAAGGCCTTGGTTATTACAGGGACATATTAGAACACATACAGGTAAAATATCTAACAGTTTCTATAGTTTTCCATTACTAAGTGGATTATAGGAGTTCCGATATCTTTTTTATTCACTTTATGAATAGTACATTCCATATTGCCAAACTCCTTTCTGTGTGACGGTATTTAGGTGAGCGTTCTTACATAATATTTTACTTTTTCTAGGAGAGAAACCCTTTAAATGTACCATCTGCAACAAAGCCTTCGCAGACAAATCAAATCTTCGAGCCCACATCCAAACTCATTCCAATACGAAACCACATATTTGTGGAAGATGTGGCAAAGCTTTTGCTTTGAAATCCTATCTTTACAAACATGAAGAGTCATCCTGTATGAGGATGAATGGAGGGCGACATAGTTCCAGGGAAGCTACACCAGATAAAAATATGGCAGCATCACCAACTCCTGTCATTGTATCTTTATCCCCCAGGATGCCAGATTCTGTTATTAAAGGACCTGATGTTGTGAGATCTCCCTTGTTATACAGGTAAATATACTTCTTTGCTAGATCTTGTTAATATTTTAAGCTTGCCTTGTTCCTTGAATGAAGGAAACATAATATACGAAAAATTAAAACTCTTCGTTTAAAATTTTAGCTTTAAGCTATATTTTTAACCCAATCTAGAGAAGTTTAGTATATATTTGAATATTTTAATTTCTTCTTGTCAACTAATGATATATTTCTTGTTCCAGATCTACAGTAATCTCACCAAATCCAGAAAGAATTTTATACTCAACCATTAAGCATCCATCAGTAATCTTAAACTCTGCAAGATACGGAAATATAGATCTTCAAGACCAACCAGTAGACTTTTCTTCTTCGAACAAAGATAGATCGTATGGTCCAAATAACGACAGAGGTTATCTCGGTCTAGCTATAGCAGTTTAAGTTTAGAAATATTCCTATAAGTATATTGTGGGACCATGGAAATTCCAGAGAAAAAGGTTTGATTGCTTTTTTTTAATAATAAGTTGTTTGAATTGTTTATAGAGATTTAAAGAATAAATATTTCTGATGTTTAGATGTTTACTTGATGAAATTGTTTTTTTTTTGTGATTGTGTATCTTGTTATATATATTTTGTAAAAACACTTGAACTGAAATTTGTATTAAGTATTTTAGTATTTTAATTCTATACAATACTATATCGGATTTGTGCAAAATAGAGAAAAGGTATTTAAGGGACAACTAATGAGTAATTAATTAAAAACAAAGCTGGATTTCCTTACAAAATAATAGTAGAAACAGTCTGTTCATTTCACAGAAGGTAGCATATTTCAAAAATAAACCAGAAGGTATCGCGCACGTTTTACATAGTGAAAAGCCTAAATGGGAGAATATGAGACAATTGTCTTAAAGCGTTTGTACATTACATTGTAGTGCTCTGTGTTTTGTAAAAACAATTCTTTTAACTTTAAAAGTATATAATCGCATTTTTTCTTGCATCTGCTGTATATAAATGGAGAGCGCATTTTTTCTTGCATCTGCTGTATAGGTATATGGAGAGCGCAATATATAATCTGTAATTATTGTGATTGTAAATTTGATTCCCAACAAATCAATAACTTAAAATATGTAAAGCAGTTTCTTTGCCCGCCTAATTACTTTTGTGCGCTTTGCGCCATTACTCCATACAATTAAGCATTAATTTTTTCTTAATAAGTGATGCTTATCTTCTGTGAAACAATACCTTTACAGTATGATGGCGCTTTCTTTAGACTGGTTGTTAAATATGGGATCTGCATTACCATCACAATCATGACAGCACCGCACTATTGATAATGTAGTTATACCCCTGCATTTGCATTCACAGGGCATTGACGTCATTTTGACGTATATGCAAGTAGAACCAATACAGGGCTAGTTGCCAGGGATAACTTAGAAAGACTTACTATCTTTGTCTTATTAACGCGCAATAGAAAGTGATACTTTTAAGGCAAATGGTAACCTGCACTAGCGCACTTAATACTGTTCAACAATGTCGCCATTGTTCTTAAAAGTATCTTTTTCTATTGCGCGTTAATAAGACAAAGATAGTAAGTCTATCTAAGTTAAACCTGGCAATTACGCTTCATTCTAGCCCTGTATTGGTTCTACTCGCATACACGTCAAAATGACGTGAATGCCATGTGAATGCAAATCCAGGTATAGCATACTTATCAATTAGTTTACAGTTGACATCTGAATGTCATACTAACTAAAGTGGAAATCTGAGAGATAAAGTGATGCTCTATCTTCTGTGAAACAAAACCTTTACAGTATGATGGCGCCTTTTTTAGACCGGTTGTTAAATATGGGATTTACATTACCAACAGAATAATGACAGTATCGCACTATTGATAATGTAGTTAGCATACTTATCAATTAGTTTACAGTTGACATCTGACTGTCAACTAACTCAAGTGGGAATCAGAGAGATAAAGTATTGGGAATTAGAATTCTATCAACTATTTAAGTATTTATTTATAGTATAGAACACATAGTTTTAGAATCATACAACTAGTCTCCATACCAAATATTTGAAAGTTAAATGTATTCTGTGTACTTAATGGCTAAATAATGTGCCTTATGATAATGATTGTAGATAAATCTTATAAAGAGAATTTTTAGGAATTCAATGTGCCAATATAATTTATTTGTATAATTTAGCTGTTTTCAATGGTGCTATAATTATAACTTGTCCAAAGTGGCAGCTGTACTTTAAAAAGTAGAAAATTAGGATTTGTATATATTTTTTGTGTTGCTTCATGATAATCTCATTAGTTAAGTTCGTTTATCTGCTCAGGGAGATTATTAATAAATAAACTTTCTTCATCTACCTAAATTTTAATTCTTAGCCTTAAAAAAACAATTTTGTTCTTACCCTGGTCGAAAAATCTTCCTTCATAATTTCACTGAATGTTCCAACCGCGTACGCATACATTACTTAAGGCAATCGCTCCTGGCGTTCTGGTATGACGTATTAATGACAATAATCCATAATCGTTTTTATCATCTAATTATTTATTTTTATTAAATAATTAAATCATCTCTCCTTCAGCTTCATCTTGTATTTATTTTTTTGCCTTGTTGAAAGATATTTATAAAATTCGGAGAACAAGCAAGAACTATTTTACTTTTTCTTTTATTGACCAGAGTTACATTTTTGGCCGAAGAAGGTGTATTTATTTAACTGAGCAGTGTTTATAACTATTATTTTGTTTTCTTTTTATACTATCATGTTTGATACATTGAAGTTATAACCAATATAACACCACTAATTATGTTGGAACAGTTTATAATAATTATTATTTACCAAAGACAACTTGGTGACGGTACATTATACTTAGCATAAATGTCTGATTAAAGACTGACCTATTTATTTATGTATGTATTTATGAGCGAAATTAGGGTGACAAATATACTTGTGACCTATAATATCTATTTTGTGCCTCTTTTCTTCCTGTAATTCTGATATTTCCTCAGACTTATAGCAGCTCTTTTAGTCATATCTTTATTAGAAAGTTTAGGATATCGTTGGGTTCACGTTAGGTAGATCTTTCTTTTCTATTTTGTATGACCCTAGGTATCTGACCCGTAATTCAATGTATTCTGAGTGTAAGATTATTGAGATTTTGTCCTCTTCCTTACAGAATCTCCACTTTGCTTCATCTACCAATCATAGTTTCTTCATGTGCCCTCTTAATCGGCAGCGTCCGGTTAATAGTTCCGTTGTAACACGGAGGTTGTTTTTACTAAAATTAAGACAGCTGAAAGATCTCTTCTGGTTATAGTTTCCCAGGAGTGTCTTCGGTTGTCTTTCTAGATCGTTCCAGTATTGAATTTTTTTCGAGTCATTTCTTTTCTTAGTTTTTTTTAAGACTGTACTTCTGTTGATTTCACAAGATGGTGCTGGTCCCAAGTATGGTGTTTTTTGCTAGCTTATCTGCTGTTTCGTTTTATCATATTCCTATGTGTGCTGGATCCCATTAGAGGGTGAGACTGTTATTTTGTCCTAGTTTATTTAGTTTGCCTTAGCATTCCTAGACTATCTTTTTTGGATCCGTCTGTATACCGTTTTATGGCTTTTTGGTTTAGCCTTAATTTGGTGTCTTTGTCCCATTAAGATTTACTACCAAGTTTAGCTATATGAAATTGGATCTTAAAGAACATAGGATGTTAAGATTTTTACTTCTATATATTTTGTATTTTGCAAAAGATTACCCATGTTTTAGTTTCTGATTTTAGAAAAATATTTCATTCACTATCTAATAATTATGTTTATGATCTAGCCATAAATTTGTAACAAATTACTTATCTCTCTACTTCAGCTTTAGTTTTTATTTATTTTCCTTTAACCGCATTGTTTAAATAAGTTATTATTTCTGAAAACCTGAGAAAAATTTAAAACAATAAATTTTCTCTGAGATAAGAGAAATAATTTTTTTTTCCTTTTTTACTTCACAACTTTTGTCGATGAAATTAGTACCAAAACAGCAATTTCCACAGCAACATTCTATTAAAATATTTGTCAGAGGACACATCATTCTGTGTAATTATACTGTTAAGTGCTGTTGCTTTAATTTCGGAATAGAAGAAAACAAAAATATTTCGATTGAAAATGATCTCTTTACTGTTTTTCAAAATATTTACCTTGCATTCAATACATTTTCGCATGCAAGTAAACCAATTTTTTTCAGTCAGAAGATGGCACAAGTTTTTTTTTGTAATTGCTTCAGCAGCATCATCTGGCTTTGAAAATTGCAATTTACTTTTGATCTGTTGAAACGTAAAGATATCATTTGGACTTTACTTAGGGCTGTACGGAGGATGGGACATCAATTGAGTGGTCAAATAATTCCTTGTTTGTTGCGTCGTATCGTGTTGTAATGTGATCCAACGTTTCTTATTGCCTTTTCGCATTTCTGACAAAACTGTCAGTAAACAAATGGTTGTGTATCACTCAGCATTTACACCTTTACGATCTTCTAATAAAATAGCAGCTCCACATTTCGATACACAACAGTCAATCATTTTTTTGAAAACACTTCGACAACGCGTGACTTTTGTTGGTTTTGCTTCATTTTGGAACATCCAAACCATTGATTTTCGTTTCTGGGTCGTATGCATAAATCTAACTTCGTTACCACTAACAATGTCTTATACCAAATTTGATGTCCCTGGGCTTGTTTTGGATCGTGAGTTAAATTGTGTGGAACCCAACTCCAACATAATTTTTTCACACCTAAGTGATCATGTAAAATTTGATTTATTTGTTTCATGTCGATGTCCATACATACCTGAATTTCCCTATATGTTTCACATCGATGTGCCTTTATCATTTCTCGTACAGTATTTTTAGATCATCGATCCTTTTCACTTTTTTTATCGGAATAAAACAAAATCATTACTCAAAAATGTTTACGATATAAATCCATGTATTTTCACTTATTGTATATTTCAAATTGATACTGTAATTGCGCACTGTTTTTTTTTCACTTTCCAGCAGAAATGGCAAACATTACAAATTTTCATATGTCAACTATCTGATAGCTGCAGTGCTACATCGTATTAAGAGTTGTAACCTATAACATATGTGTGACGTACGATTTTGTCATTGTCATATATGATTTTAAAATATTGACAAATGACAAATGACATTGACAAATGACTTATAGTACCTTGACAAATACTATTTTGATATTTGACATCTTTAGACATACTATGACATATCACAAGTTGTTGACATTAAATCATACTCATCAGAAATTTTTTACAATAAAGTAAAATAACAATACTGTTTCGTAAAGCATATTTAATAACTTCAACTTATCAAAATAAATATTTAATCTAAATCTGCAGTTTAATATAGAAAAACTGTAAAGATATTAGATTTGATCTCATTTATTAGTTGTTATTATTTATAACCGTACTATTAGCCGATAATTTTTTATTTTCTACATCAATATTCGAACTAAAATATCCGGAAAATATTAAAAATATTTCCCGCGGTGTGTTTGGCGGTAATAGACGAGTGAAACTAGTCGTTCGAGCGCCTTTCACATTAAAAAACTTTCAGTTAGACCGTGAGGGCGCCCTTAATTAAGATATTTAATTAATTTATTGTTTTTTTTTTCAACTAACTCTTCAGCCATAGCAAATATTTAGGTAATTTAAGATTTAGTTTTAGCGAATCGTTCATGTTTTTAGTATTTTTTTTTTCATCAAATGTCAGTAGCTTTTTATTTTGGGGTTAATTTATTAACAACCATGCGGTGTTTACAGCGCATGTTGTACTGTGAAATCTTTAAATTGTACCTATTATTTGTTAAAAAATTGATAACAACTGAACGATTCATTTTTATATCGGCTAATGATATAAAAAGATCCTAGTCATTATTTTTTAGTTTTGAACTAATTTTTATTTAGATTTTTATTTTGCAATTTAAGTTGCAATATGGCCGAATGGTGCAATAGGAAATGTGTGTGCAATTGTATTATTTAGATTAGTTTTTTTTTGGTGTTATCGTATTTATTTCATTCCTACTCGAATTTTGGTGTGGTCCATTATAGATTTATCTTTAAAAACTGACTTTTGTAGTTTTGTGTACTTTTATACAATATAATATTTTAAAGATTAACTATCGTTTTATTGCATTTTTACACAGAATCCTTCTCCTCCCAACAAAAACTAACATACTAACATGTGCTAAAATTTTTTGCACAAAATTCATTGTCTTTAATTTAAACAAAAACCAAATAATATTAAGTTTAAGTCGTTAAGATATCGTATAAATTAAAAACAAAAAGTATTTACAAGCAGTGGTGCGTGGTGGTATGTCTTAGGCTACGGCCACATTAGCGTGAATTCAAGCTGCGTTTCGTTCACGCAGCGTGAATTCCCGCCTAATAAGCCACACCAGCAGTGTTTCACGCGCTTGAAAAGCGACTCATCCCTTGTTACACAGAAAACTGTATCATTGTCATATTTAATAAAGCGTGTTATCAATAGATAGCAAAGAATAATATTATTCTAACGCTTTATAAGTTTTTGAAAAAACATTTTCAAAGACAATGACCGTTCAACTAAGAAGAAACAACTACCCCGTTTGACTTTGAAGTATAATCCAATATCCGTTGGGGCATATAGCCCAGGAGGTAGTTGTTTCTTCTTAGTTGAACGGTCATTGTCTTCGAAAATGTTTTTTCAAAAACTTATAAAGCGTTAGAATAATATTATTCTTTGCTATCTATTCCTTGTTACACACGTTGGTTTTTAGTTCTTCGCGTGTCGGGAAGCAGAGCGATAAAAAAATGAACAAAAATACTCCTAATAAAAATGCAGTTAATGCACTTTGTGCCATGGTTGTCATTCAGCGTCATCGTCGTCGTCTTTATCGTGGGCATAAAAAATACTGAATTCATCCAATACTGACTGATCGATTATCAAAATTTTGCATCGCCCCATAGATGTCCATGTGGAGTTTGCTGTCACTATTATTCAAGCTTGTTGCGTTTTACACAATTTTGTTATGCCGGCTGTACACTCTCGCCGAGAGCACTCGCCCGAGACTCTTGGACGAGAGGCTTTAATCCGAGCGTGACCCTCTACAGTCTACACTCTCAGTCTCGGCTCGGCCAGTTAAGTCGAGAAATCAAGGAAGATGGACGCGTTAGAATTAGCTTCCGCTGTTATGCTATGCGCAATTAATTATTATATGTATGTACATACGTATCATAAAAAAAATAAAAAAGAAGTTGCCATTAAAGAGACCTTCTTTTTCTTTAATTCAATCACCATTCCGATATTCTAATCCAAGCATCATGTAATTTTTTTGTCTCTGTGAAATTTGTGAATAGGATCCAATAGGATGGATTCTGTTTAATAAATTTCTATGAAATTTAATTCACTTTCATTATTCCACATCTTATTTTGTTGTAATTCGAGGTGGTGAAATTAACTACAATATATCGCGTAAACTTACTTACACGTACCTTACAGTTACAAACCGTGTTTACTAGGGTGTTTCATTTTTAGGCGTTATTTTTTTCCTTCGTAGGTACTACCTGAAAATTTGATACCTTTTACGAAATAAAAAATTTTACCGATTAAGAAAACATTCGAATCGAATTTTCGAAAGAGCTAAGTCACTAAAGCACTTAGAATGTTTTCTTAAGCGGTAAAATTATTTATTTCATATAATGTATCAAATTTTCAGATAGCACATAGGAAAAAAATAGCCTAAAAATGAAACAACCTATTGTTTACGTTGCAAGTGCACTATAATCTGAAAGCGCGAGACTGGCGAGTGTACAGCAATGCTCTCGGACAGTTTTGGAATGCCGTCGAGACCCTTTGACTCGGGCTCAAAAAACCGCTTCTGGAGCGAGAGCAGGCGAGGCACACCGAGACATGCCGAGGCGAGGCGAGAGCACCATGTACACTCTCGCGCTCGTCTTGTCTCGTGGTGTCTCGGCGAGAGTGTACAGCCGGCATTAGAAAGCATGACGGGTATAATTTTGACCATACACTGTCGTTTCCCCTAGATAACATTTCCTCATATGGAATAAGAGGAAGTAATTATGGGAAAACTGTACGAGATACATTTAAGAACTACTTTTGTTCTCCTGAAGGGTCACTACCATGGCAAAATAATTATGTTGACATTCTAAAATAAAAGCAAAATGCAATAGATTTATAAAGTATTGTGGCTACATTACTGTACTCATAATTTTTTTTAGATACTGAAATAAAGAAGTGTTAACAGTACTTACCAATATTTCTTTTAGTTATTTCATCCATAGCTGTCCAACTTTCTTCTCCCACTACTGCTGTTGACAATAGCTATCCAGGATTCCCTCTTCAATTCCCGGTTTTTATATTCACTATGGTGTAGGTATATCGTAAATAAAGGGGAATTTCTGCACCTCCATGATAATTATTTCGCAGTCAAGCTCCATGACAATTTTAATAAACGTATATATATTTATACAGAATATAATATATTTATTCAATACATAAACTTTTAATACAAAATAAAACAATCTACAAAACGCCGCGTGAAATCCAGCCAGTGTGTCAACCCAAGACAGAGTGAAAAGACGCTCGAAAATGGAACCAGTCCTATTCGTGAGCGGGAGACCTTGAAAACGCATCTTTCGGGCGGGAATTCACGCCGTGTTTGGCCGGCCCAACTGTGTTTTCACGTCAAAAAGCAGCGTGAATTCACGCTAATGTGGCCGTAGCCTTAGGAGTGTGCAATTAAATAAAGGTGAAAAAATGGGATCACTGGAAAAACGCCAATGATACCGCAACACGAAGATTTTTGGGCTTATTAAATGCCATTAAAAAGTTTATTGAGAAGTTAAAAATTAAAAAAAAAAACACTGTTAAGTAGGTTCCTCGCCTAGCACTTAATGTTTTTATTGTTTCACAAGCACGTTTTATATTGTAAGTGAAGTCGTCTATCCTTCTTTTTGATAAATTCTTCAACAACCAATTTGCTAAAACTTGTAATTTCTTGAATCATTTGTTTCTCAATAGATAACATTGTTAGAGCAGTTAGTCTATCCTGACAAATTGTACTTTTAAGGAAAGATTTAATCAGTTTTAACATACAGAAGCAATATTCGGCTTCGGCGGTTGTCATCGTTACAATTATTGCTTGTAGCACTAGAGAAATCTGTTTGTAAATTATTTTCAATTTAAAATTTAAGCATATGGACCAAATATTTCTTTAAAATCTGATCGGTTGTATATTATTTCCAATTTTTTCTTTAATTTGTTTTTATTTAAAAAGTGTAATACTGGAAAATTTTATAAATATTTTTCCAAGAGTTCTTCTGCAAATGCCCTGTGAACAAAAACCTTTTTTTGGTTTCTGATATTATGGTATCACAAACTTCCTTGGCTTAGACAGTCATAGATAAGAAGTTCTGTCATCTTATCTTCCTCATTTTCCTAGACTGACTTTCATCAATATCTTTCTCATCGCCAAATAATAAACAATCAAGACTATTGGTAAACTTACAACCGCATAACCAGTTAGTATTTTCACTATTGCCTATTTTAAAAGAACGTTTATATTCCCGATTTTTCCTTTAGTTATTTTCGTAATTTTGTGCTATTATTAGTGAATTAAATTTAATTAAATGTCAAAACGAAGAACGACTGTACTTCTACTCTGACGAGAAAACACTGAGATCACAATGCCACTGTGCTCCAATAAACTTTACAACTTGCCACTGTCGCGGGACTGCACGCGGGTCACTTACACTATACATAATGCGACTGAGAAAATTTTAATACATAAACAGAATAGTATATTCTTTCTTTTTTCTTAAATGCGAATTTTTTACATTGGATGTTAATAAATAGAATAATATATTTTCGTTTTGTTTAAAA
The DNA here is from genome assembly GCA_964028335.1 of Altica lythri. Taxonomy (NCBI): domain Eukaryota; kingdom Metazoa; phylum Arthropoda; class Insecta; order Coleoptera; family Chrysomelidae; genus Altica; species Altica lythri. Next base: position 32,088,970 of record OZ034809.1, on the reverse strand, counting down.
ACGTATTTTTTACGTTGGGTGTTCACCTGTTCATGTGCTCTTGTGAACCAACCACCACTATCTACAAGTTGACTGCTAAAAGCTGCTGACTACTCCAGAACGTAAACATTTTAAGCAGAACTATTCATCAAACAATAGCGGTGTGTTAACAGAAAAAAACATGTCTGAGTCTCCCAAAAAGTGTAAAACCACGTGCATTTATTGCACAAAAGTCAGAGTAATTGGTGAGAAGAACAAAAAACCGGATTGGAATGTTAACGATGAGTTTTGCTCGTAATACAGATATACCAAAATGCTGTCGTCAATTGAGATGGGTTCACATTGCCAGTAAAAAAATCATTATTTTAGATAATAAATAGTATATTGTAATACAAGTGTTACAATGACAGAGGTTTCGTAGTACGAGTTCAGTTTGTGAAACGAACCGCGAAGCGGTGAGTTTCGCAAAGAACGAGTACTACAAACCGTCATTGTAACTCGAGTGTTACATACTATTTTTTATAATGAACTTTTAAAAGTATAAAAAAAAGTAAAATGAATGTTTTTCGAAATATTTATTTATGTTGGCAATCTTGACAGTTTTGATACTTGTCAGTTTTAATGATTTTAAATTAGAATGTTTGTCAAATTTGTATAAAATATTTCGAATTTAGCAATAACGCTGATAATGTAGTTAATAATTTACTACAACATACTTCTTGATTTACTACCTGAACTCTTTCGTTGAAAATCAGTGCAGTGCAACCAATTGTGTAAAACAAAAAGTTACCAAAAACAGTGTTACAATGAATCTATTTCGATACTGTTTTTAGTGTCGAAATAGAAACTTTGTAAACGTGAATTATAAAAAAGTATTTTACTTTAAGTCATTTTAAAATAAAAAATTATATACAGAGAATGTAAAGGAATGCTATGACAATGTTTAATGCAAACTTAGAGTGAAATTTTCAGACTAAATTCTTGTCTGGTTCCCAATATCTAACAGGAGTGTATCCAAATCTTTTTTGAACAGAATTAGGCGGAGCTTTGAATGGTCATGTACCAACTTTTTCTCCGCTGCCTAATATGTTAAAAAAATGACTTCATTGATTTACCCAATAATGAATCAAAAGAACAGAAACGAAGAGTCAGTAGGTCACCAATTGCGGACAGCACTCAGGGCGTTGGTGGAGAACGAGTCATGGATTCAAGATGCTACGGTGGTCAGTAATGGGAGGATAAAATGAATAATTTAAAGAAAAAGAAAATACGTAGGTGGATGTTATATATAACGCTACCTTATTTTTATAAAAACAAGAACAAATAAAAGTACTAATAGGGATTTTAAATATACCTATACATAAGAAGAAAATATACTTTTATTAAAAGTTCTGTAAGATTCATAGTCACACACTTACCGTTGACTTCTTAGGCTTAAAATGTTAATACTAAACTTGTTAAATAAAAGAAAATTTTAAGATTTTAGATAACAATTATATTAACGATAACAACAAAATACAAGTTGTCTGTCTGTCTGAGTAGTCTGATTAATTACAAAAAGGTATGTAAGGTTATTAAAGATTAAATACTGTAAAAAAATTAACGAAAACAAACTATACCGAATTTGGTTAGTAAATTACATGGTTCTTTTGTTTTAGTTCAGTAAGTATGAAAAAAAACTTTTCTTTAGAATTGTCGAAAAAAATTATAAAATCAAATCTAATCTTATAATGAATAGAGCCATAATTTTGTGAGATGTTACATCAATTATGTACAAAAAAGAACTTTACCGTAAACTTTTAGCTGACCATACAATTGGATTGAAACATTGGTGGCTTATTTTACTGGAGTCTGTATTAACTTATTCCATAAGCTGAGAAAACAGTAGCTGCTTAGACAACTTAGTTTAAATGAATTTAATAACGAATGTATCCACGTTAGCTATATAAAAATACCAAACGTACTAAGATAAACACAGGTACTGATCCATACAATCAATGACGATAGGTACACTTCTTACGAAATGTAGGTATCTAAAAAACAACCAGGTCAGAAAAAAAACTAGCATCCGGGTAAACGTTCTATTTACGATAAAGTCTGTGAGGAGTGGTCGTCCATGTTTCTACGCGCCAAAAATAATCTAGAAATAAGGCTCAGGATATCAAGAGGTGTAACCACCTGATAAACGGTCGCTATGGATTGACCAAATTCTCGGAAATCTATTCTCATAGTCGCAACGGATTTTGCTGCATTCTAAGAGAATATTCTCCGAAACAAAAGGAGAGGGGTTGTTCACTTGCTTAAGGACGAGACTTCTATAAAAAAGCCTCAATATGAATAAATTTTTAATAACCACCTTAATGAACAAATGTTGCGAAATGCAGAATATTAGTTATTCTATCGCTTTACTAGTTTTGAAAAATATTTTCAAAAACATTGACCATTTAACTAAGAAGAAACAACTGCTTCCCTGGCTATGTGGCTCGACGGATATTGAATAACACTCCAAAGTCAAATGTGGTTGGCATATCTAACAGATAATTTAAACCAACCATTTTAGTTTGCAGTTAGAAGGGACAACATAATTGTAGACCGGTTTCGACCTATTGGGTCTCGTCAGTACAAGGGATATGTTATCCGTCAGCGAGCTTAAGGCATAATCGCTGACTGAAGATTTGACTAAAATCACGAACGATATATTACTTTAAGTAACGAAAGTGTAAACGCCGTGATAGTAGTGACATCTTCACCTCTAATTGCAACCCAAAATTCGATTTGACAACAAGATCCTGGTCTTGATACTATTAAAGTATTGTTACAGAAAACTGTAATAGTGTCTTACTTAAATAAAGCGAGTTATTAATGAACAAAAGTTGCAAAATGCAGAATATTAGTTATTCTATCGCTTTACTAGTTTAGAAAAATATTTTCAAAAACATTGACCATTTAACTAAGAAGAAACAACTAATTCCCTGGCTATGTGCCTCGACGGATATTGAATCACAATTCAAAGTCAAATGGGGTTGGCATATCTAACAGATAATTTAAACCAACCATTTTAGTTTGCAGTTAGAAGGGACAACATAACTTGTAGACCTATTGGGTCTCGTCAGTACAAGGTATATGTTATCCGGTTATTCATTATACGAATTTTGGGCTTTATTGACTAAAAAGTTTTAACATGCAGGCTGGGATGTCCAAGATGAAGAACAATTTAGAGGGTGGATTTCCGAAAAACTGAGAGAAAACGATCAGAATTCCTTCCATGAGAGACCTTCGAAGAAATTTGGGTGTGGTAGAGCAAAATGAGCCACTCCACATAACTCGATAGTATAGTTTGTTTTTGTAATTTATGATAACTAGGTAGTGTTTAAATAAATGTCTTCATTAAAAATCCAATGATTTTTAGGACATACGTTATATATATTTTTTACAACTTAGCGCCATTCGATAATACTACAAACTGAAAAAAATAACAAACGGAAATGGTGACATATAAATTCTATTGAAATTGTGAAATGTCCACAATAATATGAAACTAAATATTGTCTATAATATAAGAACATGGGGTCAAATAAATAGTTTTATTAATTTGTATATAATATTCTCATTATATTATCTGTGTCAAGGTTAGTTTCAACAATAACAATTGTTAACTATAAGATTAGGTATACAGAGAGTATTATAGTTAAATGTAGTTTGTACATAGTTTTTATGTTTATAAACCACGTTTAGAAAAACCTATGAAAGAAAAACGTATAAAGACGTAATCACTTTGTTTACAATTTGAAAATTATTTAACAAAACTTCGCGAAATTTTATCGTAAACAAAAACATATTTTACACGAAAGTATGTATGATTTTATCTATAAAAGAAATTTTATTAAATCCTGTTAATGATAAATATCGAAAAATTAAAAATCAGTGAATAACAACTTATGATACTCCAATAATTTCACCTACTAACCAGAAGATAGTCAAATACGGGGTAAACCATTGAAAAGTTTATTCATCTATTTTTCTTTGTAATAAAGAGAATCTGATCTAATTACGATGTTAGTAACTCTTAAACTTTTACATAGTTTTGAGAGATCATCTCGTATATTTGTTAAAGATAGCAGCTATTCTAAATAAACCATTGGAAGCTACTACTTTTTTTGTATTGAAAGAATATATCATTAAAATCCAATTATAATAAATATTTACAAATTTTCTGAAACATAACAACTACTATGAATTAAATAGAATTTCTATAGAATTCCTCGTAAATCTGTTAAAACATCACAAATATTTAAATATCGGAAAAAACGATTAAAACCTACATACTTTTTATAACCTCCTGTTATGCATTTTCATTCTTAGAAAAAGTAAAATACTTCGGAGTTATCCTCGACAGGAAACTTACGTGGAATCCGCATATAGCAAATAAAACCTCTACAGCTACAAGCGCTATGAAAAACTGCCGTGGACTTTTTTGGAAAGCATGGGATATTAATCCTAAAATAATCTATTGGTCATATCTGTCAAACCCCTAGTCACCAATACTGCGCTGCTTTGGTGGAACAAACAACGCAACAAAAGGAAATAATAGAGTTGCAAAAGGTGTAAAGACTCACTTGTACAGTGATTACTAGCGCAATGAGATCGTCCCTAGTGCAGTCTTGGAAGTAATTCTAGATCTTCTCTTCCTGCGTTTACATGTAGAAAGGATTGCTCTGAAAAGTGCCTATAGGTTAACAAGGACTAAGTCTTACACGATCTTACACAACATCCTGGGATTCTAATGGTCGGATCAACCCAATCCATGAAAATGTCTACAGAAATTATGTCTCCACAACGAGATTTCGACCGAACACGAATGTTTGTATTAATTAGTGGGAGGTAACACAAAACAAAATAGCTGAACTTAAAAAAGAAAACATAACTTGTTATATTAATAAGTCTAAAACATCTAAAGAAGTAGGTATAGGGGTTACAGGTCCTAACGTTAGGCTCTCAAAGACAGGCGTTTAGCAATAGAATTCTTTGCTCAATACTGCATGAAAAAAAACCTCAATTTAGCCAGAATATTTAATGCCTCCAACAGCCAAGCTGGTTTAAAGTCTCTACAAAAGAGCCTGGAACTGCAAACAGTCTCTTAAGTAACTATAGCTAAACAGTACAAAGTAACTTTGCTGAAGATACCAGGTCTCGCAAAAGAGGGAGTTCCTTTTATCAGGCAGTATCCATTTTGTGGCATCTTATATAGTCGCAATATGGATCATGTTCTGAATTGGGAAAAGGAAATCATTGAAGTCTACTGAAAAAACACTCCAGGCCGAAGACAAGCAAAAATGTTAAGTGAAGGTCGTTACTGCGCTTCTATAAATTACTTTTAGAGGTTTAAAAACCTGAACTCAGAGTAATCGCAGGAATCCTCACAGGACAGTGTCTACTTAGGCACCATATCTATAAACTGGTAAAGTGGACAGTGAAACTTGCAGATTCTGTAACTGCAGAGTAATTGTTCGCCAACTAGATATAAATAGCTGGTATAGGTCTACAATCTTTTTACCTTTTATTTGTGTATAAACATAATAAATTTAAAATACAATTATCGTAAATATCGTAAAATTAAGAGAGAAATTGGGTCAATAAAGAGGTCAAAAAGTATTTACATACATAATACTCTTCTATTTCGTATGATCCTTGGTATCTGTCCCTAGAATTACGTAATGCAATGCATTCCGAGAGTATGTGTACAACTGCCGATTTCTCAAGATGGTTCTGGTCCCAAATATAAGGTTTCAGCTCCTTTTTTTACCAGTTTATTTGGTGTTTCGTTTCCTTATATTCCTATGTGCTCTGGAATTCATAGGAGGGTAATAGTGTTATTTTATCGTAGTTGATTTAATTTGATTATATAGGCATTCCCAGACCATCTTTGAACTGGTTTTGTGTGGTTTTAGATCTTTGATGGCTGCTTCACTATCTGACACAATTACAATAATTTGTTTACGACAGTTCCTTTCAATATTAAATTCTACACATCCTTGAATGACACGGAGTTCCGCTTGAAACATGCTTGGTTATGCACCTAGGCTTTTTGAGTAGGTTGGCTCTAAGGTTAAAAACCCCTGCTCCTGTTCTTTTATCTGTCCTGGAGCCGTCCATATACCATTTTATAGCTTTTTGGTTTAATTTCTTTGGGATGTCATCTTGTCACATTTCCCAAGTTTGATCAAATTAAAGTGATCGAGGTTTTTTTCTCGATTGTTCCTTCTTTGTCCATTCTATATATTGTTTTTTCCTTACACTTTCTACTTGAATGTGGCGTGAGATTTGGGATTACTTCCATGGCAGCAGTTGGACATGTTCCCATTGCTCCAGTAATGCTTGCACAAGCTAGTCTCTGAATTTTTGGAAGGTTTGTCCTCGTAGTAGTCAGATTTGCCTTTGGTGCCCCAAGCTACTTCCCCATAAATGATTATGGGTCTCACTGTAGCCATGTACATCCATAGCAATGTTTTTGGCCACAATCCTAATTTTTTCATGCAATGATTCTGGAGACCATAACTTTTAAGCTTTTTGTATTATTCGTTTTCATGTTTGTTCTAGAGGAACCTGTTATGGTGGGTTAGCCCTAGATATTTAACCTCTGTTTTTTACTCAACAATATTATCACCTGCTTTGAAGGTTTTTAAGTTAGGTTTCTTTTCCCTTGTAAAGGCTACTAAAATGGTCTTGGCGTAGTTGATGTTAAGTCGCACCGAAATACACCATTTCTTTGCTTTGTTCAGTCCTCTCTGTAATAGGTCAAAGAGGACATTTTCATACTTAAAATAGTGCCAATTTTACCCAATTATTTAGATTTACTTTTTTCCGATTATCATTTTCTTCAATTCCTTAAACAATGCCCGATGAAAAGAGAAAGCAGGAAACAAGGTTGAAAATTACAGTATTTTATATTAAAACATATTTGGATTTTGTTTGTTGTATAAGATATTTACCAAACATACGTAATATGTGAGTATGGTACAATATGGGAATATCTTCATTGGAGAGGGGCAAAAAAGAAAAATCACAGACCCCTCATCAGGATCTCGGAACCCGCCATTGAAATGATAAAAAAATTAAAGCCAAAGAAATATTTCCTGTAACCAATAGTTAGAGGCCTGTAAGTCATAAAATAAGTTGAAGGATCATGGAAAGAAATATTATACGTATGGAGGGTAGATAATTATACGGTAACCAATCTATCACAAACATATACATAAGCTTTAAGATAAGAAATAAATTTGGAGAACATACGTTAGACAAAATGAGAGGAGAAAAAGTATAGATATATTGAATAGATAAACCAAAGGAATACGATGCAGTAGAAATTAAAAATGTAATCAAAGCTTTCAGTTTAGAGTATTTATTGGATTCAGTAGAAAACAACGTGAGAGCCTCAACATTTCGAAACTCGTTAAATTTATATAATAACATCGTATACATAAACATAAAATAATCCGAGTTAACATTAACACTTTGATATCAACAAGGGGACACCATGTCAAGGGTCATTTGTAAACAGGAATAGATTCCACATTTGTAGACAGGCCGCAAAGGCGGTCACTTTACTCAAATATGAATATGAATTATGTGATATTTATATTTTTTTATAGTTTTCCAGTGTGTCAATTGCATCTAAACGAGGTAAATATGTTTGTTTTTATTATAACCAATAAACTTACGCTATTATTTATTTAATTAACTGATAATTATTTTAAATTTAGAATAAGTTTATGTTTGGCTTGGATACCGCTTATGGCGCTGGCGCCAAAATTATACACCTCGTGTGTAAATCGTTTTTTTTAGACATTTAAACATTTTAAATCCATTTTTTCCAAAAAAAAAGGTTGAGCTTTAGATTAAATAAAAGTTAAGTCATAAAGAGTATTTATTAAAAATCTCATCTGTTCCAATGTTTATACTTCGTAGCATATTTGACAGTTAAAAATTGGTACTATACCTATACTTTGTTGATGATTTTTGTAGTTTATATCGAAAAAATCAATATTTTAACACTACTAATTAGATACGAAATAAAAAAAGCTCAATACAACTTTTTGCTATAAAAATTCAAGAAAAGTTAACATATTTTAGTCAAAAAGCTTTATTAAGACAAGTTAAGATTTTACACATATATTAAATGATTCTTCTAATACAACAAAACCTAGTAAATATAGACACGTCTCTTTCCTTGATGTAAATTATTAACCCTGTCGCAAAAGAAGTCTGTACTTTCAAGTTCTACGGGCCATTTAAATCTAACTTTACCAATTACTAGATAATAATTTCAATCTTACAACAAAACGTATCGACTATAGTTCCTTAATGTAACTTAAGTGCGACTATTTAAGTCATAGTATGAATTGTCATAAGCATAAGACTAACCAAGAATCACGGTTAGCCATACACGTAGTTTGGAAGTTTTGGAATTACTAAAGTGAAGAAATTAGAAAGTTCCTTTTACATTTTGATAAAATCCTATGATACTGCAGAACTATGTGGGTAAAGATATTTTAAAAGTGCAACTGGAGAAATGGCAGTCAATGCTTTTCGAGTGACAAATTTATATCTATGTTATCCTCAAATTATTATAGAAGCCGATTTCTTAGCTGAGGCATGCACAGAAACAAAATAGTTCTGCTGCAGCTATCCTACAACTTGATGGCACCATGATAATGCTTCTTTTAGTTACTCAACCACTATGTTTAGAAACAGAACCACAGGCATGTACATAAAGGGTGCGGTCGCGTCGGTTTGTAATGATAATCAACCAGCAGTCGTAAATCCGGAACCGTCAAATGTACAGAAAACACAAAATGAATCAAAGGGTTCTGTTTTTCAAGACATTCAGCTGACTTCTCAGCCAAAAGTTAAAACATCACACCGTGTTAGAAAGTCTAGTACTGACGTCATCACCATACAAAAATCAGCTAGTTTCTTCTTTAATAGTGGCAGAGACTAGAGGTCGAATCGAGGAAGTGGAAGACTTGATCGGTAGATTAACCAACATTAATAATGTTTCTAAAAGACGGCCTCAAACAAAAGCATCTTTACCGAACAACGGTAGCAACTCCAAGAAAATATTGACCAAACAGATTCGGTTTGTTCTGCGAAGGCAATTATATTAGTAATAGGTCAGGTAAAGAGTGGATTCAGTGCCAAAGTTGCAACCTTTGAGCCCATACTTATTGTGTAGGACCAGAGGGAGCGCATTACATATGTGATTTTGTCGTTATTTTTTTGGTAGTTTTATATGTTTTATATGTTAATTTTCATACATATAATTTTACTCCCTGGGTGTCATAATACCCGCCTACAAAGTCTTAAGGACATTTTTTTAAATTAATTTTAAGTATTTCTCAAAATCTGCTCTAGTATTAGTTATAATAGTATATTACTTTACGAGTGGAGTAAATTGCATATTACAGCAAGTGTGTTTGGCCCATAAGTGAGCTTGCGAGCGAATGGGCTAAAGAAACGAGCTAAATATGCAATTTGTTCCTCGAGTAAAGTACTATGCTTTACCCACGACTTACCAAATGGTTTTGTATAAACTAAAAATAACAAACATAAAATTAAAATTTTGGCATAAGTTGTCAAAAATATTCGATTTCGCAGACAGTTCTGTCTGAGAAATGTCAAATGTTAGTTTAATTTAATGTATACAGTAGGCAACCAACATAATAATACAGGTTTCTATCTACTTACTCCACTAGTGCAGTAAATAAAACTATAACACAACTCCTCAATAATTTGACACTTACTGACAGAGATATAGGTTAAAAAATAGGCAATTTACTTATGAGTCGTGGGTAAATCTTTTAAAAATTATTAACTAGACGTATTTAGAAACATATATTGCATTATGCACAGTTTCATATATATGTACTATACTTTTATCGACTGTAAATTTGTATAGGTCCTTTAAACAATTTTGAGACATTAATTGTTACCATTTCATAGTTAGCACAAAAGAAATCTGCACGAAGTGGTCTTGCAGTTCTGGAAATTATTATAAGGTAACTTCTGCAAAATTTTTGTAGCAACAGTTCCTAGTAAACATATTTTGTGTCCTTTCTTCAATGCATTAGTGGTAACTCTACTATGACACGGTAAAGATGTTTAGTATTGTAGTCTATAAACTATCATTTGACCACTCCAATAATCAATATTATTGTTATTTTTTTTCTTCATTAATTAACATTGTTGCAAAATATCTAGTGAATATTGTCTGTAATGTGTCTGTAACAGTTTCTTAAGCAACTTTGGGAATTAGGGATAACCCTGTTCTTAGTGTTCTTACACCACAAAATGATTTTACAAGAAGTGAGTATGTAAAGAAGCTGTAATTATTCGTTAATATGATAGGGCAACCAACAGGTGTATAGTTGGTTCGGTACTTGTTTATACACTAAACTTAAAATACGTTCCAGTCTAGGATGAAGCTACTAACATTTAGAATTTCTTCAGTAAGGTTTGAAAACATTTGTAGAAAAACAATTATGTGATGATTTTTAACTTTCCAAATTGAATAACCAAAAAGCGGCCAAGTGCGAGTCACCCATGAAGGGTTCTGTAGCAGCAAGCAACAATATAAAAGTTCTTGTAGTTCGTTGTAACTTTGATCGATGTTAAAAAAAACTACTTACTAGATCTCGACCAAACCAATTGTCGGTGGAAGTTTACATGGTTTACCTTCTCATATTGGGCATAGAAGGATTCTGTAAGATTTATTCTCAGAACCTCCTCTTGTACAAACTATTATAAGATCACTTCTGTAATTACTTAGAAGATAGTGGGCAAACTAAAACTTTATTGAGACATACTTATCATAAAAGGAGTCTGTGATAAGTATCCTCAGGGCTATCAGTGTTCCATTGATATGATTTTTTTATTTATGTCTCACAATCTGATTCCATCATAATACAATCTGGTTATTATCAACTGAAAAATTGTAACCATTCTTTAATAAAAATTTACGAACAGTTGCAACTATAAATAACTAGTACCAAAGGAGTCTAGAGTTGTAACTGTATGCAATAGTACAAGAACAATTCAGCAATAACAGATGTCTAATTTTTAATTCACAAATTCTTGCTGTTACAACAGAACCTAGTAAATACAGACAGAAACCATTGCTCAATGTAACTTTATGGTACAAACTGCAACCGATGTAAAGGTATTGTATTCCTAGGACTTGCAGCTGTATAAACTACTTCTATGTCAATGTGTTTTTTGGTTTAATGCATTAAAAGTTGATTTTTTCTAACTGAACTTGGCTTTAGTGCAATTTTATGACATCAAGAACATTTTGAGTAGTAGTATAAAAAAAATTCATTAATTGACAGCATTGCAACAAATCTGGTGGGTATAAACTGCAATCTTGGATTGACTTTAAGGAGCCAGATGCATCTATGCATAGTTAACATTAAAGGATTTTGTACAAGTTTACCCTTTTGCAAAAAAACATAATGAATAAAACTGGAATGTGACTTGATGGCACCTAACTACAAACTTACAAGCTTTATAGCGTATTAGATCATTCCAGCAAATACTACTACAGCAGCTAATTTCCATGTACTGAAAAGCTGTAAACATTTCTAAATGTAAGTTTAAGCCACCAGGTGGAACTGTGTCATAGTTAGCATCAAAAAAGTTCTGTACGAAGTACTCATGTATTAATTTCATACTTCGCAATTTAACATCTTTATAAATATAGACTGGAACCATTCCTAAATGTAAGTTTATGACAGCAGATTCAACCTTGTTATAAGTAATATCAAAGAATTCTGAAAACACTATACTTTGCATTGCAAGTTGATCCTGTTATAATAGAACCCATTGAGTATATGTTTGTAAGTACTTTACTTAGAAACTATATAGCACCGGGTGCAACTGACGTACAGGGAACGTAAAATATTTTTAGAGGTCGCAGATGTACGAATTGGCTTTCGAGAGCCTAATTCAAGAATTTTATATTGTTTTAGACTTGTTTCAAATTTTTTTATTTATTTCCAAATTTATTTGGAGAAATTTTAGTACCCCATTTTCTTCAAGAGTTAGATAAGTTCCAGACATGTTTCGAAGTCTTTTGAATAGTCCTGGTGTAAATTTTAGAAAATTATAACAGATTTGCTTTTTCAATTTTTGAATAGTTCCAGATTGGTTTTTGAGACTTTTCAAAATTTTTAGAGTTATACTGAAGATTTTTGGACAGTATTCTATACTTGTTTAGAAAAATGTTGATGGCTTACATTGGGTTAAGGGATTTTTCACAAGTTTGGACAGTTTTAAATATATTTTTAGATATTAGGACTACTATTTAGTTGCAGATTTCCTTTAAATACTTTGGGATAGTTCCACACATACCTCGGAAACTTTTAGACTTGTTTCGATATCGTTGCGCGTTATATACTTCATGAAGTATTTTTAAATGGTTAATTTCAAGTATGTTGAATATTTTCCGATTCACTGTAAAGACTTTTCGATACAGTAGATTTGTACTGTATTTCGACAGTTTCTGTAGTTGTTTAGATATTTTTAAGGGTTTAGATTAAGTTCAGGGATTTTTGGCAATTTTTAGACTCTTTTAGAAAAATTTGGTCAGTTTTAAACTTATTCTCAGATTTGAAGACTTCTTAAACGAATCATATTTGCTTGAAAGACTTTCATATAGTTCCACACATGTCTTGAGACCTTTGGAAACTTTCATGATTTCTTCGATAACATTTTATAGAACTGATTTTAAGGTACTCGCGAGTTATATACTTGTTAAGAACATTTTCATACCCAATTTTTTGAAAAGATTTTTGGAGGCAGTAGGTTTGCTTCAAAAACTTAAAAAATTCCAAACTTATTTGGAGTGCTTTTCGAAAGTTTTAAACTAGCTTAGACGATATTACGATAGTTCATTGTTTAAAAACTACACTAGTTACTAACAGTCTGAGTTTTGTAGTAATACGAATTTTGTTACATAATTTATAAGTTATAACTATTAAAACCAAATCTAATAAATGCAGTGTAATATCAATCCTTAATTTGACTTTATGGCAACAGGTGCCAATTGCAATTACAGCAATTACTAACACTGTGATTGTGTTAACAGAAAATACTTATTTTCGACTGAAAAGTCTATATAACAATTCCTCTATTAATTTTTAGAGTACCGAATGCAACTCTGACACAGTAAGCATAAAAGGAATTTATACGAAAGGGTCATAGAAGATATAGCTATACAAACTATCGTTATACCCCTTCACCTTCACCCTAGTAAATATGGACTAGGACCATTTCTAAATTTAATTTTATGTCAACAAAAACCTTGATCTATTCATAATGTATTTCATGATTTAATTCTTCACAAGATGATCTTGTTGTAACTCACTTATAGATAATAGACAAGGTCTTTGCATGAATCATGCTTAAAACTTGCAGACCTATGAATTACCATAAGACAATCAAATGAAAGACTGGATCCGTACACAACACAACCAATACTGTAAGTACAGCAGAATGTGTATTGGTCAGAAATGTGCAAGAAAATCTGAAACACTGAACATAACTAGCAGGAATCAGCTTCAAATCCCTTGAAATCCAAGCTGCACATTATGCGACAGAGAACCTGAAACAGTTATTTATATACTGTAGATACTATTTCGGAACACTACATCACAGGAGGTCAATTTTTGGAGATTTCAGAGGGTTCCCACAAAAATATGGCATCCATCCTTTAGACCTGTACTACCTAGTAGAGGGTAACAAGATCGTGAAGTGGGTGACTTGAACTAATAAAAAAGTACAATAAGCCTAACTAGACTGCAGTACGACTAAATGTCAGACGGTTACCATTTAGAAAAAAAAACAATTGCTACAAGTGTACCGTTTTGAAACTATACAGACTGGAACCATTCCTAAAAGTTACTTTAAGGCACCAGATGAAAGCCAGTCCTACAACGTAAAGGATTTTAAATCTGTATAAGTTATCATTCCATCATAAAACCAATCAAGCTGTTATAGATAACTAAGTTTTGATTTCTTTAAGTTATTACTGTTGCGTCAGACTCTAGAGCTCTCAACTTAATTCTGATAGTTACCCAGAAAAGTTTTTTTCGTAAATTTAAAAAACGTACCAAACAGAAATCGTAATTATATTTTTTTCACGAACGTCTAGTAAGGATTTGTTGAGAAGGAAAGTTTTTGTTTAGCAATTCTTATGTGTAACAGAGTCTTTTCTTGAGTATTACATATTTAGAATGATAATCTATATGTGAGTAAAAATTATACGATAAGATATTTATTTTTTCAAACAAATCTACTTATTCTAAACAATATAGAACATGACAATTTCAATGAACTAGAAATAAAAAAATTCTGTATTACTAACTGATAAGACCTTTTTAGTACTGAATTTGAAAAGGCGGTTAAAATAATATTGGCTTCGGATAAGAATATATTTATATATTAATTTCTTCATATTTTATCATCTCCATTAGACAAATGTGATTACAAAATTACGAATTGCTTTATATAATCAGTAATTAGATATTTGTATATATATTTAATCTATAATAATTTTGCTACATTGTCCAAATATTAGTGTTTAGGTGTTATTTAATTTTAATTTTAGAAATTCAATACCTAGGTACCTATTTAAAAATAAAATCTTTAACCCACGATGAAAACAGCAACAAACTCACTATGTTGTTAAATTAGAGTCGTTACCATCATCTTTTCAAAAAATTGAATGAAAAATTTTTGAAACCATATCTTTGTTATGGCGGTTTACGTACAGAGCAGCTGTAACACTACAACCATTGTATCTTTATACAATGCTACAACGTATGAATATGAACTCCGAAAACCTGAAAGAACGTTCCAACGAGCCGAGCAAGTCATACAGAATGAGTGTATACTCTGTATACATGGGCGTATTAAACTTATTGTCTAAGGGGTGACAGATTTGGATTTTTTTATAACTTTTGCCATGTAGGTTGGATAGACATCCGGTAGATGGCCCTGTGTTTTGATTTCTAGATTAACTATTCAACATCTAGGTTTTGGGAAAACCCAGTTGTATTTCAACTAATAAATAAAATGTTTTTTTTCTGCGACGAGAAAGTGTATTATACACGGGAAAAATATTAGATTTTAGCTCTCGGTTTTTTGTCTCCCTCCGCTTCGCGTCGGGAGACAACACAACCTCGAGCTAAAATCTAATACTTTTTTCCCTTGTATAATAAATAACTATTTTTTTTAGATAAAAACAGGAAGAATTGCGGAAAAGAAACGCGAAGAAAATGCCTTTCTTCTTTAAGTAATATAACTTCACCGTAGGGTAGCGCAGTTAATATCTTTCGAAATCTATTGTAGTGCTTTGTTCCATCCATCCTCGAATATGCTGGTCCTTCGTGGCATACGGATTTAATTCATGATCGAGAAATGTTATAAAAAGTGCAAAGACGCGCAACTAGACTTTCCGTTGGCCTTTTAAGGCCCACTTATGAAGAAAGACTATCTAGCGATTCTTCCAAGAAAGACGCCTCCGCCTTTTTCTTCCGGATTATAAAGTACAATTTGGGTAATCTTCAAGCAGCGTTTTCACTTAATTTAGTTCTAATGACAAGAACAAAGAAAGAAGTAAAAGATGTTACCAGTTGATTAATCAACGCGGCAGAAAAAATTTATGGACTAGAAATTAAAGAGTTAAAACAAAATACATGGTGAGGAGAAATGATCCAAAACCAGATTTACTTAATAGTAAATAATGAAATCAGAGGAAAACCATATAAATCTGAGTACACAGATAATTTTATTTACTTAGATGTTATTATCAACAACATCAATGAAGAAAGCAGAGAAATAAACAATAAAATAAATAAGTGCAAAAGAAGTACAGGGGCGTTACTGAAAGTCTTAAAATCAAAAATAGTCTTAAGAAGTAAAAGACGCCGTACGGTTGTGATTTACGGATATTAAATCAGGCTGAAAAATCTTACGAAGAATATACGGAGGAAAAAGGAGGTAAACTGGATGAGAAGAACAAATAGAGAAATCAAACAATTATTTTTTTAAATATTTTCCAGTTTATTTTAATTTCTTGTTATTTATTTATTTATTTTTAAACCGAAATTCAACACTATCTACTGGGTGTACCCACAACATAGATGTTAGATCATCTTAAAATCAAAACGCAGTGCTATCTATCTCATGAACATTCGTAGAACTTATCAAAAAATGTCACTTAGGAGATATTGTCACCTTACCGTCGAAATACACAAATACGTGAAAAAAAAAAAATTAAAAAAACATTTTATAGTGGACCAAATAGTAAATCTAAAAAAATCATAAAATTTGGTCCAGCAGCAGTCTAGGAAGAGTTCAGTGACTTACATACATACATATATCAATTTATAAAACTAAGATCTTTTTTTGGAATTTCTAATTTATAAAAAATAATTTGTACTTTCAGAATGCTATAATCAAACAAGAAAATAAAAATACAGCTTCCACTGAGGGTCCTATGAAGTCTCGGACTTTGTATGACTACCAAACGGTAAGATTTTTTTTTACCTAATGTTCACATCAAAACGGTGTTTTTCCTTAAACTATAAAAATTCTTCATTATTTAATATCTTTTAACTATTAAAAAATATATTTGAATTACGAACTTTATATGACCACCTAATGGTAGGTTTACATGCTTGGCAAGTCTCTGCAAGCTTCCACAAACAAAACGTGTGAAGGTGTGTTTGGCTTGGCTTGTGTGAGATGGGAAGAGCTTGTTTCCGATCCAGGCCAGTGTTGGTTTTCAAACACAGATAAAAGGAAGCATGTTTAGTGCCGCTCTCGATTTCGCGCTGTATGGTTTTACGCTGAAACATGTTCGACGTCTATATCTGCCATGTTTGCCTGTCCGTAACACACTAGCGCACTCGCAAGCGAGTACATGGGATTCAAGCGTTTGTGAAGGCTTGGAGTTTGTGAATGCTTGCGGAGATTGGCCAACCATGTACCTAAACCTTCCTTAACAATAATAATGACTTTCCAACATATACTTCTTTTTTTATTCTTGCAAAAAATGAAAACCAGTCGTGAATGTGATCAACAACTGAGTGTGGTAACAAAGTACGTGCCAGTAAAACGGCAAATATAAACAATTGATCGTATTCATCAGCTTTTAACAAATAAACTCATTTTTTCATGTTTTTGAACCATTTCTAGAGAACAGACAGGAAATATAAAAGACTTGTAATCTGTGTTGCGTTTGTGTGAGTAGAAAAAACTCATATAGGTACATGGTTTCATATTCTCCTTTGAAGTATAAAGGATTTGTAAAATATCCACAAATAAATTACTAAGATACAACTAACATTGCACCATAACTGCAAAATCATCAAAATAACAGCGTTTTTTTGACATACAATGTTGTCACACGAAGTTTTTAACATGAATGGTAATAATCTTTAATTTAATACCGGAGTATCGTTCCAATTTATATTAACAATTCTTATATAAAATAAATATATTTCTAGCACGCAGTTGCATTTAAAGATTTGGTAGAGTCTCGTTGCATCTTAGAAATTCTTAATGGAGGTGAAAGTGTTATTACAAAATGGACTGGAGGTGGAAGAAGAGAAAGTATATCAAAGGATTTTTTTCACAACGAATTATTATCAAAGCGCCAGGTAATTGATCCACTTTTTATAGAAAAAAAAATACTTAGAGTTTTCTTACAGATATGGCGACTTGCTGGTGAACGAATTACAGAGTTTTGTAGAGGCTTTCCTACGTACTTAGTGAAAAACGAAGCTGATATAGATCAAAACGCATATGTAAACGATCTTCCTAATGTTATAGATAAAAGCCGAAGTAAACGTGCCACTAGTCATTACTTCCAAGGAAGAGTTCGAGGTCAAACACAGTCTCAGTATCTTAATTTTGGAAAATCGGATCAACCGGGAAAGGCAGAAGCTGAATCTACTTATGAAGGATCTAAAGCTATTGTTAGTAAGTAAAATTAACTGATACTAGGAACAAGTTTTGTTCGTTTTCTGATCTTCGAAAATATAACTGCTGGACTAGTATCATTTATAGTATCGGATTAATAGTAAATGTCCTAAACTACATAACTCCCTTCTCCATACCCGTTTGTGACTCACAATTTTTGTTTCACACGAAACAATTTAAGTTCCTTAAAAACTTAAACTATTAAATTTTCAGCTGGAAGTGCAGGTATGGGACAAGCTCAAAGTCAAAGTCTTCCTTTTGGATGCGACGAATGCTATGGCAGAGGATACGACCAAGATCAAGTAATAGAAATTCAAGGAAGGCCAGGAGGTAAATATCCCGAACCTATTAGACAACAACCTATAGGACCTTACCCCATTGGAACTCCGGGATGGCAACCTGGTCATATAGAAACTCCGGGACCGATTGGGAGTCCGGGGCAAATTGGGGGTCCGGGACAAATTGGGGGTCCGGGACAAAATGGGGGTCCAGGACAAATTAGAGGTCCAGGACAAATTGTAGGTCCAGGGCAAACTTGGGGTCCCGGACAAGTGGTAGGTCCAGGACAATTAGGAGTACCAGGACAAATGGGAGGTCCAGGACAAGTGGGAGGTCCAGGACAAGTAGGAGTTCCAGGGCAAACTTGGAGACCAGGACAAGTTGGAAGTCCAGGACAAGTTGGAGGTCCAGGACAAGTTGGAGGTCCAGGACAAGTTGGAGGTCCAGGACAAGTTGGAGTTCCAGGAACAGCTGGAGGTCCTGGACAAACTTGGGTACCAGGACAAGTTGGAGGTCCAGGACAAGTTGGAGGACCAGGACAAACTGGGGGCCCAAGGCAAACTTGGGGTCCTGGTCCAGTCGGAGGTCCAGGGCAAATTTGGGGACCTAGTCAAGTCGAAGGGCCAGGACAAATCAGAGGGCCAGGACAAATTGGAGGTCCAGGGCAAAATTGGGGTCCTGGTCAAGTCATAGGACCTGGTGGGTGGCAACCAGGACAGATTGGTGGTCCTGGGCAAATACAAGGACCTGGTGGATGGCAGCCAGGACAAACTAGTGGTCCTGTGCAACCAGAACGGCCAGGGGCATGGCAACCGGGGCAAATAGGGAGACCTGGTGGATGGCAACCAGGACAAATTAGTGGTCCTGGACAAATAGGAGGACCAGGTGGATGGCAACCAGGTATGTAATAATATTTGATCTGTTTAAATCAAAATGGAATATTATAACATTATCATTCATTTTCTTCTACTGTTACTTGTCTTATATTAAAAAAATGTAATAAAAAAAATGAATTGTAAAAATAATGAATTTCTATTGTTGCAGTCATTAGTAGGTGAATAGTTACACATTCCGTATAAAATAATTAATGAGATATATCATTAATTAATTATGCTTATAGTAACAGAAAGTACATCAAAACTTAACATAAAAAAAGTTCAGAAATACAGAAACACTTTTTTAAAAAATAGAACCATTTGTACACTGTTTTTTATACAGTTTCTTAAAACTAATTTACTTACCAGGTCAAATTGGTGGACCCGAACAAATTGGTAAACCGGGACAAACTAACATTCCAGTACAAGGAGGTGTACCGGGACAAATTGGCTTACCAGGACAAGGACATATACCGAGTCAAATAACATATCCAGGACAAATTGGTGTATCTCCACCACCTCATCAAACAGGTACTTTTGGGGGAAAAGTGCAAGGAGACTATGAAAGTCATCAAGGTCACAGAGGTCGCTTTCAAGGACAGTTTACTGGACAATATGAGTCTTATGGAGCCGTAGGACCTCCAACACAGGGCTCTTCAGGTCAAATTGGAAGACCTGGACAAATCAATGGTCCCGGTCAAACTGGATGGCCAGGGCAAATAAGTGCACCAGGACAAACTGGAGGATATCCAGGGCAAGTAGGTCCACAACAACCAAGCCAAGTTGGAGGATACCCAGATCAGGGTGAGGCATATCCAGGTCAAGGAGGAGCATATCCTGGGCAAGTTGTTCCACCACAGCCAGGTCAAATAGGATATCCAGGTACAGGTGGTACATATCCAGGTACATATCCAGGTCAAGGTGGAGGATATCCAGGTACAGGTGGCGTATTTCCGGGTCAAGTAGGAGGATATCCAGTGGAAGTAGGTCCACGACAACCAGGACAAATTGGATATCCAAGCCCAGGTGGAACCTATCCTGGTCAAGTAGGAGGTTATCCAGGTCAACAACCAGGACAAATAGGATCTCCAAGTACAGGTGGTACATATCCGGTTCAAATAGGAGGATATCCTGGACAAGTAGGTCCACAACAACCAGGTCAAATAACATATCCAGGCCCAGGTGGAACCTATCCTGGTCAAGTAGGATATCCAGGTCAAGGTGGGGGATATCCTAGCCAAGGAGGCGGTTATCCAAGTCAAGTAAATTCACAACAGCCAGGACAAGTAGGATATCCAGGTCAGGGTGGAGGATATCCAGGACAAATAGGAGGATATCCAGATCAAGTAGGGCCACAACAACCAGGTCAAATAGGATATCCAGGCCAAAATGGGGGATATCCAGGTCAAGCAGGAGGATATCCAAGTCAAGGAGGAGGATATCCAGGCCAAGGAGGACGATATCCAGGTCCAGGAGGAGAATATCCAGGTCAAGGAGGAGGATATCCAGGCCAGGGAGGAGGATATCCGGGTCAAGGAGGGGGATATCCAGGTCAAGGAGGGGGATATCCAGATCAAGGAGGGGGATATCCAGGTCAAGAAGGAGGATATCCAGGTCAAGGAGGAGTATATCCAGGTCAAGTAGGAGGTTATCCTGGTCAAGTAAGTCCACAACAACCCGGCCAAGCAGGTTCACAACAACCAGGTCAAGGGAGTCCCCAACAACCAGGTCTAGTAGGTCCACAACAACCAGGTCAAATAGGATATCCAAGCCAAAGTGGGGGATATCCAGGTCAAACGGGACAAGTTGGTCAATATGTGGACGGTAGACACACAGAATCAGACGATTCTGATTCACAAGTGCAAACGTCAGTACAACAGTCAGAAAATGGCACTACTGCGCAAGCTCAAGCACAAGGAACTTATGGTGGAGGCACGGCACAATCTCAAGTTTCAGGAACTTATTCGGGAACAGGATCGTTTAGTGCCTCTGCTGGTTCAGATGATGGTAAAAGAGGAGCACAAACTCAAGTAGCAGGAGGCAAAGAAGGCGCTCAGAGTTCAGCACAAGGAAGAGGCGGTGCTGGGCAATCGCAAGCGCAAGTAGCTCTGTTTTCTGAAACTGGAGAAACAATTTCAAGTGCACAAAGCGGTGGTATTACTCATGGTACGCAATCACAGGTGCAAGCATCGGAAAAAGGTGGTATGGCAGACGCCCAATCCAATGGTCCCGGTAATACCTCTTCTCAGGCACAGATCGGTTTCTTACCTAACGATGAAAACGAGAGAGATATTCAAAGTGACCCATTTAGAGGTGGTGGTACAGCTGGAGCTCAAGGCGGGACTTACTCCGGAATGTCACAATCACAAGTACAAGGAAAATTCAGATTTGGTATTAAGTACACTGGTGCCGCGCAAGCAGTTTCAGGAGGGACAACCTTCAATAACACAAAAGCAGGGCCTTTTAAACCCACAGCAATAACTTTTAATGTTTCTAAAGATAAAGTGACACAAAAACAAACTGAACGTGCATCAGTATCACGAAATAGTTTTAGAAACGTATCGAAAGTTGAAGAGGAGGAAGACGAACCTACAACTACAATTAATACACCTACTTATAAAAAAGTTAGTAATACTGCTTCAAAATTACATAACGATTCAAATGAGTATGATGATGATGAAGAAGAAGACTATTATGATGAAGACCATAGTAATGAGAATGACAATGAGAAACCAGTAACAAGAAGTATTGGAACACCATCAGAACATAATTCAAGGCAACAGTCAGAAACACATTCAAATCAGAATCGAAAACCTTATGTAGTAACACAATCAGATTTAAACCAAAGACAACACATAGTCTTAGATCCCTTAGAAGATCTGGATATTACTGTACATCAAAGTAAAGGTGATTTTCCCAATGAAGGAACTGTCATACAACCTGGACAATCTATTCCAGGTACACCAGGATACAAAATTCCTATGGGATTCCGAGGAACAGTAAAATCTATTGCTAATGGACCAAATACTTATGCCATAGGAAGAAACTCACAAGCACAAAGTGTAACTCTTTCTCCAGGTAATGGAAAAATAGTTTATAAACAACCTTTTTACGCTGTTACATCAAACACTCACTCCACCAATCAATATGGATACGGTACTGGTTACACCTACCAACCTGCCTACTCTCCAATTCGGTACCAGTTAAAGAGTGGTAAAATATTACCCAACTTTGTTTCAATGTCAAAATCAGAAACAGGATCTAAAAATTTGTATACTGGTAAAAAAACACCTAGTGTTTATTATACACAATCATCCACTTGTGGGATTTTCACCAATCAGTGTGTATTTAATGCAGGAAGAAAATTATGTTTTCCTAAAGCAAAAACGAACCCTGATGGTACCATCATGGGGTGCTAAAATTGTATTAAAGAATAAGATATAAGTTATTGTAACAAATTAATTTGTAAATAAAATATTTAATTTTATTATTCTGTCCAAATTAAGATATACATAAGTTACTACATTTTATATTTTCTTCTATTTTCATTGTATCAACTAAAGCAGAAGGTAATACTTTATTCTGTTATTCTTTCTACGTTCACTCCAATCGCGAAAAAATCTCAGAAGAAGTTTTAATAAAAGTATCATTAAATCATAGGGTTCAATAGTTAGCCCTTGTGCTTTGTAAAATCAACACAATCAAAAACTCTTATTGAACTGATTACTAGTTAAAAAAATTCGAAAAAAGGTTGACCTAAAAGGCCAACCTTGCAACTTCCCGCTAGTTTTAACCGCAAAGCTATAGTAACGTGACGTATTTTGACGTTTTTGACTTTTTTTGAAATGTCTAAAGAGCCATAACTTTTTAACGCGTTATTCGATTTTGATGTTCAAGATGGCATTCGACGCAGTTTTTTGAGACTTAAAAAAGTTATTAGGAGTGCAAAATCGATTAGTCAAAAAATCTCTAAGTTATTAAAAAGAAAACAATTTTTTTGAAATTTTTCGACAACGATATCTCACGAACGAATCAACCGATTTTAATTTGCAAAACGGCATTCGACGTGGTTTTTTAAGCTTGAGAGCTGATTAGGTTGTGAAATTGATCGATGTAATGGCCAAAAAGATATGCCCAAAAAACATCATTTTTACCAATTGTTTTTTTCGGTTATTTTGAAATTTCTCAAAATCTACCCGTTCGAATCGGTTCAAACTTACAGGGAATCTAAGTTAGATGAAACTCTTTGGAACGCTTTTTATTTCATTCCAATGGGTCAAGCCGTTGAGAAGTTATAAGAGGTTTACATACATCCACACACACATCCACACGTACATACAGACACCCTCGTAAAAATAGTCAGGGGAGGTTCCAAATACCTCAAAACGTTGAGATGCCATGAAAACTCGATTTTCGAAAAACGGGGTAAAACCAATAACTTCCCGATTTTAAATTTTTTTTTAATTTTTTAGCGGGAAGTTAAAAATTGTAATACGGTTCAATTATTTTTAAAAAACCTGCACAATTATAATTTTTTTTAAGGAGAGAGACAGATTCTTCAAGATTCTCGTGAAATCTAGTATCGAACACAAAAGAGTGTTAATTGAAAAAGAGTAGTAAAAAAATTACTTAATGAAACTATTGATATTAATGTGCAAATAAGTGTCAAAAATAATTATAAACTTTATAGAAACTTTTTCAAAACACCAAATTAAGCTTTGCTGAAAAGATAAAATATGTGTTCCTCGAGAGGAGGGGTAACATGGAATTCTCACATCGAGAATAGTGCCAAAAAGCATATCTAATGAACAAACCTGGTCACCGGGTAAACTACACAGCCAAAAATCCATTAAATCATAGCACTCTAAAAACTAAATCAAATTTATCCTTCTGGATCTGGAAATTTGGGGAAGGGCGAGCAAGTGCTCTGCCAGCACTGAGGCCATATTTAAAACAGGTGATGAGGCTCCCGAGGGTATCTCCCTAACATCGGCCAGTGTAAGCCATTATATGCTCTACTGTTTCCTCTTCTTGTTCTCAACCTCTGCATAGCGGTGATTCTGCTAATTTCATCCTAAAGAGATGTTGTCGTAATTGGCAGTGACCTGGTCAGATTCCCACACAGCTGTTCGAAGATTTTGTCCGGTCAATGCCTTAAATTTTGTTGCTTTTTCCTCGCCTGGATGAGGTAATAACTCTCTGGCCTGTCTACATTTTGTTTCATCTCAGCAGTGTATAGTTTTGGTGAGATTGCTGTTTGAGAAGGTCCACGACAGCGGACATTGTTACCTTGGTAGATGGGTGAGGGCTAACATATTTGTAGCCCGCAGCCCTCCTTGCTAAATTGTCCGCAAAAAAATTTGCAAAAACAAAGAGAAATAAAAGTAAACAATTTTTAACCTGAAATGGTACGACAATAATGAAACTGAGGTAGTAAAGTAATGGGTTAACATAGTTTCAACAATACTAATAGAGTCTCTCAAACGAAGATATCATGTCTGGTATAAAATTGAAATTAACAAGAATTTTAGCGACACTTGCACTTGTTAACAACTCTTTAATTTTCACAAAACATTGTGAATCGTCATCCACCTTCCCGACCGGGTAATAACAGGTTCTGGAGTTAAACTAACTCCTGGCAATCGCTCCTTATATATCTGCACTCTTAAAGGTGATTTTAAAAACACTTTTATTTACATTTGAAATTAATTTATTTACTAAAGGATATTCGTTTCTGACAGTTTCTACGACTCGGTTTATTACATATAAAAGACAAGTCACAAGTACCATATTGGGATAAAAGATTTTAAAGTTTTGGCCTACTTTTAACACATATGGTACTGCATTACTCAAAAACACTAAAAACTGGGACTGGATTTGGTAAGAAAAAGCTTGATAAAGACTGCTAAATAAATCGGGTTACGATCACACTATTAGTTTTGTCTAGCTGCTTGGAAACTACTAAATATGGGTTTGTTGCTGTGTCTTCTTGCAAAGATCCAATCATAAGATGTGCGATAGATCTGCAGCAAGCATCTGTGGTTTCATCAACAACAATGTAAAAAATTTTATCACACAATAATACTCTAAATTCGCTTAAGACTGTTTCATATATTGAATGGACATTTTTCTTTCTAAGTGTGGAATCGTTAAGAATGGTTTGTTTACAAAAAATTTTTAAGAATCCTTTAAGCTGAGAATTTTGACATTTTTTTAAAACTATGTTCGCGATCAAAGCCTTGAAGGAGTCTTCTTGAAAACTTTACTTCTCAGGTTTTGATTTTTTGTCGCTGTCGAAACTTCAAAGAGATAGGTTTGATCGAAAATTAGCTCTCTTATCGCACGAATGCTGATCTCAAATAGATAAAAACATTTTAGTAATTACCAAAGATATCAAAATAAGAAGTGATAAAAATCACAAAATAAAAAATGTACCCCACGGGGAACTTAATCAGATACGATCCTAATAGCCAACCAGTGTGCATCAACAATAAACCAGTATACAGGGTTATCCACAATTAATAAACACCTAATATGTGCTAAATCTAAAAATCATACCGAAACACAGGGTCAGCAAAATATGCAGTACTTTCCAAACATACAGGGCGTACCAAATATCCAGTATTCCGCAAATATACAACGCCAAACACAAAACCTCGAGATTAATACCACATCAAATCAGACTGGTATCCAGCATACTGTTAAAATAGGTGGACAGCAAATAATAGAAAACCGTACAAGAACATCTCACACAACAATATCAGAAAACAGAAATATCCTTGATATATCAAATGTTTCAATGAGCAGCGACGACGAAGATTCACCTGATAAATTCATAGAAACAGACAAACATCCCTGGCAAAGTTGAATAACAAAAGAAAAAAACATAGGAAATTCAAACTTATAAATCCAAACACAGAAGAAACTACAATGCCCGATAGATTCCAATCTTTAGAAAACTTCAACGAAATAAATAACGATGATGATGAAAAAAACGCAAAACCAAATGAAGCTCTAAAACAAGCTAATCCTCTACCAATATACATATACGGAGTGAACGATATTAGAGCCATGAAAGAAAACTTGGTAAGCGTAGTGAAAGTGAACAATACTTAACTAGAACTGAAAAAACAAATTCCAAAAGAAGAAGACACTTACAGAAAAATAGTTAAACATATAAGAGAAGAAGGAATTGCCTGCCATACATACCAGGTTAAAGAAAAACGCGCATACAGAGTCGTAATCACAAGACTTCATTACTCTGCATCTGTGGAAGACATCCAAAAAGAATTAATTTCCAAGGGATACAAGGTTAGAAATATAAATACAGGGTTAGAAATATAATTAATATAAAACATAGAATAAGAAAGTTCCACTACCACTATTTTACATAGATCTAGAGCCAAAGATAGCAATAAAGATATATACCAGTGCCGGATTAGCCATGCAGCAGGAGGTAGCAAATGCTACGGGTCCCGCGCCTATGCCCAAAAAAATCACAAATATGTAAAATATGTAATACACCTTAGCTATTCTCAAAGTGAGCGTTGGTCACACTGTAGTTATATAGGTAAATAGGTATATCATTATGTTGCAAGTTGGCAATACCACAATACTTACTTGCAGGGGGAATCCCCTAATATTCTTTTCGCGCCACGTTAGTTAATCCTCGTTAATGCAGCCCCTTATCAAAGTTCTTGCTTGGACAACAACGATAACGCGAAGCGTAAATTTGATAAGCGGTAATCCTTTTTACAGTTCGCAAACTGTCTTACGTTTGCAAAAACATTAAACGATTTGACGGTCTAGTTTCATATTAGTATTATGGGTCATGGGAATGGATTTTGTCATTAGTTGTCAAGTTCCAGCTTCACATTATATTTTCCTATTTTATACAGATCGAAATGAGCAGCAGACCTAGAGATACGGGTAAACACGGATATTTTTAATGAATGAGGTTATTGAAACTAATAAAAATGAAATTGATAACCGAGCAGTTGCATCTCATTGTCCAGATGATGACAGTACCATAGGAAATTCATTAGTACCTGTAACTGATTCCGATATCGTCACATTATGTGCAAGTGCCATTGCATTCAAATCTACAGGAAGTCCTTCTAATTCTGCTATATTATCTTCTAGCCAGAAGGAAGTTGAACTTACAGCAAGTCCTCTAGACGCAGAACCTTCATCTTCAAGTTAAAGAGAGATCGATGAGACTATATCCTCTATCAGCCAAAAAGAAGATAAAATATATTCCAATGACATTGGCGAATAGTCGAACAACTTTGATCGAGATTACTGGATTGCAAAAGGAAGTAGCGAAGTGCAGCATATAAATAGTAATTTTTTTACTTCAGAGAAGATGTACCAGAATGAAAATAAACCACGTTTCTGTCAGAAGTCAGTTTTTACATTGAGGCATAAACCAACGGATAAAAATCAGATTCCCTAGGTTCGGCGCGCTTTACCAAAGACGGTTTTGATGTCTGAAAAAACGCGCATATTTCGTTGAAAAGACACGAGAAAAGCACTTTGCACAGACAAGCAATAATTTCACTGTTAGTTCGAAAAAACAAGGATACGCGTGTTGATTCTCAAATTGTGAGCCAAATAGAGACCGAACAGGGATATTGGAGGACACTTTTAGAACAAATTACTGCAGTTTTATATTTTTTTTACCCGACTGACGGAGGGTTATGTTTTCAGCGCGTATCGTGTATCTATGTAATATTCTTCCTTACCTTGTATCTCCAGAACCGCTAAACGGATTTTCACATTTGAGGTATCGTTAAATTTGTCTTAATAGCTCAAGTGTTCTTAGATAGGTGACATTTAAAAAAAATCAAAAAGGGCGGATGTTTGACGCCACATTGTGAGGCAATAAAAAAATAAATTGTACCAAGCATATCGAGTGGGGTATCAAAATGAAAGATTTTAAACACAAATTCTAAATATGTATATAACTTTTAGTTTTAATATTAAATAGAACGATAAAAAATATTTTAAAAATCCGACGCAGATGTCCTGTAGCACCATTCAGAAATTAATGATTTTACATGAACTCTTTAGCGAGTTTAGAATAAGCACTCTAAACTAAAAAGACATAAATAAAAAAATAATTAAAAAATAACAAAAAACCCGCCTGCATGGATAGCTACAGCTAAAAATCAACTGAAAAGACTGAAACACGACGAAAATTCAATAACTAGGAATTTAAAAAAAATCAATGATTAGATACTTAGAACCAGAAACATAAATTGAAACAGTACCATACCTACGTATTGTACAAATAGAAATATAGAACATTATAAACAGAATTGCAGTCGGAGGCATGAAACTGTATGCTATTTTAAATTATTATCCTTTTGTGCATGCCTCCGACTGCAATTCTGTTTATAATGTTCTATATTTCTATTTGTACAATACGTAGGTACGTAGGTATGGTACTGTTTCAATTTATGTTTCTGGTTCTAAGTATCTAATCATTGATTTTTTTTAAATACCTAGTTATTGAATTTTCGTCGTGTTTCAGTCTTTTCAGTTGATTTTTAGCTGTAGCTATCCATGCAGGCGGGTTTTTTGTTATTTTTTAATTATTTTTTTTATAGCAGAACGAGGTCTGGCATTCAGGGGTAGTGATGAAATTATTGGTTCACCTCACAATGGAAATTATTTAGACTTATTAGAATTGATAGCTAAGTATGACAATTTCTGGCCGAACACATACTAACATCTTCATGCAAATAAAGGGAAAGGATATACGTCATACTTGTCAAAAACCACATGCGAAAAATTTATCCATTTAAATGCATCAAGTATACGGGACGAAATTATTTGCGAAATTACGAAATGCAAATACTATTCAGTATCATTGGATTCTACTCCAGATATATCGCATGTAGACAAACTAACTCTAATAGTGCGCTATGTTTTGCCATCTGGACCAGTCGAAAGGTTTGTAAGCTTCTTGGATATGGAAGGCTATACTGCACAACAGCTTGCTCAAAATTTACTAGTTTTTTTAAGTGAGATTGGTATCAATATCAAAGACTGTCGAGGTCAAAGTTATGACAATCCAGCAACCAGCAACATGAGCGGGCAATACAACGGCTTACAAGCACGAATTAAGGATGTAAATAAGTACGCGGAATATATTCCCTGTTTTGCTTATTCATTAAATTTGGTTGCAAAGTGCGCTGCATAATGTTGTGCAGAAGCATCCATTTTTTTCGATTTCGTTGAAAGTCGATATTCATTTTTTTCCCGCTTCAACCTATCGATAGAATCTTCTTACAAAAGCATACAAAATGCCGGTTCTAATATTCCAATTTTAAAAAAATTATCGGGCAGTAGCTGGTCCGCACCAGCTGATGCGACGAAAACACTTCTAAGTGGCTTCACCTCTATCAGTCAAGTTTTGGATAACATATGCAATAAGAAGGATTAAAAGGTAGAGTGTCGTAATCAAGCTTAGGGACTAGTTTCGAAAATGAATAAGTTAGAAACAGGAATAATGTTTATAGCGTGGAATGAAATTCTAGAGCGCTTACAAGCGACTAACGCCTCGTTACAGTCGTCAGATCAAGACCTTAATAAAGGATACGCTCGGTATAAATATACTGTTCTCCCAGACATACAATTACAACAGAAGAGTACAAATGCTACTTCAACACCTTAGGATCTCATTTCATAGTTGCCGGACACTGGAATGACAAACATGTTGAATGGGGTTCAAAGATTACAACAAAAAAACGGCAAGAACTTAATGGGTGCAATTTAATAAGAAAATCTAAACCGGAGAATCAACGTATTGGTCCCTGCAATTACGAAAAGAATACTTGACATACATTTTATAATAAACTAGCTGCAACGGGCGCGCGTTGCTACGCCAGCAAGTAAAATAAATTCAAGGAAAATAAAAGAGAAGAAGAGATAGAGACGGAAAGAAAGTTTATAGTTTTGTTTTACTTATCGCACCAAAAATATATTTTTCGAACTTATATTTATACGAATTCGTGTAGATATCTATTAATCAGTATTGAATTTTATACATGGAAGCGCCATCTGGTGGTAACTTCCATTAATACGAATATCATATTCATCTTACCCGTAAAAATACATCATCATACTGATTTTCCTGATAATAGGTTGAATTAATCAGTATTGAATTTTATACATGGAAGCGCCATCTGGTGGTAACTTCCATTAATACGAATATCATATTCATCTTACCCGTAAAAATACATCATCATACTGATTTTCCTGATAATAGGTTGAACGGAACAGAAGTTGCTAGTCTGCAGCGCCACCTGGTGGCGTTTGGCATCAATGAGCATATCATACAAACCTTCTCCGTGGAAAAATACATATACATACCAATTTTCATGACAATTGGTTGACGGGACAGAAGTTGCTACTCTGCAGCGCCACCTGGTGGCGAGTGGCATCAATGAGCATATCATATAAACCTTTTCCGTGGAAAAATACATATACATACCAATTTTCATGACAATCGATTGAACGGCACAGAAGTTGCTAGTCTGCAGCGCCACCTGGTGGCGAGTGGCATCAGTGAGCATATCATACAAACCTTTTCCGTGGAAAAATACATATAAATACCAATTTTCATGACAATCGGTTGAAGGGGCAGAAGTTGCTAGTCTGCAGCGCCACCTGGTGGCGAGTGACATCAATGAGCATATCATACAAACCTTCTCCGTGAAAAAATACACATACATACCAATTTTCATATTAATCGGTCCAGTAGTTTTTGAGTTCATTGAGTACATACAGACATACATACATACAGACAAACATTCATTTTTATATATATAGATAGAAGATAGATAGTAGGTACTTTAAATAAATGTATAAAAAATGTAAAATTGTATTTTATGTAAGAATTAACTTCACATACAACTATTAATGGAATTAAAAATGTTTGAGATTATTTCCTAATGAAAACATTGGAATAATCTTGTATAGAACATCAATAGTAGGTACTTACATTAAAAATCTCAAAGATCTTTTGAAAATATCCATCTTCTGAAATTTTATGGTATTTTTTAAACATGTGGTCGCATCTCTGTATACATTTTTTTAACTTCCCGCTAAAAAAAATTAATTTTTTTTTTAAATCGGGAAGTTATTGGTTTCACCCTGTTTTTCGAAAATCGAGTTTTCATCAGATCTCAACGTTTTGAGGTCTTAGGAACCTCCCCTGTCTATTTTTACGAGGGTGTCTGTATGTACGTGTGGATGTGTGTGTGTGTGTGGATGTATGTAAACCTCTTATAACTTTTGAACGGCTTGACCGATCGGAATGAAATAAAAAGCATTCCAAACAGTTACATCTAACTTAGATTCCCTGTAAGTTTGAACCAATTCGAGCCGGTAGATTTCAAGAAATTTTAAAATCACCGAAAAAAACAATTGGTAAAAATGATGTTTTTTTGGCATATCTTTTTGGCTATTGCATCGATCAATTTCATAACCTAATCAGCTCTCAAGCTTAAAAAGCCACGTCGAATGCCGTTTTGCAAATTAAAATCGGTTGATTCGTTCGTGAGATATCGTTGTCGAAAAATTTCAAAAAAAGTGTTTTTTTTTTCAATAACTTAGAGATTTTTTGACTAACCGATTTTGCACTCCCGGTAACGTTTTTAGGTCTCAAAAAACTGCGTCGAATGCCAGCTTGACCATCAAAATCGAATAAGGCGTTAAAAAGTTATGGCTTTTTAAACATTTCAAAAAAAGTCAAAAACGTCAAAATACGTCACGTTACTATAGCTTTGCGGTTAAAACTAGCGGGAAGTTGCAAGGATGGCCTTTAAGGTCAACCTCTTTTCGAATTTTTTGTGTTTAGACCATTTTTTTTGGCATATTGCATTTTTTTATATAACTAACAATTATATTTATGGTATTTGTTATCAAGCTTGTCAGTATGTGACTTGCAGTGACTTATACTTCATTTAAAAACTAGGAGGAGTGATTTGAAAAGCCAGACTTACAGCCAAATAAGTTACTAGAAAATTTACAAGGCGGCAAATTTAAATACATTTCTTTCATTTAAATAAAATTGAAAATAAATGTTTATGGACACTTTATATATGGTCTAAGATGGTCACAAAGTAAACTTACAATAATTATATTAAAAAAAGAAATCAATTAACAAAAGTCACCATTATAAATATTTCACACTTTGAAAACATAACCTATAAATGTCACAAATTACTTGATAAATGTAAGTGGCAAATTTTTATAGTGTAAACTTGCCTCCAAATTAACCAATAAACAAACGCGAGTGTTGCCAACTTAAATTCAAATCGCTCCTCCTAGTTTTTAAATAAGGTATAGTAACTTTCAAACATCAAGATGACAAAAACCAATACCTACCAACGTGAACAAATAAAAAAGCCAACTAGGTATTTTTACACGTGAAATGATATAGTCCATTTCACCGATTTTGGCCGATGACAGAAATCATACTCGAAGTAAATTTAGAGTTACATCTCTCTCAGATACAGGCAAGTTAGAAATTTAAATGAGGAAGTTTGTTTTTTAATACAACACTTACGTAACTAAGTACATCTTGTTTCACCGGTAGATAAAAAGTATTCAATACGGAAGTCTTGACTTAAATCCCATTCCTAGTAACCGTCATGAACGGCTCGTTGTTAATTATTTAATAATTATTAATGTCATATTTTTGTAGATGTCAAACAACACTGATAGTTTCAGAAACTTACGACCTAATTTACACAAAAAAAAATCTCCGCCATTGGTAACTTGGATGACAGTTTAATCTTATTTCAGTGGTTTCTAATATCAAATCGGCCAAAAACGATGAAATGGACTATATATATATCAACCCTTTTCAGAAACTACTGAAGGTACAATTCACGAAGTATAGATACCAGAAGTCTACACGGTATAGGCTTTTTCATAATATTCCTGGTATAATACACAATAATCAACCCAGATCATAGTTCTAATTTTTACCACTAGCAGCGCAAGAATTTATGATGTACCGATGTTATTATTATTATGACATTTGAATATCGCGAAAAATAAATTAAATATTTATTATTAATTTATTTATTTAAAATTAATTGTAATAAAAGATACTTTCCAGAGCTCTCAATAGCAACAAAACTTCCTGTGTAAAGATTTAAACGAGTACTTCTTGAACCATGGCGCACTCTACCGGCAATAGTTCTGTCTCCTAAATTGAGACCATATGTTCAACATTAAGTTTAGACTCCTGGTATCTATACTTCGTGGTACAATTAAACATTTTTCTACATTTCCACGAAGACTAGATACCAGGAGCCTACACGGTATAGGCTTTTCCATAATATTTCTGGTCTTAAAAATCAACCCAGATCATAGTTCTATTTTTTGCCACTGGCGGCGCGAGTAACCAGAAGAACGGATGTTTATGACATTTATGCCATTTAAATGTCGCGGAATTAAATTCAATATATTATTAATTTATTTATTTAAAATTAGTTGTCATAAAAGCTGTCAATAGCAACAAAACTTCCCGCGTAAGGATTTAAACGAGTATCTTTTGAATACGAGCGCACTCTACCGGCAATAGTTCTGTCCCCTAAATTGAGACCATTTTTTTAACACTACGTTTAAACTCCTGGTATCTATACTTCGTGTACATTTCGATCAAATATTTATTCGAACAATTGTTAATTCGATATTTTGTCCGTTCGACCTAATGTCTATTCGATTATCGTTCGAAATTGTGACTTTCGATGTTCTTTACGGGATTCAATTGTGTCAAAAGCCTTGTAAAATTTGAAAAATCTGAGTATTCATAAAAAAATGTTAAGAATTAACGAAAAACTGGAAAGAGGTCGGAAAAAAATATGAAAAACTGGAAAAGGTGATAAATTGTTAAGAAAAATCAACAAATAGGATCTTATAATTCATTTTTAGAAACATCTTTCTTCTGATGGGTTACGCAGCTGGATTGCTGAGATATATGAAGTCCGTAAACATGAAAGAATGACCATAACGATCGTCACAACTCGACCAGGCCAAATTCTCTATATGTAATAAATATAAAATAATAAAATAAAAAAATAAATTATATTTTCAAATATACACTTACAATAACCGGGAGATTTGTACAATAAATAATGAATTACATACAAATGGTATATCTAATAATTTCATACGTATCTGTATCTTAATATAATTTTATAGAGGTAATAATTGCGGTAAATTAAATATCTTTTAATTACTATTCTTACACAAATTCATTAATTTCATCATCACTACCATTCTCTAAATTCGTTCCTCGAAGGGATAAGAGATTTGATGAACTGCAGTTACGCAACCTAAAAAAAATATTTCCAGATGAATACATTTTGAAAATCTGTGTAAATCGCTTACCTTTAAATTATTATTCTCATGCATACAAATAGGAAAAAATTTATGTATAAGTTTACGGTTCCATTATAGCTCGCTTTACTTGAAAGACGATATATTAAAGCCATGCAGCTAAAGTAAAATAAAAATATGATATATGTACAGTATACATTTTTGAAGATCATAATATTTCT
Organism: Altica lythri; assembly: GCA_964028335.1. Classification (NCBI taxonomy): domain Eukaryota; kingdom Metazoa; phylum Arthropoda; class Insecta; order Coleoptera; family Chrysomelidae; genus Altica; species Altica lythri. Next base: position 32,054,211 of record OZ034809.1, on the reverse strand, counting down.
TATAATTCATCAAAATAATGAAGATTCTCTTAAAAATAAAGGTTATCTGTATTTTTGTGACTGTTCAAGAATAAACTATTAAATCCAAGAAAACCACAGTACAAACCATTGGGACCCATTTTTTATCTCTGAAGACTAAAGTACAAATATTGAGCCGTATGAGATATCAAACGCCTCAATACAAACAATGTATATATAAAATTAATTTGATTTTTAGATAATCTTTTAATTAGGGACGAGAAAGAAAACCAAAGAGACAAAAGATGTCATCAGCATCATCCGAACCAGAAAAAGAAAGCTCTGAAATACCCTGAACAATAAAGAACTAAAGACAATTAACTTGGTGTCGTTGCCTTCCAATCTGTTGTTACCAGGGCAATGGAAATGGAAACGACCAATAAATACAAAGTCAGCGAGTTCCGCCCAATAAACAATCAGGCGCTGTCCGTAACCGTTACTGTGGACAAGAAGGCGGACAATAGTATAATGAAACAAGAACTAAGAATAACGTTGGTAAAGTGCTTTGTAAAAAGGAGATGGAGAGTTTTTTCATTATTTTTATTTAAGGATGTCCTCGTAGGTGTAGACCTAAATACAAATGTACCGAGAACATCTATTGGGGCAGACGAGACAATTTATTAATTTCGGATTTAAAGGACTGCAAGTTAGGACGAGTGGGAAAGACGTGGGAAGGTAAGGAGTTCCACAATCTGGAAACCCTGGGGATGAAGGAACGAACGAATCGATCCGTTCTCCATATCTGGCACTGACCAGTATAACAACATGAAGTTGGTCCGTCGCGTTGCAGTGGCTTGTCTGGCAAGTGAAGGCATTATAGAGCGGAGTTCTTCTGAGCAAAATCCGTTTAAGTATCGGTAGAACAAGGACACATCAGATACTACTCTTCGGTGGGACAGTGGGACTAGGTTTTTGGTTATACTGGTGTCGTTTATTAGTCGAATTGCTCTTCTCTGTATTGCATCAAGAATACTCAGCTTTGACGGAGCCACCGATCCCCATACATGCGAGCAGTATTCAAGATTAGGTCGTATTTGGGCTTTGTAAAGAGTATTAAGATATGAGAAGTACTGGGCAATGAGTTATTTTTTCAAAATAGGAAAGGGAAAGGTTTAGTGGGTATACAGAGTTGGCACTACCGCTTTGGAGTCCTACCGTACCAGGATAAGAAAGAACATTGCTTCTGAATGGCAAGAGACAGTCAATGTCTGGAGACTTCAGAGTCACTCCGCAGCATATGACAATCAACCTCTAGACCTGTACAAATTAGTACAGGGTACCAAGGTTCTGAAATGGGTACTACAAACCAATAAAAGACGTACAATAAGACAAGACTGCAGTGCGACCAGAAATGTCAGATGGCTACCAAAGAAACAACATATTTGTGGCCTTCAGTGCTCTTTGTCAAAGTATCCTTAATATGGTCACCTTTAGAGTAAGAACAAAAAAGACCACAATATAAAAAAAGAAACATTGAAAAAAATAGAGAGCTTGGCGAAACATAAATAAATCATGTAGGTAGAATCAACAACAAAGGTTTAAATTAATAAAGAATAATTGAATTTAGAAAATACCATATCAAGAACAAAAATATATTTTTTTTTCGCTCTCAACCCAAAATTTCTCAGGAAATGCTCAAACAAAGCTCCTGTTACAAGCGGATCTCAAAATTCCAATTTTAAGAGGTCCTCCACGGAAATTGAAGTTTTCCCGTCTAAATAACATAGGAAACGTGGTTGTTTATCAGTTTTTCGTCCTGCAAGCTGTGAAAAAATTATTTTTCAAAAAAATGAATGAATGAACCTTTTTAAGTATTAAATTTAGTACCTACAAAAAGTCCCATTGAGTCAAATTTCTATATTCAATATTTGTCTGTAACTTTTAACTACTGATTATACAAAGTATCTGATTCATCCAATTTTAATGTATTAACAACTTTGTTGTTATTCATAATACAAAAAAGTCGATGAAAACTTTTTTATAGAATGTCAACCGTATACTACAATTTTGTCAACATTTTTCCCTAACTCAGATAGTTTACCTAAAAATGCAAAAAACGCAAAAAATGCAAAAATTTTAACTTTAAAGCTCTGTCAAAAATCAAATATTGAATATAGAAATTTGACTCAACGGGACTTTTTGTACTTAATTTATTACTTAAAAAGATCCATTGATTCATTTTTTGAAAAATTTTTTCACAGCTTGCAGGACAAAAAACTGTTAAAAAAACCAGTTTCCTCTTTTATTTAGACGGGAAAACAACAATTTCCGTGGAGGACCTATTAAAATTGGAATTTTGAGATCCGCATTTAACAGGAGCAATAAATTTCCAGACTACAAAAACGAATTAAAAATGAAGCTGTTTAAAAAAAAGCAAATGACACAAAACGGAAAAAAGAATAAAAAACATAATAGACACTCATCAGACAAAAATAAACATAATAATATTTGTATCAACATAACCTCAAATTGAAAAACAAATTAAAAATCTGTTTTAACAAAAAAATAAATGAATCAAAAAGCATCAACTTAGAACAAAAAAATATTATACCTATCAATATATAAGTACAAAATAAATTTTCACCATATAAAAAACTAATTGAAATACACATAAAAAATCATTCAAAAATAAATCAACAAGCATCACTTTCAAACAAAAAACCAACAGAAACAGAATCAATTACATTATGAATATAAGAGAAATATTTTTACTTATAATTGATCTTCAAATTTCAATAAATTGTTAACACATGAACGTGTTATACTTACACAATCGTTTTCATCGAATTGTGCCATTTCCTCACCACCATCTTCCTTTTCCAAGCTACCATATTAAACCAAATTAATAATAAATAATATATTAGTAACTTAATTAATAATAAAAGTTAACATTAATGAAACTAATAACCATTTTCTTAACCCATTCTTCTAAAACCATCACCCAACCAAATTTAATACAAACTCTCATTTAAGGGCGTTCTATGATTTCACCAAAATTAAGGGATCTTTATGAAAATTTCGTATAACGTTCTTTATGTTACTCTAAAACCATCTGATTTTATTCACACTTTTTGACCGTAACGATTTAAAAATGTAAATTTTCAAATTTCGTGTCTTATTCTTATGGGATGATGAAGTACAACGAACATTATTCATTGAATATAATCAATTTTAAATAAACGATAATAGAATGTGTAGTGAAGAAATAAATGGCGATAAATTCTATATATTGATGATCGGTCATCAGGGTCCAGAAATATATTAAAAAGCGTTTTTGATTTTACATTATAATGCGTATTGGTGTTAATGAGTTTAAAAATCTATTTTTATGATATTTTTGTTAGAATATATTAATAATTTTTGCTTATTAACTTTTTATAAAGCCATGTCATTTCTTTTTTTAAGTAGGTATTACAAGTCCCTTACACTCTTCATCCCCCGTATAAAATCTTAGAACGTCCTTATCTAGTCTCATTTTGAGTTTCTCAATTTTTATTAAATAAACTGTAAAGATTTATGTAGAAAAGATTTCCAATATTTATAGAATTTAACTTTTTTTGTTACTTTCTATATTTGATGATCTAAGACATAAGATATTCATAAACAGATGTGGATCTCATGTGGACCCACAAGAAACCAAATTGACGATATTTTAATCGATGCAAGACACGGTAGTAACATTATTGAAGTAAGGAGTCTTCGGTGATTGGACGCAGACAGTAACCATTTCCTGGTCAAATAAATGGTACGCATAAATATTTCCTCTCAGAAAGTTGTAAAATAGGACCAAAGATATAACAAGGATGCATTTAAGAACCCCGAAAAAAAATACCATCAGGATCTTAAAGCTACATTAAACTGAATACAAAACGAGGAAAATGTCAATAAAGAAAACAATAGTAGTATAAAGCATAAATAACACTGTATCAAGTAAAAAGTGGATAAAATGTGACGATTAATTTTATCACCACGGTGAAAGGGTAAACGGGAATTGAAACTTAGAAACGTATGTTGGAAAACTCAAAAAATAACATATAGAGTACAAATAGACTAGATTTAAGGCACGAAAAACTATGAGGGATGAAAAGTGACACGATCAAAAAATCCTAAAAGCGATTGAGTAGCATAAACAGAACAACCCAACAAATTCTTCCAAGAGGTAAATAAAATAAAAAAAGATATAGACGCCGAACGGAAACTGGTATCCAAAGTGATCAAGGAACACTATCAGTGAGCGAAAAAGCTCTAACAGATTCACGAAATAAGTAATTTAACAGCTAGTAAATATCCAGCAGGATTGTTTGACATAAGAAGCTGCCTAGCACAAAGGCGAACTTTCGATGGAAGCCCCAACAGTAGAGGAAGTTGAAAACACTATACAGAAGTTGAACAACAACAAATCTCCGAGAGCTATACCAACTGAATGCCTTAAAAATGGGAATAAAGTGCTGTCGATAGCTTTTTACCAAGTGATTACTGAACTACACCAACTCTTTATTTACTTAAAGCAGGCTTAAGATAGTATGGTGATCGAAAATTATGGGGCGCTATGGATACCAAGAAAACTGATAAATCTTACAAAAGCATAAAAGGATCAAGAGATAGAGTAAGAATTTGTGAAAAACCTCAGTTAACAGTGGTATCCAAAAAGATAAAAGGAACACTATAAATGAACAAAAAAAAACATAGGTAAATGAAATAAGTACTTTATCAAGCTACTAAATACACAGCATTTAAGACAAAGAAGCTGTCTACCACACAGGCGAACTTTCGATAGAAGCTCCAGCAGTGGAGGAAGTTGAAAACCAACAAAGCCCCCGGAAATGATACTATACCAGCAGAATGCCTTAAAAACTGGAATAAAGTGCTGTCGATAGCTGTTTACAAAGTAAATACAGAAATATGGACAACAGAGGAAAACGTGATAATATATATACACAAGAAAGGACACAAAAAGGGTAAATCTACCGCTCATCAAAACAGGATACAAAGTTCTTTCTGTCATTTTGCTTAAAAAACCTCTATGTTCTATACTTCTATATCAGATAGTGACTACCCGTATTGTTTTCGAAGAAATCCATCAACAACATTACATCAACACTACACTAATGTTTTATCGACTTCAAGAACGCTTAAAATAAGAGGAGATTATGGGGTGCTATACCAGAACATTGGATACCTAGAAAACTGATTGATCCTACAAAAGCTTGCAGAAGGGGATCATTTGTGAAAAAACTCGAATTTCTTTACAAAATGGTCCAGGAACACTATTAATAAACGAAAAAGAAGTAATAAATACATGAAATAAGTACTTTACCAAGCTATTGAATATTTTAGATACAAAAACTGTCTACCACAAGGCGAGAAGGAAGCCCCAACAGTAGAGGAAGTTGAAAAGGCAATCCACAAATTGAAAAACAACAAAGCACCGAGAAATGATACTATACCAGCAGAATGCCTTAAAAAAGGGACTACAATGCTGTCGATAGCTTTTTTACAAAGCGATTACTGAATTATGGACAACCGATGAAAACGTAATAATATACAAACGCAAGAAAAGATACAAAATGGTACCAACTTTTTTGCACAATATGCTAGATCAGATAGTTGACAACCAGTGTGATTTTCGAAAAAATCAATCAATAGACCAGATTTTTGCACAGACCGTGTGATTTTCGAAGAAATCTATCAACAATAGAGAAGATTTTCGCCATCAAAGAAAAATAAAATACTATACTACTCTTTGCTGACTTTAAGCAGGCTTAAGTTAGTATGATGTGAGGGGATTATGAAGTGCTATAGCACTGATTAATCTAGAAATTCAGTAAGAATCAGTGAAAAACCTCAAATTTCTTTAGAGTTAACAATAGTCTCAGGTATAAAGTGGGAAATTCAACAATCACCGTTAAGCAGAAGTTCCTCAAACTTTGAAGTGCTGCTAGACAAGCCGGATACATAGTGTCAATCGATGCTCTTGGGAATGTAATGAAGTCGAAAATCTTATTCCGAAAAACGAAAACAAACCTTTACCAAACAAAATATATGCATGTGAAACTTGGACGCTCACAAAATATAGTGAAAAAAGACCAAGTTACAGAGTGAAAAATATTAAGGAGTATATACGGACCAACAAAAGATAACGTAACACAACAATACCGTATCAAAACAAACAGAAAAGTGAAGGAGCCATACAATTGTTTGGTAGTTTAGAATAATCCACCCACCAAGAATACTGAAATACTGATTTAAATATAAAAAAAACGTGAGGAACTCTAGAAAGACTGACACAAGCGAAGCTTTTAATATCTACGGTACAAAAGGGTGACTAAAAATTAAGCGAAAGTTGAGAAAGGAGTTACAGGCGCCAGAGGAACTCCGTTACTCATTTCTGTGAAGATTTTTCTATCACAAAACTTCTTTCGAACATAACATTAATAGCTCCGCTTTAAAAATATTAATTATCTATAAAATTATCGTAAATATATAAAAAATGTATACCTAGTATGTAAATGTTGTAATTGCAATTGAAAATTATCAACTTGTTCCTGTAATTCATCATTTGTTCTTTGAAGTTTTCTAATATTATTTGATGCAGTATCTAACTCATCTTCAGCCACTGCTAAATCTCGTTTCAATTCTTCAACTCTTCCTCTAAGTTTCTTTACTTCAGTCTCATATTGTTCAGCACGCCGTACAGCATGCGCTAATTCGGTGATTTTATCTTGAACCATTTTTTTTAGTTTGTTTTGGGAATATTTTAAATCCGTGATTTCCTAAAACAGTTAAAAATAAATAAAAATTATAAAATTACACTTCTCAAAAGTCTAATTATTTAATTCAAAAAGTACCTTATTTTTATCAACTAATTCTTGTTGTAAATGCCTAAATTCAGCATCAGAATTAGAAACTGGACGGCCTTTTCTTTCTATTCGGTCCTGCATATCTCTAAGCTCACTACGAAGTTTTTTATTATCTCTCTCTATTGCCAACTTTTCTGTTTCTAATCGTTCACGTTTTCCCCATTCAGCTGCATTTTCCGCTTGTAATCTTTCCAATTCAGCTCTTAGATCGTTGAGTCTTTTATCCATTCCTTCCCTTGAGCTTGCTTCGTCTTGTAAATCACATTTAATTAGCTGCAATTCTTTCTGGTGTTGATCTTGTAATAATAAAATTTCCCTCATTGTGTCCTGTCGAGATTCTCGTAATTCATCAACTTTATCTTTCGCTTCTTGTAATTCTGTGTTCAGTCTTTCAATACTTCGATGTAAATGTGATTTTTCCCTAAATAAAAACTTTTTATATCAATACATATATACAAATTTATATAATTTACTTACTCTCTTTCTATTTGTAAAGTTTTAGAAGCCTCATCTAGCCTCAACTGAAGCATAGATAATTTCTGCAAAACATACTCTTCTTCAAAATCTTTCCCTCCTTTTTCAACTCCATTAGTACCATTATGCTCTACAGAATCTTTCTTTTCTTTAGGAACTGCTCCTTGTAGAATATATTCTATATTACTAGAATCTAAACTTTGTTCAGTAGTGTCGCATTCAGGATTTGACTGTGAGGAACATACACCATTTTCCCTTTCTCTAACCGGAGAAGAACTACTAAATAAAAAATCTTTAAGAGGATCATCACTTAATGCTTCAAATATTTGAGAATCGAATTGTCCAGCGTGTTTAAGTAATAAAATATGAATTTTTTCTATTTCTTTTTTTAATTGATCGTTTTGTAATTCTAGTTCTTCTTTGTCGCGTTTATGAGTGGATGTTTCTTTAAGTACAGTTTCTAATTTTGAGCGTAATTGTTTGCATTCATCTCTGGCTTTATTGCGTTCCGTTCGTACTTTACTCCATTTTTCACGCCAATTGGCAGTGCAGTCCGACCACCATCTCATGGTTTTCTCCATTTGAGCAGCTCTGCCCTTTGCTTCCTCCAATTCTCTTTGACGTAGAGCCTACACCAAAGTAATATAAATAAAAACATAAAAAATCGACATACGTCAGAAATAATAAAATGAAATGTGATTGTGGCGCAAATTAAATATTTCCCTTATTGCTAAAGTATTGTATAGTTGAATAAAAAAAAAGTTGGAAATGTACCTACCGAATAAGTGGATCAAAAATTTAACAAGCATTAAGGTAAGATATATATAATACAGATAGCACCTCAAGGCTTATATAATGGGTACTGATATTATTCAATAAGGGTAACTTCGAAAAAATAAAACAGTTAAAATTTATATCTTAGAAAATGTTAAGATGTTTCAAATTATTATCTGTTAATATCTTTATACCAGTAGCGTAAAAAGCGATAGCAGCCATCTATAATTTCCAATCTAACAGAATATAACAAATTTTTTCATACGTTTAAAGATAACTTACGAAATAGAAAAGTAGTCGAAACTTATGAAATATATGCACATTTTATAAATTTATTTCAAGAAAGAGCAAGAAAATCGTGAATAATAAATTCATAAAAGACTTTAGGGTTTGCTAAAATATGTAGTAGAATATCGGTTAGGATTAAAGTTAAGGTGTTTAAATTAAAATACTCTATAGTTCTGTTAATAGATACTTTCGTAAATAATGAGCTGACTCAAATTAAACAAAAACAAAAAAGAGCTCAAAACCTAACTTAAAATTGAGATTCATACATATTCTAAGTTAACATGAATATCTAAACTAAACAGTAATATAAATACAGCTAATAAATCAAGATAAAATAAAAAAAGATATACTGTAAATACACATGACTGATACGAACTAGTTTCGTGTAAAAATAGCTGAATAACTGCACTTCACCCTAGTTTCTGTAATTTCTTCTATAGGTTATACTGAAGATAAAGTTGCTATCGGCATAAATAAGAATGTAAATTATTACTAACACAATAAAAATTAAATTTTTACCTCGTTTGCTTCCCATTCAGACATATCTGTAAATTTAGAGGATGCAATGGAAGCTGCATCATGATCTCTTGCATGTTGACGACGAGAAGTACCAGTCGTGTTATTTTGAGCCATTTTTATCAAACACACATTATACACTTATTATTTCTACAACTATACTTAGTCTTAATCAAATTTTTAATGAATGTTTACAATATTTATCAAGCGTTCCACTATTATTAGTCACATTGACAATGACAGTAATGAATTCATGTTTACCAACTATAAATAGGAAAATGTTGGTTGCATACATTCTGGCGGTAATAATAATAAATTCAAATTTTTTTAGTAAATTTATGTAAAATATTGTTTAATAAATATAGAAAAATATTGTTTGATAAATATAGCTATTAATATTAATTAGTTCTTCGAATCTAGACCATAATTTATATCAGTATACCAAGTTTTAGCGTAATTTGTTGGATTTTATTTTTATTTTTTTTTGCTGTAAATTATTTGGTTTTATTTTAAAAATTAGGAAGAATTTATTTTTAGGATATGTTACAAAAGGACCAAAAAATAGTTTTTTGTTTAGTAAGCCTATTTTTATGTAATAAAATTTAGGAAATTAAATTTTAAATAATTTATAAAAAGCGCGTTTTATGAAATATTATTAACAATTAATTATTCATAAAACTAATAAAAAGGCATAACTAAATTTAATTAGTAAATTTTTATATCAAAAAAAGTAAATATACATATTATTATATAAGAAAATTTCTTTATTGTTCAGATTTTATTATTAAAATCAAGTTCAAGGTTAGTTTTGAGAAAAATTTTTTGTTATATATTTACATTCTTAGATTTTGCTCGTTAGAACATTGAGCAACAACGTTAATGATAATATTAATTTAATGATAATTGCCACGAAAATACATCAACTAGAAAAGTTAAGTATCTACCAGAGACTTTATTTGCAAATGACTTATAATGATAAGTACGGTAACTAACTAGTTTATTATTGGTGCCTGCCTGACGCATATGAAAATATCATAGACGTAACCCATTTTTTTATTCATTATTTAAATTTTAATAGTGGCACTTATAACAATTTATAAATACTATTTTATGCGATATAAAGTTTAATGTTCATTGAAATTATTCATTAATATTTTTATGACTTTGAAACTTTTTGTTTAATAATTATAAGGCAAATACTTAAATAAACAAATTATAAATAATAAATAAAATTAAGAAATATAAATTAAGGTGAAATTGAGAAAATGACGCATCCGGCATGACTCGAACCTGCAACACCTCAAACGACTTCACTCACAGATGCATTAATAATTATTCGGTTTTTTGAAATTGTTAACCGCGATAGCTAAAGGTTGCAGGTTCAAATCTGCCGGATGCACCATTTTTTCAATTTCTTCTTAATGTCATTTTCTGGTTTGTATAATTTTTAAACAAGAAAAATGACATTAAGGAAGTATTGAAAAAATGACGCTTCCTTAGCATTCGAACCTACAACCTTTACCTATCACTGGTAACAGCTCTAACCACGTTAGCCATAGATGCATTAATAATAAGTCGGTTTTTTAAAGTCGTTAGATGTGTTATCCGCGATAGCTAAAGGTTGCAGGTTCAAGTCTTGTCGTATGTGTCATTTTTTCAATTTCGTCTTAATGTCATTTTCTTGTTTGTTTAATTTCTAACCAAAAAATGTGATTATGAAGAAATTGAAAAAAAATACGTATCCGACAGGACTCGAATCTGCAACCTACACATATCGCTTCTAAGCACTTTAGCCACAGATGCATTAATAATTAGTCGGTTTTTTGAAGTCGTCAGAGCGTTATCCGCAATAAGTAAATATTGCAGGTTCGAGTACTGCCAGATACGACGTTTTTTTAAGTTTTTTTTTTATGTAATTTTCTTGTTTGTTACATATTTATAAATTTCCAAAAGATCATGATGGATACGTCAAAATGATTAGTTTAGTGTACTTTTTGTTTGAGGTGTGTATTTTATAAAAAAATGCTTAAATGATTTACTCAAATATCCCAAAGTTTAAATAATCTTATACTAAATAAATAAAAATGTGTAAAAATTGTGAATAAAGGTATTTGTCAGTTATCATAAATAATATAAAATAGAATTTTTAAACTCTTAATATATTTTTTTAAATAAACAAAAGACTCAAAATCCGAATGTATTATCAGTAAACTCGTAAACTGTTTTTAATTAAAATAATGTTGTAAAAATATTTTTTTTTTGAAAACAAAGTTTTCTGAGGCAGGCTAAACATAAAGCGGCAAGTTCGCAGAGATGATGAATCCTAAAAAACTGAAAAACCGATTCAACGAGACGAACACACTAAGTGTTTTCTTTAAATTTCTAATCAAATTTTAACATTATATCATTCATACTTATGTTCGGTCAAATAATACTTTCTAGCGTTAAAAACAGCTATTTATCCCCTTCTCAAATATTCCCAGAGTGCCTCATCTGGTTTTTCTATATATATCTATAATACAAATTCCTAAAAACGGATATGTAAAAAAATACTAAAGAACAATTTTCTTCAGTTTAACATCACACTGAGACTTAAGGTCTTTATAATATGAATTATTGAAAATCAGTATATTTTTTTTCTGAAATTTGACATCTACCTAAAATCTCTTAAATATTGTAAAAAATATTTGCGATATAAAAATTGTTTATCACAATTTTTTTAACATAATTTTTTTTATTGTTCGCACCATTTAAAAACCAGCAATTTTCTAATTATGTCCTGTGGTTATGTCTCTTTTGGTGATTTTCTTGATATTAATATTAATTTTATTTGTCTATATCTTTGTCTTTTATGTTTTATTTTGTTTTTATAGATTTTGTTTGGTGTTTGAGACAATTTTAGGTAAAGGAGAAGTTGAAACGAAGATCTCAGATTTTGAAGTTAAATTTCTTAGGTTACGCTACTGAATCCCTCGCACAGGTAACAGGTAGCTTCTTCAGTTTAACAGTACCTGGGTATCCATCCAACGTGTACGTGGAGACCTCAAAACCTTTTGGTTTAGTCTCTGGTGTCTTGCGGGCAATGAACTCACAATGCCATTTAATCTTTGGCAATATTTTTCAAAACTCGAGCCAATATTATCCGAAAATTTATTGGTAAAACCTTATATTTTACTAATTGTTAATTTGTAATTAAAATTTTGAACTAATTATGCGATATTTCGATAACAAGTGCGGCATTGTTTCTTATCAAACATTACGTGTCCTACCGAACAAACTCACTTCGTATTTAAATATGAGAAACAATGAAGTTGGGAGTATAAACAGGCCGCGTAAAAGTGTCGTTTGGGCCTATCTGTGTTGGTTTTTTGGTGGTATTTTTGGTTTGCATTTGTTTTACTTAGAAAGAGATGCGCACGCTTTTCTTACTTGGAGTACACTTGGAGGATATGGACTGGGGTGGTTGGCTGATATTACCAAAATTCCTAGATATGTCAGGGATTGTAATGACGACCCCAAATTCCTGGGAGAATTATCAGAAAGGATGCGAAGGAATCCTAAGGTAAGTGGTAAACATTTGATTGTCAAAATACTGGTTTTGATTCAAAACACAGCTGTTAGCGTAGGCATGAATTTAACGGTTCATTATAAACGATTTACTAGACTCCTAAAATAAAAACTATATTTTATATTACCACGTGGGCAAATTTACTATCATAATGTATCGCCATTATGTTTATTTGTTAAATGTGGAATTTTTTTCAGATATCATTAGTTTTTATTTAAATTTTTGAAACCCAATCTGTGTCATGTAGTGACCGGTGTTGGTCATTAGTACGAGACACCTAAGATTTATTTTTTAAAAATTAAAACTATTTAGGAGAAATAAATTTTTATTGATGCAAAATATTGTACTTTCCGCATCAGAAAAAAATAGTTTTTTTTTTGAGTAGTAGCGAAACAAACAGCTTTATTATTATTACCAGAAAAAACAGTTTTTTTCTACAAGCATGCGTAAAACAGCACTTTCCCGCACGCATTTTAATTCAGAAAATATCACTTTCCCGCACGGAGTGCGGGTAAGGTTTTTTCCCGCACGCATTTTTTTTTATTTAATTGAATATGTTTTCCGATAACCTTTTTGACAAATTATTGTTTTATTACCTTTATCTTGTTGGACTACATACAAATTTAAATAGGGTTGCTATAGCTACAGTCGTGTATTTATTGACACTATGAAAGATTTAATTGTCACAATCTCATCTTTTCAAATATCTAAATAATTTTCGAGGTGATTTTGCTTGTAGAAAAAATATTGATCCTAACTCTTGCGGAAATTAACTTAACTGCTTGCAGTTCGCGTGCGGGAAAGTATAACTTTCCGCACTTGTTAGGATAATAACTATTTTTTAATTATTAAGTTTTTTGCCAACTGAATATAAAAAGAACATTTTCTTGCAGTATAAGCCAAAAAAAAACTCTTTGAAAAATAATAACTATGACTTTGTTTCAATAGAAATGTATACTACTTTTAGTTATTTTTCATGAACCACCCTTGCTTGGGCTATGAAGGATTTGCATTTACAATGAATTCACTGTGCTGCCAACTGCAAACAAATATACTATAATTGTAATTAAATTCTACCCTTACGAAGCACCCTTTTCTCGTGTTATAGTGTTTAATTTTTTTTGATAATCAGAAGCAGTTGATCTGATGCTACCAATTAGAAAAAACCCACTTGATAAATTTTCATTCTTTGCCACCAGGAAATTGAGTTTAAGGGTAACAATTGAGGAAGAAATCTTTCTGAATGACTTTAACATGCTTCCACTCATATAAATTTTACTATTATCCAATGAAGAAAAAGTTTAAAAAGTCCCGTTATAAATTTACCCACATTTTCCCTCTTTAAAAGTGTATTCATTTGTTAAAATATGAAATGTGACTTTTGCGATTCAGTCCAATAGATGGAAAGTTTTTCTTTATAGTCTAGTTAACATCTTGAAAAACGTGAAATATAGTGATAAAGGTCCTAAAAATATGAGCGACAGCTCATTCGATCCGGAATGTCAATTAGAAAAAGGTGTTTTGAGGATTTTACAGCATGCAAAAAATTCCAATTGTTATTAACAAATTAAGACGAAAAAAAAGAAACAGGCATTTCGTTTTTTGCTGATAACTCGAGAAATATAAAGAGTTAAGGAATTAAAAAAAAGATTCTTAAAGAGGAGGAAATTTCCAATAAAAAAGTCCGAACTCCCGGAACTCCATCTCCATTATTTATAATTTTAATTTGACGTTGAAAATAGGGCTTCGCTCGGCTTTTACGGCATTCGCGCGCTGCAGCTAAACGGGGTTTATCTGATAAAATATTTTTTTTATGACATAAATTGTGATTTTAAAAATTTGAAAAAATTCTAGTATTTTCCTAACACTTGAAAGAATCTAATTCAGTTGAAAAAAACATTTTGTCACTATTTTTCAATAAGTTATTCAATTGTTAACTAACAAATTTTTTCTTAATCTCTGTTGGCATAAACAATGGGATAAAAGGAATAAAAATATATATATATGTATATATATATATAAACAAAAAAGGGTGCCAAGTATGCGTACCTATAACAAACGAAAGGGGGAAAATTAATGGGCATGTACGCAAAAAGGATCATAGGGTCACGAATAGGGAATGGTAACCGCAGACATGCATGTTTCTGGCTCGTTAGCCGTCATCAGTGCGGCATAACCAAGTAAGGTATTGCACTTGGCCAGCAAAAGTGTTGAGTACTTGGCAGCAAAGGATGGTAGGGAAACATGTATTAAAAACCAAAAAACACAAACAACGAAACTCACACAAGAGTCCTATCGCCATTTGTGGCTTCGGCCAGCTGTGCCCACATTTCGGGGCTACGAACAGCGTCGCCGCGTTGGCGAAACGGACTCATTGTGTTTGAGCCGTTCCAAGCCCATATATATATATATATATATATTGAGATGATATTAATTACTATGTTATATTAAATAAGAATGTAGAAGGAAAATCTAATGGAAAGTAGAGAAAGGAGATTTTCTTATTTCGAGTCAGAGCGCAAATTTAGTAACATTGGGATTGATTATCATCATCTTCTTCATAATTCCTAAAAAAGGAAAAAGAAAATAGAATAATAAAAAAAAAAAAAAAATACAAATACATTTCAAAGATTTTTATTTAAAGATAAAAAAATGATTAATCTACATTATATAAAGTTTTGATAATTATGAAATTGATAAATGGGAAAAGTAGATAATTAAAAGTTTATAAAATTGCCAATACGTTAGTAATCAAACATTAATTTTAAATGAATTAGGGGTGTAAGTAAATGAGAAAATTAAATTATAAAAAAAAGACATCACAAATAGTTAAAATACATGTTAAAACTTCTACTTACTTTTAAATTATACGTATTTACCAACCATATTCTAATTTATAAATAGTTCAAATGCCAAATGAAATATTCTGAAAAAGAGAAAATTATTAGTTTGTAGTGCTAGTAAATTTCATAAGAATATAAAAAAAAGAATGATCATTGTTTTAAATTGTAATATTGAATCAAGAATTAGATTTTGTTAAAAATTTTATTTGAATAAGAAATTAGTAGGCGATTAGATGGAAAAGATGTATAGATTTAAGTTTGTTGAATTTGTCATTTGTTTTTTTGTTGATTCTGATAGAATCTCAGTTGTTTTCTGGTTGTTGAGATAGAAGTTGTATTAAAAATTTGCTCCGTAGAAATTTTGAGTTTTTTTTGAAAGTATTGAGAATAGAAAGTATTAAAACAGTTTAAAGTATCAAGATTATCCCAAGGTAACCAGAGAGAGCAATTGGTAAGAGAAATTTATATGATTTTATGAAGAAATAGATATTTCAATTTATGGGGCTGAGCACTTTATGGTATAACTGTATTTTAATTGAGTTAAAGAAGATTAAATTAATATTTAACAAGAAAGAAAGTCATAATTACACTTACCAGAGAAGATAGTAGTCATCCATCGCTTGGTTTTGAAGAGGAAGTGATTATTTGATCTTCATAAAGTTTCCTGAAATCTTTGCTGTATTGGAGGAAGAAAGTAGATTTTCCTAAGAACAGAATCCTGATTCCAGAAGAGGGTGAAGCTTCACACAAATGGTAACAACTTTGCACTCGTTATAATAAAGAGTTTTATATGTGTTTGATTTTTGAAATTTTGATGAACATTTTTATTTCACTGTTTTATGTATTTAACTAAATTATTATTATTATTATTCACCTTTTTGATAAGTTTAATCCAAATTGTTTAGTAACTCAAGTCAGAATATTTCATTTTATATATTTGATGCATATTTGGGTTTATCAACGGTATCTTTGAAGTTTGACACATTTTGAATTAGAAAGGTTAGAAATTTATATGCAATTCACGCCTAGAAAATATTGTTGGTCTAGGATAGTGCGGTTATACAGTCATTTTATTGCAAATTTGTGTATTAATTGATTTTGAATCTAGTTTGGTTGAATATTTGAACTCTGACCTTGACATAAGGGAATAGCCGGTAGCATATTTAATTAATCATATTGGAAAATAATTACACTGAGTTAATTCTTACCTATTCACTATTTATATTTAAAATTTAAAATTAATTAAAGGTAAGGAATATTTTATAACATAGTGATTAATATTATCAAAACATATTATTATTATTATTCATATATGTTATAAATTTTGGCGCCCAACGTGGGGCTCGAAACAATCGAAATTAGAGCCTATTCTAAGAATTAAAACTTGAGAGTTTTGTTAAGGTTGTTGTTTCATTATTTCGCTTTAAACAATCAAAATTAGAGCCGATGCAAATAATTAAAATTTGAGAATTTTGTTAAATTTTTTTTTTATTATTTCGCTCTAAACAATCAAAACTAGAGCCTATTTAAATAATTAATCTTTAAAATATTTTTTTTGAAAACTTGATTTGAAATTTTTTTTGTGATTCATATTAGTTATATTTATCTCGATAGAATAAATTGTGAATATGGAGGGAAAAATGAGATTGAGAGATGGTAAGATAGTAGGAGATGAGAGTGAAAGTAGTGATGAAGGAGAGATTGAGATGGAAAGTGTGGCGGTACAAGTACATGAAGAGAGAGTGTTAGGAGCAGGAGATTACCGAGTGGAAGAGCTCATTCAAACAGGGCAAACACAGGAAGAAGCAGAGATGGAAGAAGGAGAGAATTTAATAGAGATAGGG
This sequence comes from Altica lythri, assembly GCA_964028335.1. NCBI lineage: Eukaryota > Metazoa > Arthropoda > Insecta > Coleoptera > Chrysomelidae > Altica > Altica lythri. The sequence continues at coordinate 32,037,026 of OZ034809.1, read as the reverse complement.
GGAGAACAGGATCGAACTATGGTAGAAATAGAGACAGAGGCAAATGCTGGTGGAAATGAACAAGATGAACAGATGTTACAAGCAAAACCAAGAGAAGAGAGTTCAGTTGATATGTTCAAGGTGATACAAAGTTTAATCATGAATATGGATAAGAAATTTGAAGAAAATAATAAAAAATTGGATCAACAAAAAGAAGATATTAATAAAAAATTAGATGAAATAAAAGAAGATAATAAGATTTTTAGAAGCGAAATTAGTAGTATTAAAGAAGATAATTTGAAGATCAAGGAAGAAATGAAAATTATGAAGATAGACTGTGACAAGAATATGGAACAGCAAAATATTAAATTAAGGAATGAAATCCAGGAGACAGGGATTAAAATTAAGGGGGAAATTAAAATGGTAGAAGAGAAAATAGTAGAAGTGAGTAAACAAACAGAACAAATAAAAAAGGAAATAGGACAGATAAAGATGCAAGAGCAAATTAATGAAGAAGTCGTAGACAATTTAAAAATTAACTTAGGAAAAGAATTTGAAAAACTAGAGGGAGAAGTAGAAAAACAAAAAGGGGTTTGTAGTAGGAATCAAGAATTAACCAAGTATCAATTAAATAAGGAAATGGAAGATATACAAAAGAAGTTACAAGAAATTATGGATAATAATGTCAGAGGAAATATGGTGGGATTTCTTCCTAACATGATATCACACTACAACAATACCGGAATTAAATTTGATGGAAACATTAATCATATACATCCAAAAGTATTTGTGAATATAATAAAAAGTAAAACAAAACATATTAGTGACTTCTTGGAGAAAAAACTGTTGATCCGGGATATGTTAACAGGACATCCTTTACTATGGTTCTGCAATAAAGAAAATCAAATGTCGTCAATAAAAGATTTCGAAGAGCAATTTTGTAGATATTTCTGGGGGGAAATCCAACAAGCTACTTTTAGAGAAAAACTGTATTTTGGTAAATATGACTATAATAAAGGAAAAAATTTTAATGCATATGCAATGCAACTATATAATAATGCACAATATTTGGAACCTGCAATGAGGGAAGAGGAAATTGTTTTGTATGTGGCGAGACAGTACAAACATGAAATGACGGAAACAATAGCAATTCATAATATTAAAACAATGGAACAGTTATCAAATTACTTACAGAGACTAGAACGAAGTCTAATGAATGAAAGTAGAACGAATGGGAATGAAAGATTTAATGATAGAAATAGATATGATAATAGGAATTCTGGAGGTAATAGATTTAATGAAAGGAATCGAAATGAGAATAGGAATGATAGTAATTACAGATTTAATAATAGGAATAGGGAATTTAATAGGGGATATAGTAATTTTAATAGGAATGAAACAAGAGCAAATGAATATAGGAATGATAATAGTTATGGTAGAAATGGGGAAAATAGGAATTCTGATAGAAGAAATAGGGAATTTCCAAATAATAATAATTATGATAGGAATGTAGGATCAGGTGATAGGTGGAACAGAGATAATAATTATAGTAATAGAAATTATGATAATAGAAATGTAGTAAATCGGGATAACGAAAGGAGAGATAGAGGTGAAAACAGTAGACAGGTGAATGTTGTAAGTGTTAATCAGAGTGATGTGACTGGTCAAGGCCAGGGACAGAGCGTGGATTTTGCATAAATCGCTCTCATGTGCATAATATCATCTACTCTTCTAAGTATGAACATCCTAGGGAATTTATTGTGAATGATGACGAGGTTAAATTTAATGAACTAAAAAGGTTAATTTTTATAGAGGGGGTTTTCCAAAATATTAAATGTAAAATTATGATAGATACTGGTTCAGAGGTTACTTTAATTAGTCAAAGGGTGGTTTCACAAATCAAACAAGATGATATTATGGTGATAAAAACAAATAAATTATCATTAGTGGGAGCGAATAATAAGAAATTATATGAAACAAGTAATATGATTATGGGGGAAATTTTAATAGGGTGTAAAATGTATAAATTTCAAATGTTATTAATACAAAATTTGAACTATGACATTATATTGGGTTCAGATGAATTAAATAATCATAAGGTTATCATCGATTATGAAGATGAATGTTTAAGATGGGAACAACAAATAATACCATTTATAGTAAAAAAGAATGAAAGTTCGGAAATTAATAATAATGTTATGTACAACAACATAGAAAATATGGAGTTTGACAAATTAGAAGAAAATTGTGGATTGTATAGGACGGAAGTAGAAATATTATGTAAGAAATATTATAAATTGTTTAATGAAGATATATGTATAGCTACAAATTACACGCACAAGTTGGAGATGAATAAAGATATTAAGAATTTTAAAATAAAAACTTATCCGATACCGTATAAAATAAAAGATGAAGTATATGAAGAATTAAATAAAATGTTGAAGGATGGAATAATAGAAAGATCGGATTCTCCATACATAAATGCAATTACTTGTGTAAGAAAGAAGTCAGGAGAGATTAGAATATGTCTTGATGCAAGAAACATAAATGCCTATACAGTCAAACAATATGAAAGTCCTATGAATGTGGAAGGTATTTTTGGAAGAATTACAAATGCAAAAATTTATTCTAAATTAGATCTTAAACATAGTTTCTGGTTAATTCCGTTAGAAGAAAATAGTAGACCATATACAGCTTTCATGGTAGATGGTATTGTATATCAATTTTGTGTGGTGCCATATGGATTGCAAAGTTCATGTGCAGCTTTAGTTAGAACTTTACATACAATTTTAAATAAATATGAATCATTCATTTTACACTACATTGATGATATTTTAATTTATTCGGAAAATGAAATTGTACATAAAAAACATTTAGAAATCACATTAAAAGAATTGGAAAGAGCTGGACTAAAATTAAATGTGGAAAAGTGTATATTTTATCAAAAAGAAGTTAAATATTTAGGATATGTCTTGAATACGACAGGGGTAAGTATGGATCCTGAAAGAGTACAAGCTATTATGAATTATCAAACACCTAAAAATTTGAAGACGTTAAGAGGATTCCTTGGAATTATAAATTATTATAAAAGATTAATACCAGATTTGTCAAATAAAGAAGTTCCTTTAATAGAGCTACTGAAAAAAGATGTTAAATGGAAATGGACACCCGAGAGAGAAAAAGCTTTTCAAGAATTAAAATTTGTCTTTACCAATAATTTAAAAGTGTATCACCCGCAATACGATAAAGTATTTATACTTAGGACAGATGCATCGATAGAAAGATTAGCAGGAGTGTTAATACAAGTTCAGGAAGTAGGAGAAGTACCTATTAGTTTTGTATCAAGAGTAACAAAGAATTGTGAGAAGAAGTACACGGTTACGGAATTGGAGATGGCCAGTGTGGTATTTTGTATAACCAAATTAAGGTTTTATTTGTTAGGAGCAAAGTTTATAGTGGAGAGTGATCATAATGCTTTAACGGCGATGATGAAAAATAGGTATGCAAATAATAGGGTACACAGATGGTTGTTATTGTTGCAAGAATACGACTTTGAGATTAAATATATTCCAGGAAAAAGTAACATCATAGCAGATGCATTGAGTAGGGAAAGTGAAGAACAAGGGGACTATAAAAAATTCAAAATAGGTATAAATAAATTATTGGATAAAGAGGGATTATTTACTTTGGAAAGGGTTATACAAGATCAGAATTATTTGACAGAGGTGGAAAAGAAAAGAACTTTTACAGAAGACAATATTATTTATAAAAAACTAGAAAATTGGGATACGTATGTTATTACAGCTAATTATGCAAAGGAAATTCTATATAATCTTCATCACGAATATGGTCATATCGGAGTAAGAAAATTATGGATGCTATTTAGGGAAAATTATTATGCAAAAAAGGATTTAACTAGAGCCAAAGAAATATGCAAAGCTTGTACAATATGTCAATTAGCCAAAGAAAAAAATTATCATAATAGCAATATAAATAAATCAATAGTGACACAAAAACCATTACAAATTTTAGCAATAGATTTTATAAGTAATTTAGTGGAGAGTATTCAGGGATGTAAACACATATTGGTCATGGTAGACATATTTACAAAATATGTACAGATGTATCCTTGTAAAAGAACAAATACCAATACAATATTAAAATGCATAAAAAATTATATACAAATTCATGGAAAACCAGAGAAATTAATTTTAGATCATGCCACATATTTTGAGAATTATAAATTTTTATCTGCATGTCAACATTATAATATACAAGTAAATTTTATTAGCATAAGAAATCCATCATCAAATCCAGCTGAAAGATATATCAAAGAAGTAATTAAATATTTGAGAATTTTATGTATACAAGAACACGATCAGTGGGAAAATAACTTGGATAAAGTACAAAGATATGTGAATGAAACACCTCATGGAGTGACGAAAGAATGTCCAGAGCTTTTATTTAAAGGTAGAGTTCCAGAAAGAAAGTGGGAATGGAATAGAAGACAAGAAATCCAAGAAATATTTGATAAAGTTAAGAAAAATTTAAAAAGAAACGCAGAACGATATGTCAAGAGACAAGAAAAGAAATTGAAAAAGAAAACTAAATTTGAAAAGGGAGAACTTGTCATAATAAGAGCTTTACAAGTAGCGAATAAAAGGGAAAATTTGTGTGCAAAATTATTAATGCCTTTTGAGGGACCATATGTGGTAGATAATCATAATGCTGAAAACAGCTATCGGTTAGTATATCCGGATACAGGGAGATTAAGGGGAGTTTTTAATATTAAGGATGTGTACAAGTTTATACCAGAAGAGGGGTAGATGATATTAATAGCAAAGTTTTGTAAATAATAGTATTAAGATGTAAATATCAAATTAAGATTGAATGGTTTTATTGAAAAAAGGTTTATACAATCTGTGCAAATAATATTAATTGAGGCTAAAGTTTTTGTAAAATGAGTGTTTATTTATATAAAAAAAAAAAAAAAAAATAGATTAAAATTATAATTTTTAATCCAACATCAATGAAATGTTTGATGTAAAAATTTTAATTGGGGGATTTGAGATGATATTAATTACTATGTTATATTAAATAAGAATGTAGAAGGAAAATCTAATGGAAAGTAGAGAAAGGAGATTTTCTTATTTCGAGTCAGAGCGCAAATTTAGTAACATTGGGATTGATTATCATCATCTTCTTCATAATTCCTAAAAAAGGAAAAAGAAAATAGAATAATAAAAAAAAAAAAAAATACAAATACATTTCAAAGATTTTTATTTAAAGATAAAAAAATGATTAATCTACATTATATAAAGTTTTGATAATTATGAAATTGATAAATGGGAAAAGTAGATAATTAAAAGTTTATAAAATTGCCAATACGTTAGTAATCAAACATTAATTTTAAATGAATTAGGGGTGTAAGTAAATGAGAAAATTAAATTATAAAAAAAAGACATCACAAATAGTTAAAATACATGTTAAAACTTCTACTTACTTTTAAATTATACGTATTTACCAACCATATTCTAATTTATAAATAGTTCAAATGCCAAATGAAATATTCTGAAAAAGAGAAAATTATTAGTTTGTAGTGCTAGTAAATTTCATAAGAATATAAAAAAAAGAATGATCATTGTTTTAAATTGTAATATTGAATCAAGAATTAGATTTTGTTAAAAATTTTATTTGAATAAGAAATTAGTAGGCGATTAGATGGAAAAGATGTATAGATTTAAGTTTGTTGAATTTGTCATTTGTTTTTTTGTTGATTCTGATAGAATCTCAGTTGTTTTCTGGTTGTTGAGATAGAAGTTGTATTAAAAATTTGCTCCGTAGAAATTTTGAGTTTTTTTTGAAAGTATTGAGAATAGAAAGTATTAAAACAGTTTAAAGTATCAAGATTATCCCAAGGTAACCAGAGAGAGCAATTGGTAAGAGAAATTTATATGATTTTATGAAGAAATAGATATTTCAATTTATGGGGCTGAGCACTTTATGGTATAACTGTATTTTAATTGAGTTAAAGAAGATTAAATTAATATTTAACAAGAAAGAAAGTCATAATTACACTTACCAGAGAAGATAGTAGTCATCCATCGCTTGGTTTTGAAGAGGAAGTGATTATTTGATCTTCATAAAGTTTCCTGAAATCTTTGCTGTATTGGAGGAAGAAAGTAGATTTTCCTAAGAACAGAATCCTGATTCCAGAAGAGGGTGAAGCTTCACACAAATGGTAACAACTTTGCACTCGTTATAATAAAGAGTTTTATATGTGTTTGATTTTTGAAATTTTGATGAACATTTTTATTTCACTGTTTTATGTATTTAACTAAATTATTATTATTATTATTCACCTTTTTGATAAGTTTAATCCAAATTGTTTAGTAACTCAAGTCAGAATATTTCATTTTATATATTTGATGCATATTTGGGTTTATCAACGGTATCTTTGAAGTTTGACACATTTTGAATTAGAAAGGTTAGAAATTTATATGCAATTCACGCCTAGAAAATATTGTTGGTCTAGGATAGTGCGGTTATACAGTCATTTTATTGCAAATTTGTGTATTAATTGATTTTGAATCTAGTTTGGTTGAATATTTGAACTCTGACCTTGACATAAGGGAATAGCCGGTAGCATATTTAATTAATCATATTGGAAAATAATTACACTGAGTTAATTCTTACCTATTCACTATTTATATTTAAAATTTAAAATTAATTAAAGGTAAGGAATATTTTATAACATAGTGATTAATATTATCAAAACATATTATTATTATTATTCATATATGTTATAATATATATATATATATAATCAAAACCTATCTACCCGTAGGGTGTAAGGTGATATTTTTCTTTATGTCCCTATGAACTTATGACCTTTTTCCAGTCCTTCCTGCTTTGTGCCAAAATCCTTGCCTCTCTCCATTCTAAATTTCTTCTTTCTAAAACTTTTCCTCCCACGTTATTCCAAATTTGTTTTGGCCTGCCTCTTCTTCTTTTGTCCTGTCCTCTCGCCTGCCATGCTTTCTTAACTTGTACTGAATCGCTCATTCTCTGAAGATGTCCCCACCAACCAAGCTGTCTCTTCTCTATAAAATGTTCAATGGGTTCTACTTCTAAATCTCTCCGTATGTCTTCATTTCTCATTTTATGTAATTTTGTCACGCCTCTTAATTTCCGCAAGTACTTCATTTCTACTGCTCCAATTTGTCTCTTCTCTTGTTTTGTCAGAACCCAAGACTCGCACCCGTACGTTAAAATTGGCCTGTAGATAGCTTTGTAAACATTTATCTTGGTTTTCCGTGATACTTCTTTTTTATTTAGTATACCCTTGTTTAGTGCATAATACGTTCTGTTCGCTTTTTCAATTCTGTTCCTTATCTCTATTTCTTGCTTTCCTGCCTCTTCTAATGTTATTCCCAGATATTGAAAACTGTTAACTTGTTCTATATGTTCATTTTCTATAGTTATTTCTAAGTTCTTTCTTTCCTGTGATATTACCATTACTTTTGTCTTGGATTTGTTCATTTTCATACCATTATTTCGCAAAACCTGATTCCATATTTCCAAATTTTCTCTAAGGGCTTTTTCACTTCCGGCTATTATTGCTACATCGTCTGCAAAAGCACAATCTCTGATTTCGATCATTTCTAAATTTCAGTATCCGATATAATACGGTTTGGTTCTTTTTTCGGTTTCTTTTATTATTTTGTCCATGAAAGCAATGAATAACAGCGGGCTCAAACTACCTCCCTGTCTTACTCCCTCTTTTGTGATAAATTCTGTAGACATGGAATTCCTACTTATTACTTTATTCCTTGTTTCTTTATATATACATTGAATAATTTCTATTCATTTTGGACTCACATTTCTCTCCCCCAGTAATTCCCAAATGTTCGTTAGGTACTCTGTCGAAAGCTTTTTCCATGTCCATGAATGCCACGTATACTTCTCTTCCAGTAATTAGTGCTTTATCTGTAATCTCTTTTATCGTAAATATATGATCATGTGTACCTCTTCCTTTTCTAAAGCCACTCTGAGCCTCCGATAAAGTTGGTTCTATTTCCGCTCTTAGTCGCTTTTCGATTATTTTTTCAAACAGTTTTAAAATAGTACTCAGCAAGGTAATACCCCTGTAGTTATTACAATCATTGCTATCTCCTTTTTTAAATAATGGTACTATCAAACCAACTTCCCATTCTTTAGGAATTCTTTCTTTAATCCAAATTCGACTAAAGATCTCAAGCAGTAATTGGAATCCTCGTTCTCCCATAGTTTTTACCATTTCCGCTGTTATCTTGTCCACACCTGGTGATTTGCCATTCTTAAGTTCTCTTATAGCGTCTAATAGTTCTTCTTTAGTTATGTTATTTCCGTCGTTATTTATGTTCCTTTCTCTTTCTGCTGCTTTTGTTTCATTGTTCCCTACTTCTTCACTCCCGTTTAGCAGTTCTTTGAAATATTCCTTCCACCGTTCCATTATGTCTTCTTCTTTCTTTAGAATGTCCCCATTTTTATTTTTAATCGTTAGTGCAATTGTTTTGTTGGTATTTCTAAATTTTTTAACACTCTGTAAAATAGTTTTTGATTACTTTTACTGTCTTTTTCTAGTTTTTCACCAAATTCAGCCCATGTTTTTTGTTTAGACTGAAAAACTAATTTTTTTTACTATTAATCGCTGTTGTTTATATGCTTCATAGTTTATATTAGTTTTGTTAGTTAAATACTTTTGCCATTTTTCTTTTTTGGTTTTGACTTGCTGTTTTACTTCCTCTGTCCACCATGCTGTCTGTTTTTTTTTTTATTATTTGTTTTGAATGTTCCGCATATCTCCCTTGCCGCTTGTATAATTATATTTTTAAACAGTGCCCACATTTCTTCCAACTCTAAGCTGCTTAATTCAACTTGTATTTTTTCCAATTCTTTATCCACTTTGTTTTCATACAATTTTGCTACTTGTTCCACTTTTATTCCACTTTTCATAAAAGTTTATCACAGGATCTTGTAAAGTATACATATGAAAAGGGCTCCACGAAGTTTTAGATTTTTAGGCCAGTTATTTATACCTTTTATCCCATTGTTTATGCCAACAGAGATTAGGAAAAAATTTGTTAGTTAACAATTGAATAAAACATTGAAAAATAGCGACAAAATGTTTTTTCTAACTGAATTATACTCTTTCAAGTGTTAGAAAAATGCTAGAATTTTTTCAAATTTTTAAAATCACATTTTATGTTATAAAAAAAATATTTTATCTGATAAACCCCGTTTAGCAGCAGCGCGCGAATGCCGTAAAAGCCAAGCGGAGCCCTATTTTCAACGTCAAATTAAAATTATAAATAATGGAGATAGAGTTCCGGGAGTTGGGACTTTTTTATTGTAAATTTCTTCCTCTTTAAGAATTTTTCGTTTAAATTTCTTAACTCTTCATATTTCTCGAGTTATAAGCAACAAACGAAATGCCTTTTTTTCGTCTTAATTTGTTAATAACAATTGGAATTTTTTGCATGCTGTAACATCGTCAAAACACCTTTTTCTAATTGTCATTCCGGATCAAATGAGCTATCGTTCATATTTTTAGGACCTTTATCACTATTTTTCACGTTTTTTAAGATGTTGACTAGACTATTACCTGCAAATACGAAACTTAAGTCCAGAAGAAACAGTTTTCTGTAAGGAACGTGCCATTAATACGTAAGAGGAAGTTGGATTCTACTGCTGAACAATTAAAAAAATACTCGACAAATTTTCGTTTTATTTTGTTACCAGAAACCACACTATATGTGTCTTGTTAGTTTGTCATCTGAACAAGCAGTCTTCTAAGTAAGGCAAGACAGATTCAGAAACATTTCTGAATGATCTTAAAAAGTTTTCACTTACTATAAAATAAAAAAATCGGTATCCACCGAAAAAGACATTTAAAATTTCTCTTCACACGTTTATAGACACTCTTAAGAAGCAGACGTTTCAAGTGTTATTGTATGGAATGTGTCTTCTGATAGTAAGCTGTAGTTATTTTTATATGCTTTAATTAAAAAAAACCTCAACAAAGTAGTGTAAAAGTCAATGGAGCTTAATGGGTTGTTGCATTATGTTTGCTGTTGTATGTATGTATATTGTTAGGGGTAACAGATACACCTGCGAGTCCTGCGACCTATAAGATCTATTGTGTCCCCCTATTCTTGCTATATTTCTGATGATTCCTCAGACTTATAGCAGCCCTTCTAGTCCTATCTTCCTTAGAAAGTTTAGGATAATCATTGTGTTTGCTGTTGTATGTATGTATATTGTTAGGGGTAACAGATACACCTGCGAGTCCTGCGACCTATAAGATCTATTGTGTCCCCCTATTCTTGCTATATTTCTGATGATTCCTCAGACTTATAGCAGCCCTTCTAGTCCTATCTTCCTTATCATTGGGTTTTAAATAAGGTAGTTCTTTCCTTTCTATTTCGTATGACCCTAGGTATTTGACCCTAGAAGTACTTAATGCTATGCATTCTGAAAGTATGTGTATTGAGGTTTCATCCTCTACCTCACAGAATCTGCAGTTTGCTTCATCTACTAATCCTAGTTTCTTCATGTGTCCTCTTAATCGACAGTGACCGGTTAGTATTCCTGTTATAATTCGGAGGTTTTTCTTACTCAGGTTAAGACAGCTGTGTTATAGTTTCCCAGGAGCGTCTTCCATTGTCTTAGTCCTTCTAGATCATTCCAGTACTTAGATTTTTCGCTATCCATTTTTTTCTTTAGTTTTTCTAAGATTGTACTACTGCTGATCACACAGGATGGTTCTGGTCCCAGGTATGGGGTCTCAGCTCCTTTTTTTGCCAGCTTGTCTGCTGTTTCATTTCCTTCTATTCCTACGTGTCCAGGAACCCATAGGAGAGTAACAGTGTTATTCTGTCCTAGTTCATTTAATTTACGTAGGCATTCCCAGACCATCTTGAACTGATTGTATCTGAGTTCAGAGCTTTGATGGCTGCTTGACTATCTGACATGATTACAATCTTTTGTCTAGGATAGTTCCTTTCAATGTTAAATTCTATACATCTTTCGATGGCACGAATTTCCGCTTGAAAGATGCTTGGGTACGTACCCAAGCTTTGTGAGTATTTGGTTCTAGGTCCAAACACCCCTGCTCCTGTTCCTTTATCTGTCTTGGAGCCGCCCGTATACCTACCATTTTATGGCGTTTTGGCTTAGCCCCAATATAGTGTTTTCGTCCCATTCAGATTTGTTTCCCAGTTTAGTGGTAAATTTTCTTACAAAGTTAAATTTCTTTGGCATGTCATCTTGGGGCATTTCCCAAGTTTGATCAAGTGATCGAGGTTTTTCCTTGATTATTTTGCTGTTACATTCAATGAGTCAGAGTTTTAAATACAGAAACCAACTCTTTCTGAATAAGCTGAAAAAGTTTCCAATTCATTGAATATAAAAAATCTTCCGGAACCCAACGAAAAAATAGTTTAAATTGTCTTATAATTTGTTTAACTCGAATCCACCCTTAAGAAAAACACGTTTTCTAGTGTATGGAAATAGGGAAAGTAATATTTTATAAATAAAGCTATTACGAGAAGAAGTATTCTTATGTTGCCAGTAGAAATAGACCTGACAGAAAATAGAAAAACTTCTTTTGCTTATAAGCAAAGTGTTATTTTACTAAATGTCCTGTAATATTAACACCAACAGAAACAGTCTTCTTCTATAAACACTAGAAAAAAGTATCTATTACCTTGAATTAGTCCTCTATATTATTAGGTTTTTGTTGAATCTGAAACTTTTTGGTCTATTGTTGAATCTTTACACCAGAGGAAGGCTAACATTTTCACTTTAAAAAGAAGTCTATTTCCAGCATTAAAATATTGAAACAAGTTTCACATTTTCAACTTTTTCTTAGTTTTACAATGAAAGAAAAAATCACCATGCAATTAACAAAAAACTGAATGAATGTTTGTGGTTAACACATTAGAAATGTTCTTTTTCTTGTGCTACCAGTGGGCAAGAACTTTTAGTACACATAATAAATGTTCCTTTAATTTTATTACCAGAAGAAATAATTTTTTCCTGTTGGAGCTTTCTGATTTATGTAGGTATGAGTCATTCTACTTTAGCTTCTGAGAAACAAATTTTTTCTAGTTAACAGCTACCTACTTTTGTCATTAGATTGTTATCAGATCTGTAGCGTTTTGGATCTAAGTAACACCAGAAAATTTAAAGAAAGTATTCTGAAAAAAAACTGTTCTTTTGGTAGCAGTAGGAGACTTTCTTCCAACTACTAATAATTTTTTATCCGATCCTGTTTTTAGGCTTCTTTTACTGTTTTAATTTTTATCGATACCTAAATAGAAATTTTTACTACCGATTTTTGTACAACATTTTAATTTGTTGTTCTACTTATATTATCTGGTAAGTTTCTTACGAGTTTGGTCTAATTTTTAGCCTCCATTTTCCACCAGCAGATTCATTTCTGCCATCATGGTCGGTTACCTCTGGGGTCAGTTGGTAATGCTAGCGATTCCGGAAGATGAAGTGATGGGAATTAATTGGAATCCATTTCTTCATTGGCTTATACCACTAGCTGTTGGTTTAGGTAAACTAGACTATTATATTTATACATTGCAATAAAAATTCTTACAAAACCTATTTTTATAGGAGTAACTGTAGTAGGAAACATTGGTAGGGAGCAAGGTAAACCTTGGATTACGATTGGAGTTTCTTATATAACTTATGCTTCCCGGTGGTACTTTTATGATGAAAGTATATGGTTGACTTTTATGGTGTTCTGTGCTGGTTTGTCATTCGATACATTTTCAAAACAATGGCGAAGAACACCAAGAAAGCGAAGGTAAGATTATACTTTTGTAGATCAATTAGAAATTATGAATGTGGATGAAATGAAAGTGGTTAAGAAGTGTCACTAAAAGAAAGTTAATAAATCACTGGTACTGGTTAGTCTAAGGCTGGAAATTGATATAAAAATAAAACACTGGTATCTTGGAAAATCTTTACTTGCTACGAACGAAGAAATATAATAAATAAATAGTACCTACTCCAATTTATATGCCAGGGAAATTGCACTTATATCTTAAATTAATTGCAATGAAAATAGAAGATGTTGCAAATTAAGAACTTTTACAGTTATACTTTTATCAAATATAATTTTTTGACTATTTTTCTAAAAAATTCATATTTTAATTAAATGTTATTACTCCATAGATCTTTTGTTGCAAGAGTGAGCATACTATTAATATGTGCAATATTCTACTCGATTCTTTGGACTTCCTATTTCTATTTCAATGGTAAAATCACAGACTCAAATGGAGATGAAATACCAGTACATGAAGCTTTACATCACTTCTTCACATCACCGTGGTGGACTGATTTGAAACAATCTTTATATGATACATATGTCTATGCACAACATCATGGATGGTAAGTTAAATCTACCTTTTTTTTTCATTTTATTCATTTTTATTTACTCTAACTACAACTTAGCTACCTTGTTAAAAGTAACAGTTTTCTAGATGAAGATGTAGATCTCTTTAAGAAGACTTTAAAGTAATAAGCTAATTCAAATGGAGTTTAAAAATATACCCAAAAATAGTGATTATCTTCATTTTTTAGTTTTACTTTTTACTATCTTTACCTTTTTGTCTTTCCTTTGAACACATCAGAAAGAACCACTTTCTCTTATTTCCTACATTTTTCTTACTACTTTGCTACAAATAACTAACAAAATGAAAAAAAAATATATTAAAAAATATTAAATGGAACAATTAACTTGTTAGAAGACTTTTATGAAAATAACCAAATTTCAATTCGTGTAACCTCTAAAAAGTGATGAGCAACTTTGTACCTAATTATTCTTGTAAAATTAAAATAGGTGATTACCTACATTACTAAGGGGATCTGGCGTCGCCTAGGTAAGCAAGTACTCGTTCAACATGGATTTCCGGGTTTCAGTTAAGACAAACCTCCACAGTTTCTTTCACGTGTTTACATCTCTCTAAAAGAATGTCATAGTAAATTTAATCCCAAAAAAATGTTGTCACTGTTATTGTAATGTCCTTGTTCACTATGGTGATGTTGTTGAGTGCAGACTTTTGGCCAGCTGGATGCAACATAATGTCCTTTAATATATTCTTGTTTGTACAGTTTCTAAAATTTCAAAATTGTCAAAAATTCCATGAGAGATATCTAAAATAATCGTTCCTATAGACACTTTTCTTCTTATTTTTTATTGGTTACAGTTTCTGCTGTATTGATTCCTTTCCATTACTGTTTTTGCCAAACTGAAAGTAATAAAAACAATTACTTAATGTAAGACGTAGATTGTAGATTATAATTGGGGTCGATTGGCCCTGATGATTTTATTACACTGCGAGTTTAAAGTTTTTTTGAGTATACCCTACATCTTATTATGAGACCTGTCTCAGATATTTATGTCATTGGCGAACAATTACTCTGCAGTTACAGATAATATATTCAGTCGTTTCTTCTGCATACTCACCTCACACAATCTGCTTGTTCCACTGTCCACTTTGCCCATTTTCCAAAGAGAGTATCTTAGTGAACAATGTCCTGCGAGAATTCCTGCGATTACTCTGAGTTTAGGTTTCTAAAGCTCTGAAAGTAATTTAGAGTAGCACATTGAAGGCCGTGTTAACTTTTTTGCTTGTCTTTGGTTTAATTTCCTTTTTCCAATTAAGAACTTCATCCCTAATGCAGAATTTGAGATGCCCCAGAAGGATTTAGGACAAAGTTATTAAGATCGTTTTTTAAAACAAATTCTTAGATGTGACAGACAGTCCTTGTTTTACTAAAAATAGTCTCTAACCTTCATAATTTTTTTCAATATAAAATAGGTCAATTTTTCGGATGTCATGTAGAGATTTTTTCCATTTGTTCACCCATAATAATAAAATATTTTTTTCGATATTTGTATAGCAAAAATTAATAACACTTAATTAAGGAACAAACATCATAAGATATATAATTTTCTTGGAAAAAAATAAATAGATCAAATTTAATTAATTGTCCTACTTATGTGTTTAAAAGCTAAAGTCCAAATAGATATTTATGAATAGTAAATAATTTTTTTACAAATATGGACATTTACGTTGTTAAAATAGGTAAAAATAATAAATAAATGAAAAAAGTATGGTCATAAAAACATCGTGGGTATACAAGTATAAGAGAGGAGATATGAAGGTGGTATCACTACAAGAGTAAGTCCAGAAGTTAGTTTCTGCGATTTTTTTGGTATTTCTAAATTAAATTTTTGGGAAGTGCAGGTAAAATAGGACACTTAAGAAAAAGCCTGTCTTAAACAAAGAATTATAGCTAAAGATATTTCTATAAAAAATTACTAATTAGTAATCAGTCTCCAATTTTTTTTATTACGACTTTGGATCAAATCATAAATTCAGAAAATAATAGATGATTTCAAAAACCTTTCTTTGGTCCATTTTGCTCACGTAAGCGAGCAAAATGGACCTATTATATGTAATGGAGAAAATAATAGTAATCCAATCAGTAGAACAGTTCTCGCATACAATTTTTTTCTTTGCGTCGTCATCGTCGACACTCGCACAGCTACAGTGAGCACAGAGCTACAAATAGGGCACTGCACCCAGCCTTCATTGGATTCATAATATAGATGAGAACAATAGAAACATTCTGTATCTTCATTTTCTTTACCAGGTGTGAAACCTTTCTGTTTCTCTTCTTGGTGCCTGTTCTTTTTGTGTCTGATTTCATTGTCTTCTTTTTAGTTTTAATTCCCACGTTAATATTTTTTCCCCTTTTTTGTTTTGGAAGTATTAGGTTTTTCATGATTTCAAATCAATGATAAATTTTAAGGTCAAGTCCGCAACTAAATTTCACTCTTACGACAGTTAAGCAAACTAATATTGCAATATGATATGTGAACAATTAAAGAATCAAAAGTGCAGGCAAGTCAAAAATGTCACTTTTTACATCAAAATACAACAACAAATTACTGCGATAAAAATCCGCTGCAACACATGACACGAACAAGAAACCGCGGGAGGGCGAGGTTGTTATCTGTGAACCTTATCAACAGATAGGTTTATAGTCCCAGGATTTAAACAAACGGACCATTTTGCCTGCAGAATTCCTTATGCCTGCACTAGATTTAGTAGATCAAGTCAAAAGTTAATTTCTGTTGCCATCTTGCACATATAGCAAATTTCTTATTGGGATTGCTATGATTGCTTTTTATAATTTATATGAACAGAAAAACCCAGTAAATAACATTTTTGTTAAAGCTGAAGTACAAACAATAATTTGTTTTTGAATTATTTCAAATCATTTTTAGACAGAAAGTAGATTGTACAAAAATGCCACGAGACTGATAAAAAACTCTAGTAATCACAATTGTGCAAGAAGGATATTGTTAAAACATGAAAATCACGAAATTGTGTTACACGAAGGAATTAAAGAAATAAGCATTAAATATCATTTGCTACACCAAGAGGAAAATTGTTTTAGCTTTCTTGTCAATCCTTTCACATGTCATCTTGCGAGGAAGAACAGCAACTGCGCACATTTCTATCAACCTCTTCGCACAAAAGCTCAACTGACTTAAGATCCGAGCTTTGAGGGGGCCATACAATATTTTAAATATCCATTGCCATTTAATTTTAAACCGTATGAATTTGCAGAATTATACTGTTTTTTATTTCATTATTCCTTCGATTCGAACTAATCTTTGGTTCCATGACGTAAGAATAAGCAGCTCCGAACCATGATGGAATAAACACCATGCTTGACTGTTAGCACCACACAGTCCAGCATCATCTCTTTTTTCGCGTTACGTCGTTTTAAACCAAATATTTCAAATCTGAATTCGTACAAAGAACTTTTTTTTGGTTCAATCTGGATAAGTAAGGGCTCACTGCAACTGTTTTTTTATTTTGTGGCCTGAGTAGCGGTTTTCGAACGGTGAAGCGACCGAATAAATTAGCATCGCTTTATCGATTTTTTGAAGTAGTCAATGACACAGGTTTATATGGGGATTTGTTCATTACTGCGGGTGTTTCTTGTGCGTTAGGCTCCTATTCCGCTTGCTGGTAACGACAATGAAATTATCCTCGATACAAGAGCTAACACTTGGCCTTCCTGATCGCGGACGATCTTGATTACAGCCAGTCTGCTTGTGTCGGGTTATTGTGTTATGAAAACAAGTCTTTGACGACTTAAGTTTAAAGTCATTACGTTCAAATTTGCCTTTATTGTGTAAAAAACTATGACAGCTCTTTACTATTTATATCTAACATCACGATTTATATTCAAATTCTAAATAAATAACAGTTTTCTATTTTCTTTCAATGACAACCTTTCTTAATTATATCAATGACAATCTAAATTAATGGTTAAATCCTTAACAACAAAACATAAAACTATATGATACAAACAAAACATAACTATAACTAGCAACCAATATCTAAAGACCGGACTACACTCCCAGATATTTTGAGAGAATGTGTCCCGAAGTAAAATCCACATCAATATATATAGACCGCAATGATTTTAAATTGGGGAATCAGTCATACGTCATATATGGAGAGAAAAACTCTTTAATTGAATGTCTTAGCTTTTAGAAATTTATTGCTTAATTTTTTAATAACCCTGGTTAAAATGTAAAATAAAAAAACATAAAAAAATCACATTACGGTAAAATTGAAAAAATGTCGCATTCGGCAGAACTACAACCTTCAACCTTTACCTATCGCGGGTAACTCTTTTATAAACTTCAGCCACAGATGCATTAGTAATTAGTCGGTTTTTTGTCGTCTGACAGTAAAGTCAGAGTGTTTTAAGTCCACAAAATTGACACTGCCAAACTATCAGACCAAGTGCAGCTAGATGTTAATAAAATAATTCGTATATAAATTCAACTTCATGATATTAAAGAAATAAGTATTAGGTATCATTCGCCATTTTGACTTCGCTTTCAAGTCAATTGTAAGTTTTCTATTCTTGAATAGTCCAGATTAGATAATACAAAAATAACACAAATTCTATGACAGTATCAAATGTTCGATTATAATTTCTATAGTTCCAAACACGAAGTTCTATACTTCGTGGTTCCAAAAATGGAGACTATATGGATATGGCGCACGCACTGCGTGTATTTTCACTCAGTGTATAAGGGGTTCTAAAAATAAGAGGGCGTTAGTGTTCCGTTTGTAGAGTTTGTAGCAAAGCAATTGCAATTGAAATAAAATAAAATAAATTTTATTTACTTTATTAACCGTTAATTATACATCGACTTACTTCTGGTACTTTGAAAAACCCAGGATTTTTTAAATTTAATTCCTTGCGTCGTTTTTTATTAATCGCACTGCCACTGGAATAATTTTTAACAGCACACACCCTACCCATTTTGATATTATTAATAAAATTAGATTAAATAAATTCTTCGTACTTACCTATCTAAAATACTGTACTAGATTAAATAATGTTTCTAGAAAATTCTAGAAAGATCTAAACACACTAACTAGATTAAAAAATGTTGTATATAAGGGGATGTATGGGCAGTTAACGTCAGTTCAAGTTTAAATGTTCACAAGAGTTCATTGTATTGTCAAGTAGTTAGACTAAGGCACTATAGACATAGGTATTATCATCAGCCATTTTTATTCCAATGTCAATCAATTTACATGTCAGATCATAGACAAATTAAAGAGACACGTGCAATCGTATTTTGTGGTGAAAATGGGAACTAAACTAGCTGGTAGTGCGAAAAGCGAAAAAGTACTTATAACGGTATAGTAACAGAGTAAGTACTATTAGTGGTTTAAGTTTAAAATAAATTTAAGGTACTTTAAGCATAAAAAGGGTGTTAAAGTAAAATTTTAAACAAAAACATGGTGCGCTGATGTTGGAACCTGTTGCCAACTTTATATTAGACATCAACACATCTGTTCTATTATCTCTGGTTTTGTGGTTGACATTGGACAAAACATGGCTGATGATAATACCTATGTTTATAGTGCCTTAGTTAGACGTTATCCAGCAGAGTTCAGTGTATCTAAGGCACTATAGATATAGGTATTATCGTCAGCCATTTTTTTTCCAATGTCACTTAATTCACGTGTCAGATCATAGACACATTACAGCGAGGTGCAATCTTATTTTGTAGTGGTGAAAATGGGAACTAAACCAGCTGGTAGCGCGAAAAGCGAAAATACTTATAACGGTTTAGTGACACAGTAAGTACTAGTGGTTTTAGTTTAAAATAAACTTAAGGTACTTAAAGCATAAAAAGGGTGTAGAAGTAAAGTTTTAAAAATGGTGCTCTAATGTCAGAAATTGTTGCCAACTTTATATTAGACATCAACACATCTGTTCTATTCTCTCTAGTTTTGTAGTTGACATTGGACAAAACATGGCTGATGATAATACCTATGTTTATAGTATGGAGGGTAGAGGTAAGGAGAACTGTCTCCGTGTATTGAATGTGTCCGTCAAAATGTGGTAAATAAGGGTGGCGCTACGATCGTAGTAGGGTAAATTTTAAAAAAAGCGCCATAATTTCTTAGAGTAGGATAGATAAATAAACAAGGAAAGACACATTTCCGCTTTATTATGACACTATTTTTAAAATAATCATAAGATACATAAGATAATCATAAAGTATAAAACGAATTTAAAATACACTAAACTGAATTCGCTGACCACGTTTTTTTATAGCACTTATATAATTTGTGACTTATATTACGAAATCATACGACATTTCAATCAATTTGTCAAAAACTGCTACTTTCATTCTGTACCCTACATCTACTTTAGCGCCATTGTAGTGGCAAGTTTGAGAAGTGTTATGTTCCTCTAAAAAGTGGACACATTTTTAATCATTTCCCATTTAAGATCGTTCTCCTTACCTCTACCCTCCATAGTTTATAGTGCCAGTGTATCTTAACAATTTTGTAAATAAATTGTGTAAAAGTCTCCATAAGTGTTTTAATACAATTTTAAAAAAATTTTAAAATCACTTTCAAATTATTCACATACAAAAATTGGTTATGTCACTGCACGTCTATTTATTTTACTATTATGGAGGGTTTTACTATATTCACACCGGTACAAAAGGAATATTAGCGCCGCAAGTGGTGAAAAAAGTAAACCTAATATGTACGATTCGCGTGGACAGACTTTGGCAATTCCCCCGGTCGAGTGCGTGCTCCTTGTCTAGTCTCCATGGTTCCAAAGCTTGACTAATATTCATCACCACCACTGTTCCAACACCAAAAATTTCTTAAAAAATAAAATAGTTTATACCTATTGAAAGAGATTAATTTGCACCTTTTAAAAATGTATTTTTCATAATTTGCACCCTCGTACTTTTTTTGATAAATGTGATTAAAAATTTGCATTACTCACAAAAGATTTAAATGCTCATATCTCACTCCCTAAAGTGTATTTCGATATGCGCCTTTTAGCAAAAATTTGCAATTTTAATGTTCTAATTTGCATCATCGTAAAATTTGCAAAAAACGGTAATAAATTATTATAAAAATTAATAAAATTAGTTCCGGTCAGATGTACGTTCAGAAATAAGTAACTGCGCATGCGGTCACTACCGTTCAAAGGAACTTTTTTTTTTGTTAAAAGCACAGATTATAATCTTTGGTTAAAAGCTTGAAAATGTCTTGGTATTACTTGAACAGTTTGTATGCCACACACAGGAGACTCAGATCAGACCATAGAGAAAATATAATAGACTAGAGTGACTAGACCATTATAATGGACCAGACCATAAATATAGTATATATAAGAGATTATACCAACTTTTTAACGAAAACGAACACACTTTTAAATATGCAAAACAGTTCCTTTGAACGGTAGTGAACGCATGCGCAGTTATTTATTTCTGAACATACATCAACCAGGAAATGGTTTTTATAATAATTTTTACCGTTTTTCACAAATTTTACGATGGTGCAAATTAGAAAATTAAAATACCAAATTTTTAGGAAGTGAGATACAAGCATATGAATCTGGTTTAAGTAATGCAAAATTTTAATCAAGTTTATCAAAAAAAGTACAAGGGTGCAAATTATAAGAAATACATTTTTGAAAGTTGCAAATTAAGCTCTTTCGATAGGAATAAACTATTTTATTTTTTTAGAAATTTTTGGGTCTGGAAAAGAGGTGGTATATTTATCTGTTATTTTGTCATTAATGTCATTAAAATGACGTACCTATATATATTTTATTTGTTTTACGAGAACTAGTACAGATAGAGTTCCGAGTTACTATTCAGATTTAAGGTGTTCGGAAAGGAATGACAAGACTGACAAGAAACTAATGATTGACAGTCAGTGACTGCAAAGTCCAGATGTTATATGGTAATAGTCATATCTTGAATCCTTCTAGAAAAACGGGTTTTAGACATAGAGATATAATAACGTTGAGGAACCAGGCTCTTGCGTTTCCTTGGTTGGAAAGAAAAAAGATCGCGGTACTACCTCCATCTCTCTCTACTAACTTGGAAAGAAAAGAACACAGCAGATGGACTGTCAAACAATTTTTAATTTTACTCAATGTTTTACAAAATTTAATACTAACCAATTTGACAAAAAGCATTAAAATTATTAGTAAAAATGCCAATAAATGCAGTCAATCAAAAACCCGGTATAATGGATCTTCCACCAGATACTACAGATGTTCAAAAACATGCTGAATCTGGACCATCTTCAGAACACAAATCCAACGAACAAGCGAGGAAACACACAGAACAGGCCCCAAATTTACTAATGGGACTTGATATGACAGGAGTCGAAGAAGAGGCAGACCTTGCTGTAACTAAAATAAAAAGAGCAAAGGAGCAAATAAATATTGAAGGTAGTATTAAAGTAGTGAACCAGATGGAAAGTCCAAGAGAGGCGCTGTGTGTTAAATATAATGAAGAATTCGATTTGATAGCAGCTGGTTACGCAGATGGGGTTATACGTATATTTAAAACATCTACAGGAGAACCAACTGGTGAATTAATAGACAAAGATGTGGCAAATGTAAAAGCTCCTTGTACTTGTATTAAACATAGACATTTATCAAAACTGTATCCAATTAACCACTGTTACACAGCAACTTATGCTAATGGATGTGTTAAATGCTGGAATTATCAGACTAGTACTGTTGAATATACCATAAGAGAAAAACGTCAGACTTTTGGAATAGTTTACCATCCCCGTTTTCCTAAATTTGTAACATTCGGAGATGATTTAAAGATTCACTTTTACGATGAAGAAACTAAAGTACAAGAAAGAGTATTGCTACCCAGTGATATAATGCAGCAACATGATGGACACATGTCACGAATTTTTGCTGCTTGTTTTCATACAAAAAATAATTATGAGCTAATTACTGGAGGTTGGGATGACGTCGTACATTTTTGGGATCTTCGACAACCTTATGCTCTACGACATCTGTCGAATGTCCATATCTGTGGAGAAGGACTCGATATAAATCAAAGAGGAAATGAAATATTAACATGCAGCTTTCAAGTACAAGACCCTCTTCAAATTTTCGATTATGCAAGTGGAAGAAGAATTTGTAGTTTAGAACCAGATATATTTCCAAGTAAACTGTACTGCGGAAAATATTTAACCAAGAATTTTTTTCTTTCTGGAGGTGCTGATAATCATCTTCTACGAATAGTTGATCTTAGCACCACTGGTAGTTCTGGCATCATAACTAATCTTAGTGGAGGTGTTTACAGTGCAGATATTGGTCCACAAAAGAAGCAAAAAAGCAAAAAAGATGAAGGAGATGAGTTAGAATTAAGACTTAAAAGTGACATGTCAGGATTGCCAAGGGTAGCATTTGTAGCTGGAAAAAAGATATTTCAAATAGATTTTTATTAAATACAATGACATACATAAAACTAATAAATAAATCAAATAAAAAACTTATTTATAAGTTATAATAATAATATGTAAGCACTACGAGCCTAGAGTAAGCCCATAGCTTGGTGTACTATTCTTTTCTACTCCCTTTTGTCAGTTCCTTTTCTCTCCCAGTTCTTTACGTCTTCTAATATCTGCTTTAACTTCACAGCTCCATCTTGTCCTCGGTCTTCCTCTTCGCCTTTTTCCTACCCATGCAGTAGATAGTGCCATTCTGGAAATTGTAGATGTAACCATTCTCTGCATATAGCCCAGTCATATAAGTATGTGCGCCTTAATTCCTACTTATATGTTAGGTTCTTGATAGAGCTTAGTTAGCTCTTTATTTTTTCTTCTCATTTATTTTCCATTAAATTTTATCGCACCAAAGATTTTGCGTAGTATTTTCTGCAACCAAACTAGTAACAATTCTTGGTGTTTTTTGTTGTAACCCATGTTTCAGAAGCATACTTTACTATCAGCCTTATTACGGTCTTGTAGTTTTGCTCTACGAGATATATTTTTGCTTCTAAACAGCCCATTGAGAGCGCATATAGCGCTGTAGCCTAACATAATTCTTCTCTTTATTTCTTCTTTACACTTATGTTCTCTTGTAAAGACAGTTTCCAAGTACTCAAGTCTTTCAATTTCTTTGAACTTATGTTGTGTTTAGTTAAATAATACTTTAGAGCGATAAAAAAGGTTATGGTTGCACTTGATCATTTGCGGGCAGCATCATCTCATTTTTTATGTCCGTAGTTAATATCTCATATATTTAAACGAGCAATTACTACTAAATCAACTACTAGGACGCCATCGTAAGGTGGCGCAGTTATTATCTCATATATTTAAACGAGAAATTCTTACTAAATGAAGTACTATAAAGCCAACGTAAGGTGGTGGAGTGGATATCTAACATAAAAAATCATTGAAAACAAAAAAAAAAGGTAAATATTCGAAAAAACGACAAATGGAAGAAAAGACAACGACAGTGTTATGTGGTACAAAGTCCGCCGAGACAGCTAGGATATCTTATCTTAATATATATAAATTACGTGTCACGTTGTTTGTCCGCAATGGACTCCTAAACTACTTAACCGATTTTAATCAAATTTGCACACCGTATGCAGTTTGATCCAACTTGAATGATAGGATAGCTTACATTTTAATTTATAGTCGCAATATTATTTTATTGCAAATTATATGTTTATTGAATTGTTATTATATAAAATATGATATTATCATTTGGAAAGTATTAATGTAAGGTCTTAGTAGCTAATTTGGATCAGCGGCTGATTATGACATTTCGGCTGGGTTATCGTAATGGGATCGATTACGCTAGAGGGAAGTTTTTTTTTTGTTTTTACATGTGAAAACAGTAATTATTATTTTAATTTTAACTGTTAAAACTAATTTAGAAAGTTTTTAGATACAAATACCGAACTACCCTTGATTTTTTAACAAGGAAACAATCCTCTCTATGATCAATCAAAGCGTTGTATAGATCGCCCAACGAAAGTTTGTGACAGCCACGTGGCCTCTCGTTCAATGCGCAGTGGTTTTTTTACGAGCGTTACGATAACAACGACCGTTCTGAAAGCTTGTCAGTGTGGTAGCTGGAATGTTTTTGTAAACTGTATTTAGCTACGAATATGCTGAGAGAGTTTCTGAGTTGTTTTTTAAATGTATGTATTTTTTTAGTTTAAAGTGGGCAGTAACAAATTTATATAAAATAAATTCTTCCTAATTATGTTAGCATCATACATTAAAAATTAATTTAAGATGTATAATATATTTTTATTTCCGTCCGCCACTGATAGAAAGACTCCGCCTACCTGCGCCGACTAACACGTGGCTGTCCCAAACTTTCGTTGGGAGACCTATATGACTTAATATTTTTGCAATATCAAGAATGCTGTGCATTGTTGAGATGACGCTTAAATTCAGTTTTAATTATTGAAAAGTCTTAACATAAAAAGTTGTAAACATGCACGTTCGATTGCAAAATGATCCATCAGCACAAATATTTTCCGAACAATTACTAGATATTGCGAACGGTAAAATAGAACTGCAACCAAATACGCAATTCATTAAACTGCCAGACAATTTCTGCAGTGTTCTCCAGGAAAAAAAATGAACTGATCCAGAGTATTTTTCCGGATATACAGAATAATTACTTGAATCATGACTGGCTCAGTCATCGGGCGATTTTGGCAGCCAAAAATGTTGATGGTGACGAAATTAATTTCCAGATACAACAGTTGTTACCAGGCGATCTGATGTCTTTTAAATCAATCGATACAGTTGTTGATAAAAATCAAAGTGTAAATTTTCCAACTGAATTTTTAAATTCACTAGATATACCTGGAATACCACCACATAATCTTCGATTAAAGATTGGTTCCCCTATTATTCTCCTACGTAATTTGAACCCACCTCAATTATGCAACAGTACGCGTTTGATCATCAGAAAGATTACTGGAAATATTCTTGAAGCAACCATTTTAACTGGAAAGTTTAAAGGAAAAGTGGTCCTGTTGCCACGTATTCCAATGATACCGTCAGATTTTACTATACCCTTTAGAAGGCTATAGTTTCCAATTCGTTTAGCTTTTGCCATGTCGATAAATAAGTCACAAGGTCAAACAATGTCCATTTGTGGTTTAGACTTGGACAATCCATGTTTTTCTCATGGGCAACTATATGTTGCATGTTCACGTGTAGGGAAACCGTCGAATCTGTTTGTGTTAGCTAAAGACAGGTTAACCAAAAATATTGTGCACCGATTAGTGCTAAATTAAATTGAAAATAAAAAGTAATTATAATTTAAAATAATACATATTATAATAATAATAATAATAATAACGTTTATTTTTAACTATACAATAGATTGATACATCAAAAATGACAATAAACGTTCAATAATCGATAAGTGTTTCAACACTTGTTTCGATATAAATAAAGTAGATTACAATGGATAAAACTATACTTAACTATACTACAATTAAAACTAAAATTAACACTTAGATAAACATATACATATACATACATACATACACATACACACACACATACATATATATATATATATATATATATATATATATATATATATATATATATATATATATATATATATATATATATATATATATATATATATATATAAATATATATATATACACATATACAAATATATACATACATACATACATACATATACATACATATCTATATGGATAAGCCCAATTTAACTTATTAAAAGTAGTAGAAGTAACAATCAGCCAGGATAAAAAAAGAAAAAAATATATATTTAACGCCTTAATCTTTAATTTCTACAATTTTCGTGAAATTTTCTCTTGGAGACTCGAGAATATACTTTGCTAACTGTTTCTTGAATCGTTTTTTGCACACAATGTTTTTTAGGTTGTGGGGGATTGTATTGTACATTTTTGGGGCCATATATGAGTAAGTTCGTTGAGTTACTGCTTTTTTCGTGAATGGTACTATGTGGTAATTTTTACGACGTGTTAAATATGTGTGGGAAGGTACCTTGGTATTTTTGTGATTAAAATTGTACTTTAACACCGTGCAGTAAAAATAAAGTTGTCTAATGTCCATTATTTTGCTTTCATTGAACAATTCGTTAGTGGGGTATCTATAAGGTTTCGACAGCATTATTTTTAAAAATCTTTTTTGGGTTAGTTCCAATACATTTATATGTGCCCTTAATGCGTTACCCCAGGCTACTATGCCATAGCGCAAATGGCTTTCCACAAGGGCTTGATATAAAGTATGTAGATATTTAGGTGGTAGGTTATTCTTTAGATGTTTGAACTTGTACAATATAATTTGTAACTTTTTTACGATATGATTTATTTGCTCACTCCATCTTAAATGATTATCAATGTAGACCCCCAAATATTTAACTGCATTCGTAGTAGGTATTGAGAAGGTATTATTATTTTCCATAATATAAATCTTATCATATTGTGGCATATTTGTGGAGTAACAGCTAAATGGCACGTAGTATGTTTTATTAAAATTTATTGTTAATAACTTGTTATCTAGCCAGTTTTTAATTTGTAAGAAATCTTCTTCTACTGTATGTTTTAGCGTTTCCCAGTCTACTGATTCATAAAAGATAGCAGTATCATCTGCAAATCCCAATATTGCACCTTTGGTCTGCACGGAAAATAAATCATTTATGTAGATATTAAAGAGAGTAGGCCCAAGAACAGTTCCTTGGGGCACGCCACATATTATGGTTTGGGGATTGCTATTTTCCCCATCAATGCTCACTATTTGCTGCCTATCAGTAAAGTAACTTCTGAATAATTGTAAGCAGTTTCCTCTTATTCCTATATGCTCTAACGACTTTAAAAGTAAATTATGGTTAACTGTGTCGAATGCTTTACTCAGATCCAAAAAGATACATAAACTTGGTTTGTTATTTTCCAAAGCATTATTAACTTTATTAAGTAAGCTTATTATAGCATCTTCAGTGGATGTTTGTTTCTTGAAGCCAAACTGATTTTGAGACAATATGTCATATTTCAATATATAAGAATTCAATCTCTTTTTCAGAATTTTTTCAATTATTTTGGAAAAATGACTAATTAAGGAGATAGGTCTGTAATTAGAGGGATCCAGCTTTTCTCCGTTCTTGAAAACCGGTATTATTAATGATGTTTTAAGAACGAAAGGATATTTTCCAGTTTTAAAACTTTGATTTATTATGTGAACCAATGGTTCGACGATACTTTCAGCTATCGCTTTCAACAGTTCTGATCTTATCCCATCTTTACCAGGGGCTCTTCCAGTTTTCAGTTCGTTTATAGTTTCCTTTACTTCGGTGGCGTTTGTTTCAGTTAGTACAAAGGAGTTCAACATGGTGTGTGTATTCGATACAACGTTTTTGTGTTTATTAATCTTATTGGCTAGTTTATTTCCGACATTTATAAAATGGTTGTTAAATTCATTACAAATTTGTTTTTTGTCTGTTATTAACACTCCAGTTTTATTATTAAGTTGTTCTATTTTGATTTGATCTTTCTGTTTACCACATAAGTTTTGTACTACCTCCCACAATTTTTTTGAGTTTCCCACACTTGTTTCGATATCTTTTTTATAATAGTTACATTTAGCTTTTTTAATTTCGTTAGTAGCTTTGTTTCGTAATAAGCGATAATTGTTTTTAAGTATTATTGTTAAAGATTTAAGACTATCTGCCCTACCTACCTCATTCATAAGTTAAAGTGTTACATGCTATTTACTTTGTAATGTCACATAGGTGATAGTGTAGTTTTGCCCTACATATTAATTTATTAGTTTATATTTTACTGTATTGTTATGTATTACATTTTACCAGGTAAAAGGCATTACGTTAGATCTTGGCACGTGTTTAGATAGTTTAATTTTTATTCTCACGTAGAATATGAATTGGCTATAAAAGCATGCAGGTTGTTGAGGTCAGACACCAGGAGTTTGTAGTCTGAGGTTGTCTGTAAGGATCACCTTTTAAGGTGTTCCTAAAACATACCCTTGGGTCTGGGACATTGTGACTCTTGACGTATTTTCGTGAGTAAATGTGACATGCCACCATGTAGTTTATTTGATAAGATTAGTAAAGATTATTGTATTCAGTTATTACCTATTCATAATGTTTATTACACATTCGTATTGCTTATTTATTGGTTAATATATTTGTTGTTTGTTTTCTGTTGTTTATCTTATCTTCCCCTTGGTTAGTTTTCTGCCTTCAGCAGGATACCCAACCGGGAGTGCCTTTAGTAAGCTACCCCTTATCCTATAACACTAAGGCACATTCTCCAAAATCTCTCCAGGCGTGACAGTATTATACTCATTTGTTAGAAACTTGAATAAAAATAATAATAAATTTTAAAATTCTTTTGTATTGATTTTTGCTTAATATCAATCCAGTGAATTTTTATACCAGCTTTAACGTTTCCGTCTTCATTCGTAAATAATAATTTCATTGTATTAAGGGGTTGCAGTATTAGAAAATCTGTCTTGGAGGTCACCATATTTTTTTACAAATGGCATCTATGTAAACAAGCATGGTGGTCTCCATGACTGATGTTCTCCTACTGTTCCTCTTAAATAGATTACTACAATGTAATATAACAAAAATCTTAGCCACAGCAACGCGTGGCCGGGTCAGCTAGTATATTTTAATATATCTTAAAGTTTTTTTCCAATTTTGTAACATTTTTTTAATTTTTTACGACTTTGGATTTATTATAATTTTTTTCTTGTTTACACCATTTTGATAAACTATTGAATTAAATAGTTTTAGTTGATAAAAGTTTTTAAAAATTTTGAATATATGTCCAATACTTTTATATGTTTTATCGGACAGGACTAAGACCAACGATTTTTATCTATTTAATAATGTGTTTTAGACTACGTTTTTAATTAAGATATGATTAAAAACGCCAACTAGGCTCACACGGGACCAACCGATTTAATGACATTTCTGGTTTGTGTATTTTTTAAATTTGAAGAATTCTTGTTTGTATTAGAAATAACATTAAATATTTATATGTTTTTATAGGTATGAAATTTGGAAGCAAATAATAGACCTCTCTGATCCGCAAGGAGAGCAAAACGCTTATAAAGTTTTAGGAGTAAGCCCGACTTCTAGTCAATCAGAAATCACTTCAAAGTGGAGAGCTCTTAGTCGAGAATTCCATCCAGATAAAGTTAAGAACCCGGAGAATCAGAGAGAAGCACAGGAAAAGTTTATGGAAATACAACAGGCTTATGAAATCCTTTCTAAAATCAAAAGCAAACGAAAGAGAAAGAATAAGAAGTCCGTTGAAGAGGATTTGTAAAAGAATATGTTGATTTTTATTTACAACTTTATTTATGTTATAGACGTTTATATAACAGATATCATTTTATAAAATATTATTTTGTAAATACAGGCTAATAATAACTTATAAATAAATTCGAAGTATTAAGATTTTTTTAAGTTATTTATAATTCGGCATGAGAATCAAAAGTACAGTAAAAAAGTAATAAAGCAGATTAATGGAGAGAAAAATGTATTGATAAAAAATTTACTATCGACAGATATTATAATTTGTCCAAAAAATACTGGAAAAAGTTTCGGAATAATAGATTTAAGACACTTTAACAATATTTTTAGATTCTTTAAAGGGCATCTATTGCACGTCTATACTTTTCTGTCAGCATTCGAAGGATCTGATATGCAGATTTCAGATGGTTTCCAGTGGTATGCGTGCAAGCTTCTCTGACGGCACTTTGGACCCCATTATTTAATGGAGAATTTGACTTTTGGAAACAAAAAATTGTCTTGATGCTGTTTTCAACATTTATTAATGTTTTTTCAGTTTCTAATATTGCGGAAATAATATAAGCAAATGCATTTTTTAAAACATTAAAGTTTAATTCTTTTATATTGTTAAAATATATGTCGTTCTAGGTTGTGGTCTTCATGCTGTTGTATGTAAAGTTTTCAAATAGAATTATAACCAGCATCAAGATTCCCAAAAAGGGTCTAAAAACCATCCTATTTTCAGACAGACTTATTTTACTCAAAACTTACTTAAAATTTACATTGAATTGTTTGAAGTTAATAACTTCTATTGAATTCTGATTATTATTTACTCCTGTGTTTTTTCAGATCTCTCATGATACTGGAACATTTTCTGACAATTTTAAAACCGTTTTATACTCCAAAAAACAGTCCAAAAACCTTATTTACAGATACATTTATTTAACACAAAAAATAATTACAACTTATAAAAAAATCTGAACTCAATAACATTCCTGTAATTTTGATTAACACTGGCTCCTGTATTAAGCTCTCTAGTATTCTGGATTAGTTTATAACCGTTGGAAAAAAACTTCCAAAAACAGTTCAAGAATTTTATTACTTATAGGCAGACTTATTTAAACTCACAAAAATAATATCTGAATTTAATAAGATGTCTGTAATTCTAATCATTATTGGCTTTTGTATCTTTTTTAGATCTCTTACGATACTAGAACAATTTATGACCGTTAAAAAATTGTTTTAGACAACAAAAAACAGTCCAATAACCGTCCAATTCACAGACAAACAGCTGGGTTGGAACTAAAAAAAATATTATTGAACATGTCTGTAATTCATCTTGGGCTCATGTACCTTTTTAAGATTTCTTATAAAACTGGAAGAGTTTATGACGATTGTGAAAGTGTTTAATACAGCCCAAGAACGTTCCTATTCCCAGACTGATTTATTTTACTCAAAGCTTAGTTAAAGGCTGCAAAGATAATTCTCGATAACTTATATGAAATTCTGATTATCATTGGCTCCTGCGTCTTTTTAGTTCTTTCATGTTACTGGAGCAGGTTATGAGCATTAGGAAACAGTTTGATAGTCTCAAAATCTATCAAAGAAGGTTCCTATTCACAGGACAACTTATTTTACTTGGAGCTCAGCTAGAACTTAAAAATAATTATCTGAACTCAATAAGATGTCTATAATTCAAAGAATCATTGTTCATGTACATTTTTAAAATCCTGTATGATACTGGGACAGTTTATGTTCATTAGGAAACTGTTTAGGACAGTCCAAAAACCTTCCAGTTCACAGACAGACTTATTTTACTCAAAGCTAGGTTAAACCCCAAAAAGATAATTATTTGAACTTGATAACATTAATAGAATTGTAATCATCATTTACTTCTGTGTCTTTTTAATATCTCTTATGGTAGTGGAACAGTTTTTGATTGGAACTAGGAACTATTTTTTTTATATAAAAATCTATTATTTTTTTGTATTTAGATTATTATTATAAGGAACGAACCGCAACAGGTAGAACCATCTGGATCTGGAAAATTAAAGAGGAGCGAGCAAGTGCTCTGCTGGCACTGAGACCACATATGGCCCATTGTGCATCTTCCTTGTGTAGGGATATCCACCACAGGCTGTCATCAGGCCTAAAGATTTAAAATAGGTGATGAGTGATGAGATACCCGAGGAAGATCTCCCTGATATCAGCTGCTGTAAGCCAGTACTCGCTCAACCCAGATCTTCTGATTTCAGAAAAAGCAGATCAGTCGTACATTATGTTATATGCTCTTGTTTCATTTTCTTGTTCGCAACCTCTGCACAGAGGTGATTCTGCTAATTTCATCCTAAAGAAATGTTGTCACAATTGGCAGTGACCTTGTTAAGATTCCCACAGCTATTCGGAGAATTTTTCAGTACCTTAAATTTTCTTGCTGTTTCCTCGCCAGAATGAGGTAATAACGCTCTGGTCAGTTTACAGTTCGTTGTTTCATCTCAGCAGTTTTGGACAAAAACTATAGCCCATATTCAAACAGATCACTAGACCATCTTTCCTCTATCCTGGTTAAGCACGTTCCTAACTAAATGTATACGTAGGTATGTGTCCTTGATGTAGAT
This sequence comes from Altica lythri, assembly GCA_964028335.1. Classification (NCBI taxonomy): domain Eukaryota; kingdom Metazoa; phylum Arthropoda; class Insecta; order Coleoptera; family Chrysomelidae; genus Altica; species Altica lythri. Next base: position 32,004,672 of record OZ034809.1, on the reverse strand, counting down.
GTAGACAATAAGGATTAAAGTAAAATAAAAACAATTTTTAGTATGTCCAGAAATTTATTACATCAATTTATTACTTTAAATTTAAATAATAAACAGTATAAGGCTTATATACGTGTATGTATGTATTACTTTTTTTTATACATTTAGCACCATTTTGGATAAGTTGCATATTGGTTCCCAATAAATTTGCTTTATTTAATATATAATTAGATAAATATTGCTAATTACTAAATATATTTAAGTATTCATATCAGTTTAAAGGTAAGAAATTTTTATCAAAAATGCAGACAATTTATAGAATTAGAACTGATTAATTTTCTTTATTATTATTTTAAGTAAAACCATCGCAGGCTTATATATATTTAAGTATGTAGGGGAGAAGTGAGCACTTTAAACAGGAATACATTTAAATAGTTAACATTATTTCTTTCTTATAAAAACTCTTCCTTGATTTCGATTGACAACTTTGTTGATAAAATGATAAAATAAAAAAGCAGTTATCAAACTAACATATTTAACGTCTCCCCATTTTATTTCAAACAATTTTGTGCCCCGCGTTGTATTGCGAGAATTAAATAGTCAACCTGGGGAACTAAATTAGACTATGCAACACTTTATATACAGCTGTTTAGTCATATGTGCTTGGCGCGGCAGATAATGATATTTCGCGAAAGACGTCGAACGCCATCGAATAATATCGATGAAAGATGCGCGGTTATAAATAGAGAAGCGCGTTTACAGGTGAAGCTTTTTTTAAGATATTTTTTACATTATAATTAGTTAAAGTTAAACAATAAATTTTCAAGTTTAGTAAATCTAAATAATTTTCTAATTGGATCCAAACGAAACTTGTACTTCGTGTGATTTACGTGGATATAAGTCTAAAACCCGAAAATATGACTAAGTTACCTTAATTTGGGCTTAACAAGCATTGAAATTATTAAAGGAGAAAACCCGCAATGCGTTATTTGTTAAAAGTATTAGCTGCTGATAACTAAAAACCCAGTAAATCGAAGAGGTACATAAAAACATTGCACAAGGAATATATCAGTAAACCACGTGAATTTTTCGAGGAAAAACTCAGATCATTTAAAAAACAGAAGACAAATTTTCAGAATACGGTCGCAGTGAACGAAAAAGCTTAGTTAGCATCAAACAAATAGGCTTACACAGTAGCTAAATGTAAAATAACACACACTATAGCAAAGCAACTTATTCTACCCGCTACCAAATACATTGTAGAAATATTGTTTGGTGAAAGCTATACTGAACAACTTGATAATATTCCTTTGTCTAATGATACAATCTGTCGGATCTATCTGCTGACTTTTAGTAGAAGCTTGAATCTCAGCTAATTGGAAAATTATTTGCTATTCAACTTGATGAAGCAACTGACTCCAATAATGAATTCCAATTAATTCGTTACATTAAATTCTGTAAGATTATTAAAATATGTGAAGAATTACTGTTTTTCAAAGTCATTGAAGGAAGAACTACAGCCAAAGAATTATTCAGGATTACAAATACTGCTATGATTGCAGCTAATTTGCAATGGAAAAATTGTGTTGGGATTTGCACTGATGGAATATGGTAAATACAATAGTTTGCAAGCGCTTGTGAAGAAGGAATCCTTAGAGGCTTTGGAGCCCAAGTCTCTGATCTTGGTCTTAATATTGTTTTGAAAGTATATGACTACATAAAAACTAGATCATTAAAACCAAGGATTTTCTGTGCGCTTTCTAAAAAAAGGGTTGAACATGAATCTTTGTTGTTTTATTCTTTATCCAGATAGTTATGACGTTGTCAAGCGTATCTACTCACTAAAAAGTGAAATAGCAGTGTACGGCAGAAATCTGGGATAAGTTATTTTTAATGAAACTTTCTTATTTGGTAGATATCTTTAGAAAACTTAATACTCTTAATAATCACTCCAGGAAAAAACCAGAATATATTTGATTTCAGTAAAAAAATGCATTTATAAAAAAGCAAACTAAAAGAAAACTGTTTTGTATAGAAGTATCCAGGATTTTACACAAAAAGGGAATCATAAAATTGTAATGTTTAAAACCATGGACGCCACTTAGAAAACCTGATTACGAATTTCCGACGGAAAAAGATATCAATTTGTCCAATTGGAACTAGGTTTGTAATCCATTTGACAGTAAACCTTGGTCTATCACTAGAAGAAGAAGAACTAATAGACGTTTCGTCCAGCACTTCACTGAAAATGAATTTCAGTACCAAATCTTAAATACATTTCTGGATCAAACTTTCTAATGACTTCCCAGTAATAAAAGTCAAAGATTTTGCTAGTTTTCCCTATGTCCCATCTTTGTAAAATAGGATTTTCTGCGGTTACTTTGTTAAAATCTAAATATCGAAATAAGATTGAACTAGAAAATTAACTCAGAGTCGCCATTTCCAATGTGGAACCCAATGTTTGACAATGAAAATTTTATAAATTGGTTTTAGTGATTTAGTGATGGTTTTAGTGTTTTTTAATTTTCTGCACCCCCTTACTAACTTTACACGCCCCCTTGTGATGCACGACCCACAGTTTGAAAACCGCTGAAAAAGGATAAGACACGTACAATTTTTATTAGTAATGTGAATTTTTTTTATTTCTATTTGGAAAATTGTTTGTTACTCGGAGCACTTTGCAATTTCAGGATATTGTTTGCAAATTAAAACCTTCCTTCAATGCACCAAAAGAACCTTATTTCTATTTCTCAACATTAACTATGCTCAGTATATTTAAAATAGTTATTTTATAATGTAGCAATTTATATAACTCACTTAACTATTCAAAACATTATTATTACTTATGTTAAAATATTCTACTTGTATTGTTTAGATGTGTCCCCAATTTAAATAAAATTTGAAAATTTAATTTATTAAATTTAACCAATATATACAGAATAATTATATAGTACAATAAACAATTTTTGTAATTTAATGAGAAAAAAGAGGCAATTATTACAAATGTGTTGAGAAGTGCCCCCTTCTCTCCTATTATATTTTTAAAAATCAAATTCAGTCTAAATTAAGAAAATTAATCATATTTACAAAATTTAACTTAAGTAAAATTTATAATCTATACATTTAAATATTTATAAATAATTTAATACACATTTAAAATATTAAAATTTTTAATATCTTTATTTTTCCCAAACACAGGGATAAAAGTAGTATCACATAAGGATAATATATAATTACAATTTTATTATACTTTATCACTAGATCCATATCTATTAATAATATTTAATTATATACGAAATATGAAATATAATTTATTTGAATTACGACAAAAGTTTTTTACAGTATATGCAAATTGTTTCATAAATAATGAGTGATCACAAAAATAGCTGTCTTTTGCCTGTTATGATATAACCACATAGGCGAGCCAATAAAGCAATAAACCCACCAATTTGGTGGCGCAAAACGAATCGACATGCACCTTTGTACATTCGATTCGGGAGAGCGTAAGGGAAGTTTGTAAAATAAATTCATCTGCGAAAGAGGTAAATTTTATGTATGAGAAAAATGCATTTTCATGGTGCATTTCAAAGACATTTTGAACACATGAAATATAGAAGGATATTTTTTTATGGATGTGTGTTTGAGGTCGCTTAACACGAAATTTATGACCGCAATGACCTCCGAGATATTTGGAGCTCAGCGCGGAACTCATCCCCTGGATTTTGTGTTAAACTCTTTTAAAATCCGTCGTTTGCAGTTACAAAAAAAGATTATAGTACCTCATGTGGATACATGGCTTACTTGCAACTTGGTATGCAAAAATTGTGATGGGTGTGATTGCACGAATGTTGAAAATTATACACACCAACATGGTTCATCTGAACACACAAAAGAAGATACAGTAGAAAAAATTTAAACGATTAAATGAAGAAATAGAATTGTTTGCATTTATATTTGTAGAAATTATTTTTTAATCTTTATTTGTAATTTACCTAAGGTAATCCTAGGTATTCGTAACAGTCTTTATAAGTAGCGGGAACTTCTGAGACCACCACCTTCATGTTCAGCGAGTCAAAAACTCCCCGAGTAATGTTAATAGACTGATTTTAAATAAGTCTAACATAAAATACAGGCGACGAGGTCCACCCTGGGCACCATGAACCTCAGCTACTGTCAGCGTACTTGTTGTGCATGATCTAAATAAGCATTGCTTTTGTTTTAGAAATTTGTCAAAATCACATCTGTCTATTGAAAATCAACCAATTCTTCAACATAAAAATTAAACTTTTTTCTGATTTTTTTTTACAGAATAAACCGTAGAAAATTAAAAAAATATACTTTCATGTTTAAAAAATGCTTGCTTAGGTTAAAAACCAATTCCCAAAAGCTTCTGGGGGTCAAGTCATCTCCTAGTAATAAAGAAATTTAGAAATACTTTCAAAAATTCTGAAAAGCATATTCAGTTGTTTTAAGTAACAACATATATTTTATATAATTCGTTTCGATACAAAATCACCCCTCTATAACACAGGGATAAACTACCACATTATTTAAAAAAAATAGAAAAACATCTTAGTTTATTTTATAAGATGCTTCAATTAGTTTTTATCTTAAAACAAATAAAATAAAAATACATATCGATACTATATTTTTTTTAAATTTAACATCCTGAGGGGTGAAGTTATCCCCCAAAAATAAAAAATAAACAAAAAGTCTGGGTAAAATATTCGGTTGTTTCAGGTAATGAAGAGTATTAAAATATATTTTACAGCTAATTCCGATAAAAAATACCACTAGAATAAAAGATTAAGAATTTGTCACCAACGGTTCGTTCTGAGTTAAAGACAATTTTGAATGCAAAGCGATTGTATTGGATGACAACGACATACAAACTGTGTTTCACCTATATAGACAGCAAGTAGCATCCGTAAGACTAGAATGCGGACTAATAAGTGAAACGGTTAGACAAGGATGTGTAGGTACTATCGCCCATTTTATTCAATGTCTACTGAGAATCCATCTTTCAGAAATAGTATGAGCGCGTAAAGAAAGACATAAAAATTAATGGAAAACCTCTCTGCAATATAAGATACACTTATGACACAGCGATATTCGCTGACAGTAGTGACAGTACAGAAGACCTACAAATGCTATTAATCAGGTTAATTAAAGAAGGAGACGAACTTGACCTGCGAAGACTAAGGTTATGGTCATAAGCCAAAACCTGAATGTACAAACGAAGAAAACTATTCACGGGAAACCAATTTTAAAAATATCAAGATTAAAATACTTGGGGTGTTTAGACCTAGACCAAGAAATAAGAACAAGAATAGAGACGGCAACTTTCCTCAAGATGAGGAACTTGCTAAGCGATCATAGCCTAAGAATAGCAACAAGATTAGTCAATTCTATGTTTATCCAGTTTTATTGTATGGAATTTAAAGTAGATACAATGAATTATCTTGACGCTTTTAAAGTGTGGATATTTTAAAATATGCTCAGAATATCATCGGGGGTAGATCACCTCAAGCATGAAGAAGTTCTACGAAGAATGGGAAAAGACAGAAAGTTGCTAAAATCAATTAAGATGAGAAAAACTGCATAACTAGGACACATATCTCGTTACCAGAGATACGAGCTACCAAAACTCATCATGAAAGGGAAAATAGAGGGTCGCTGAGGACCTCGGCTGAAGACAATGATCGTGGCTAAAGACCATCCGTGACTGTACAGGACATAATTCACATACACTCCTGAGAGCAGCACAGAATCGCACACAATTCGCCGAAATTGTTGCCAACCTCTACGATGTAGAGTCTACATTGTAGACAGTACTCACCGAAGAAGAAAGAAGTTTCATAGGATTTTTGATTTTTATTATTATTTTTTTTTAAAGAGGAGATGAACCCTTTAACTTACTTTGAAATATATTTTAATACTTTTCACATCATAATACAACTGGAATCGTTTTGTATTGGAATTAATTATTTTGTACTTTATGTAGTTGTACTCGCAACGTCGTTTGCGTGGCGTGTGATTGTTGTATAAAAATTTCTTACCCCTCCCCATTTAAGGAATGGGAGAGAAATTTTTATACACCAGATGTTAAGTTGAAAGAAGACAAATACGTCTTTGAAAACCGCATTCGAATAGGATCAGTAGTTTTTATGTGATGCGCGCACAAACATATAGTTTCCTACAGTTTTATTATATGTATAGATGTATTTTGATACTGTCAATATTTTGAAACAACAGAATATTTTTTTCCAAAATTTTTAAAAATAATTTTGATTTTCTGTATTTATGGAGTAATGATTTAGCCACTTAAGCTCTTCGTAGTAGGTTTTAACCTAAGCAAACGTATATCTGTTGTGAAAATATATTTAAACAAAAATTAGTTTTTATCTTGAATAATTGGTTAATTCAACCCCTTTTGAAAAATTTCGAAAAACAAAATGCAATTCTCACATAGATTTTTCACAACAAGTACGATAATATTTTTAGTGTTTTTTCTATAGTTTCTGTGTTTCTCGAAAAACAGGTGATTTTTGTGGTCATTCTTTGTAGCATAGCATAGATCGATTTTATATGTGTCAGACAAAAATTGAAGAAGTACCTATTTGCGAACACTAAAAACATATCCTGGAGCAGACAAACGTTATCAAAATGAGGCGCTTCAAGATCATTAGCAGAGCGATGCCAACCTCTAAAATCGACACCAATAAATTCAGAATACACGTACAGAATAATGGCGTCGAATATTTTGTGACTAATGGACAGTTAAAGAATTTTTTGAATGGAAGGAAGCTCGTAAGGTAAATCCAAAATTGTACGCTTATCTAAACACAAGGGTCGCGAGAAAGAGCAGAGATGTCGAAGAAATGAAGAAATGTGGCGGACACGAGAGTCTTCAAGAAAAACAAGACACATTTAACGTACATAAAAATATAAAGGAAATGACAAATTGAAACATTAAACAGACAAGCATCTTATTGGAAAACAATAGCGATATAATTATTGGAATAAAAAATAAACTTAAAATATTGAAGATATAAGTAGAAAAGCTATTTAGTGATAACAGACCAAATGTACCACCAAAAGTCGATAAAATATATATTAAAAGAGTCCTGTAACTACCACAAATAAAATAATCTAGGCAATAAAATTGCAGAAAAATTAAAAAGCTACAGGTCCAGACAATATTTATGTTAAGGTAATAGAACTTATAGTCAAACTGAAAGAAACAGATTAACAATTACTAACTTTAATATTCAACTATATAGGAACCATCCCAACAGACTGGTTACGATCAACATTTATTTGAAATTTTCGTATATAGACAAGAATAGTAAAACTACTCTTACAAAAACTCGTTTTATTCCGCCGAAGCTATCGATCCGCATTTCGGTACGTATCGTTGTTGCTCACCAGCAGCCTAGTCAACCTAAAATTTTCTGAAATCGGTATATATGTATAACTAGCTGTTGCCCGCGACGTCGTCTGCGTGTAATTCGAATAAAATCAAGGTCTTTATGTAAGCACACGCCTGAGTAGCTCGCAGATTACAGAATTTTTTCAGACTTAAATGACATTTATCGTTATATTTTGGACAATTCACACAATATCTTTATAAATTATAGCCTATATGTTATTCTGATCTATAAGCTACATTACTGTAAAGTTTCATTAAAATCCGTTTAGTAGTTTTTGCGTGAAAGAGGAACAAACATCCATCCATACATCCATCCAAACAAACTTTCGCCTATATAATATTAGTAGGATAGGATGCGTTATAATAATGAAAATTGAAGTACTATAACCTAATGAAAAAGTTAATAAAAAACTAAAAATTGGTAGATGAGGTCGCAAAAACGGTATATCGGTAGATTACTTTCTAAATGTGTAGATTTACCGAAAAATCAGCATAGTTGGAATCGATGCTTACCAGTTCTCACAAAAGTGCATAAAAAATTCGGCAAACTGAAGCAAAATGTGGTACTAAGAGCTTCAAAGGCGGCTTGCAAAGTGATCATAATATTCTTGTCTATATACGGTGCTTACAATTTTAAATCTTTAAATAGATCATTGCGAAACGTTTTTTTCAGATTTTTGATACCTTATTTACAAATTTAATTTTGTAATTTTCTTTATTTATGGAATAAGTGTGTCTAAGTTTCTTCAAGTATCTTCTAAGTATCTTCAAAAACAATTTTTGAATCGAAAAATACATAATAAGTAATGTATACAAAAAATTTTTAAATAATGCACAACTACTTTACATCGCAGGCGGTATATAAATTAATTTCAAAATTACCGCATTCTCTACGTTAGAATAATGGCTGGGCTGCTTCCTGCCACCTGAGACTCCATTTCTTGCAATGTCGTCCACATCTGCAGTCCGGCTGTTGTTCTCTTTACCTCATTTAAACGTTATAACGTTATTTTCCGA